>CM060874.1:2563159-2680564 GCA_030737845.1 Acorus calamus
ACTTGCATGCCTCCCCAATAACAGGGAATCTGGAGGTTAGTATATATTGGCTGTACTTGTAACTCAAATTGGAATCTAATTTCACCACCAGATTACTAATCTTGCAACTCAAATTTTTAGATAAGAATCTAATCCATTGAAATGATTTAACATGGCTAAATAAGTATTAGAGAATCTTTTTTTATAAGGTTCATGTTTGTTTATTCATTCATCAACTTTTGTTTTCTCCATACAATGGAACACTAATGGAGATAAAATGCATTCAGCATTCTAGATGCTATCTTGGCCAAAACTGGCTATATCAGAAAGACAGAAACAAATCTGATTATGAGTTATCCACAGGCTACTATTTCTCGCTTCGATCTGTGGCTGAGATCAAAACAAACCCACCATGATTTGGGGTTGAGATTTTCTTGACTCAAAAATTTAATTTACTATTATTATCATTATTATTTTTACTCTTGGGCTCTCAAGCAAATTATGTTTACTTTTCTGCTCTTGCTTGTTAATTATGTTTGTTAGATACTCTATTTTTGTTATATTGTACTAGGTGTTGCTAAAGTTATTGGAAAATCATGTTGGGTCTGCAATTAACAAATAGAGAAAAGTGGGGTAAGTAACTGAAATATTTTATTTTTTGTAGAAGATACTCGTTGAGGGACAATAAATTCCTTTTTGCAATTTAAATGAATATCTAATGGAGTATCCCAAATTTCAGTGTACAAATCATGCATGCATGAGAATCATGTAGATTTGTGGATATTGCATATTGATCTAGAATCCTTGGAGGGGGTGTAATAGATTGATGCTTGGGCGGAGGATGGATGTCTTCCGTGTGGAAGGACATCCTAGAATTGTCTGATTTAGTGAAGTAGGAATATGAATTCAAACTCGACAATGGTGCCAAGATTTTCTTTTGGAATGATAGTTGGATCAAGAAATTCTCTTCTCTTTTCCCAACCTTTATAAGAGTCGCCTTAAACATTGAAGACAAGGTTAGTGACTCCTTTACTTGCGGCGATAATACTATCATTTGGTGCCCAAGTTTTCGTCAAAATTTGGATAAAGTAGAATTGGAGGCCACTTTTATTTCAGCATCACTTCAAGAAGTGCAATTGGGCTTGGAAGTTCGTTAGTAGCCATTTTCGAAGTGGATTTCTCGGTGAAGTCTTTCTATAGACAACTTGACTTAGATTACTCATGCGAGCTATTATCGTCTCACTTTGTTTATCAAATCTGGGGTGCCATCTCCCCATCGGAGACTTAGATATTTTAGTGGGCACTCTTTCTAGACAGGATTCTTACAAATGTGAATCAAAATAAGTGAGCAAGGGACAAGAACATTATTTGTGAATTTTGCAGTGTGGAGGAGACTAGGTACTATTTGTTATTATAGTGCAAGGACATGGAGCAAGGTTAGTATGCATTGGATATGCTACACGATTTCATCAGCTTATTAGAAATGTTGGAATGATTTTGGAAATGATGAAAAAGGAGGGATAAAAGTTTGGATGTGAAATTTCATGGGAGCAATGAGCGGTTGTCCATGGAGAAGATGATACGTGTGAAAAACAATATTTGGACTTATATATTGTGTCGTTCTTTCAAGCTGGTTCGTGAGAGGGAGGGAGGGATTTTTCTCTGTTTTTTTTTAACTGCAAATTTTGCTGTGTGCGACTGACTAAAAAATACAACAGTTCAGTGGTGAACCTCAAAAGAAAAGGAATTTAAGATGGGGATGGCGCAATGTAAAAAATTACAAATACTAAAATCTTATATATATATATATATATATATATATATTTGATGAAACGGTAGGCTGACGCCTTAATATATTAAGAACGGAGCCCAATTACAAAGCATGAAAGCAAAAGTAAGGACCCGCTACACTCGAAAAACTAAAATCTTATATTGTTGACAAGGCTGGCTTGTTATTTAGGCTCCTTTTCAAGAGCCCCCACTTCAATGACTGATACTTAGAAAATTAGCTGCAAATGTAGTGTAGCTTTTTTATGATGACACATTGACACCCTAGAATAGGTACTTTATTGCGTGTTTTAAAAACAGACATAAGAAAAATTACAAACATGCATTACTGATATTGCATGTTTAGAAACAGACATAAGAAATATTTTATGTTTTGATTAAATTCTCTCTTTTTACCATCATCAGTATTTCACCTTCTATGTAGCAATCTGGAACTTTCCATAGCTTCATCGTCTCCATATCATTATTGCTCGCAAGCATGTGGATATATTCATTTTGCATTGGACATGCTTTAATCAAGCATCTATTGTATGTACAGGTGAGCTGCTTTGGAGGGGATGGCGTTTCTGATACCGGTGACTTTTGGAGGTGAGGACCATGTTCAAAATTTACTTAATGATCCTACATGTTCATTCAACTCTTACAGGTGACGCCTAAAAACTTGCCATGGGTCTCCTTTTCTTTAGGCTTCAGATTGAGGGAAGTGGTAAGACATGGAGGCAAGACCAAAGGGTAAGGCTTCAACATGTCGACACTGGTGCTTACCTGCACAGCCATGACAAGAAATATTCCCGTATCGCCGGAGGCCAGCAGGAGGTAACAATGAGACTTAAGTGAATTGTGTAGTTTGCTTTCTCATGTCTGGCATTTTTAACTCGGCCTGTTTTTTTGCAGGTTTGTGGTGTTGGGGAGAAGCGTCCGGATAATGTATGGTTAGCAGCAGAAGGTGTATACCTTCCTGTCAATGAAAGCAAGTAGGCACCTTTCACACGTAATTTTGATCAATTATATAGTTTTTACTGAGTAGGAGCCCCCTTTTTGGTTTTTTGTTTCTTCATGTATTAGAGGGGTGGGGCTGCTGATACCCTTTTAGAACTGAAGATAACTGCTTAATTGTCTCTACAACTTTTTTCTACATTTTCAGTCTTCTGTGAATTAATTATTAATATAGTTTGAAGACAACAGCCATAATTTATGGATTCTTCCCATCGACTTGTTGGAATCCCTCTACGTTAATATCTGATGACGGTCTAAGTTACTTTAGGGCAGGTAAAATACATGGAGTAAGATAACTTTTTCCCTATAAAATCATCGAATGGAAAATTCATCAGTGTTTTTCGATGCAGTTTGGGTTTTTTGGTGGGGTGTTGGGGTTGTTCCCGAAAGGGATCATTCATTCATTCTTCATCTTTTACATTGAAAGAGTCCTTGTATATAGTGATATTTTTATAGCATAGAGAGAGGAAGCAAGTAAGTAAATTAAGGGTGAGTAATGAATATTTCTAGAGAAGAAAATATGCATTGAGTGAAATGCGTATGCTCTTAATTCATATCCAACATAAATGTTTTTCTTAAAAGATACTCCATGAATGTTCATTGCCTGTACTTAATCCACATCCAACATTAGCGTTTTTCTCAATTGACCATGATTTTTTTTTGTTCGAACAAGACATGATACATGATTACTAGTGATGGAGGCAAAGGAGAAGACAGTGACTAAATCTGGGTGGTGACTTGGGAAAGAAGGGGTTGTAAGTCTGTAACAGTGGGGTGAGATGGGCGGTGGAGATAAAGTTAGGGCCATTATAAAGTGATGGAAAGGCATGGGGAAAGAGGCAACATGATGACAATCGGTGGGATGATAGAGGAGAAGGTGATGTTTGATGACTGTGTTAGACGATTGCATACACTGCGTTACTCGCCTTTATGGAAAAGATCTGGTGCAATCCTATGTGGAAGAGGTTGGGGCTACTCTTTGTAGAAGAGGATGGATCAACCTTCTCATATAAGTGGTCATGTGTATCCATGCAGGAGAGCTTGAGCTTGAGCATTATTATATGTGAAGATTTCAAAATTTAGTTCTATAAATGCGTACTTTCTTTGTTTTGGGTTACCACATGAATTGTCTTTTGTTGTCACACACCTCTCTTTTTTTATTTATGTGCTACTTGTAAGTGGTATGACATTAAATGCCTTTCATGTTCTCTTGAACTATGAAACGATAAAGAAAATGTTAGTCCCATTTTATTCTTTTTTCTTACGGTTTTCAATCTTTAGTAAAATTAATATATAGATAATAAATTTTGCAAAATATGCGTTGTTAAACAAATATTTTCTACAGCATCAAATGTAGTTGCATACACCTCTTAGCTATTCAACAAAGTATATATCTCTATCTTGTTAATTAATTAATTAGTTTATATATTTATTTTTACAAATAAAATGATATATTTTTTTATCTATATATTCCTCATTTTACAATATTTAAAATATTAATGTGTAATAGAGCATATACTCTGTCCATATATATAAACTAGTCCATATATATAAATAAATAAATCCATTTATATACATTCTTAATTTTTTTAATTCATTTATATGTGATATAAATGTATCATATTATATATGCATAAATGATATAATGAAAATTTTAATAATGATTAAATAAATCATTTATAAAATTTAAAATAAAATACAAAAGAGATATGTTATAATAATTGAAAATGAATATTTAACATATATGCCTTTCTATTAATCCTATATTGTAAAAATATTCCATTTGAAAACAACAATATCGATTGAATGGATAAAAAATGTGACATTTATGTATAATTTAAATTTTTATAATTAAGAGTGCAACTTGAACGATTTGAATCCGACCCAACTAAAATTTTTTAGGGCAAGTTTGGATTGGGGTATAAGCATTTGGGTTCAACCCGAGTCCAAACTCGAATAATCCGAATCTAATTTATATAGTTTCTATACATACTTATGAAATAGATTTTTCCTCAAAATGGTTATTTAAATATGAAAATTGAGATGGAACTCATATTTCTGAAATTACCTTTTTATTATCTAATTTCATGATTATCTTATGAGTGGTTCATTTAACATGTAAAATAATTTTTGTGTTTTAACTGTACTCCTTTTATTTTATATTTTCTCTTTTTTCTTATCACCAATTCACATTTAATGAAAGTGATAGGTAGAAAAAAATAAATTAGTTTGTGATAAATCATCATACTAGTTTAAAAAAGAATTATTTTAGTTTAAGTTTACATGCCATGACATGTTACAAAATGGAACCCAAACAAATTACAGATTTTTATCAACTTTTCATTATTAAAATCTTATGAGTGGTTCATTTAACATGTAAAATAATTTTTGTATGTTTAATTGTACTATTTTTATTTTATATTTTCTGTTTTTTTCTCAACTTTTCATGAGTGGTTCATTTAACGTGTATAAATTTTGTATGTTTAATTGTACAAACTTATCTTCAATTCAAACTAATCACATCTTACAATCAAAGTGAGAGAGAGAAATAATAAATTATTTTGTGATAAATCATCATAATAGTTTAGAAAAGAATTATTTTAGTTTAAGTTTACATGCCATAACATGTTACAAAATGGAACCCAAACAAATTACAGTTTTATATCAACTATTCATCTCTTAATCTCATCATTAATAAACTGACACACCTCATCATAACATTAAAAATTTAGAAATGTGATTGGTCTTCTCCAATGTCAGAGTCAGAGGTCATAACAGCAAATGAAGATGTGATAATTATTGTTGGTTCAATAAAAATTATAAAAGCTAAAATAGTCTTAAAAGTCATTAATTATTGAGATATGAAATATTTTATCTAAATTTTTGTTGTTTTAACAAATTAATATATTTTAACGATCTAATCCTAATAACCTGAATATCTTTTTTTAGGGGCAATTTTTATTTTTAAACCCCGTATTGTTTTCATTTGATGAAGTTAATCCAGAATTTTTTTTGACGTGAAAGGTGATTGAATATCACGTCTCTTATACATATTTTTTTCATTTTCTTCACCTTTAAATTTAAATTTTAAATTTTAAATTATGAATGGTTATTTTATAAAATTAAAATTTAAATCTTATTTGAATTTTAAATCTATCCGAATTTTAAAATTTGAACCTAATCTTAATTTGTAAAATTTTATACTTTTTATGGATAGATTTAATGATAATTTAATGGACAATGTAGAAATTTACGGTGAATCCATCGTTAAGGTAGCATTTGAAAACACATTTGACAAATAAAATTTTGAATAAAATGGTTTAAATAGACTTTGAATCATGAAAATTACATTTTTTGCATTTAAAAAATAATCATTTTATATTAAAAGCTATAAGTAATTTTTAATCAAACTTGTTTTCTGAAATGCGTGTGATAATAGGTTTGTACTTTTAGCTTTATTAAGAAACATGATAGCTTTATAAGAGCATTTTCAATGGATATGCTAACTAAACAAGATGTTAAAGTGCCATGTCAGCACTTTAACCCTCCATTAGACCCTCATTTATTACTATCTCATTTAGTTGGTTGTTGTTGCTTCAATGGACTAGCTAAATAGCTAGCCAAGATAATAGTGGGCCCACCTCTCCACCCACTCAAATCTCCCACTCACCCAAAATAATATTTTTTTGAATATTTTAAATGGTGGGGCCCACATTTGGTTGGCTAAAGCATTAGCTAAAGTTAACATGGAAGATAACATATGACATGTGAGACTCACATTTAACATTTCCTTAACACTTCCATTGGAGCATTATTTTTACATGTTTTGTAAACATATGACACTAACTAGTGAGTTAACATGTACATTGGAGATGCTCTTAAGTGTTTCTTAACGCCTCCTAAGGGTCCGTTTGGATATGAGTTTAGATAGATTCTATGTTTGAAAAGTTAAAATTTTAAAACTTATATCGAAATTCATTTTCAATGTTTAGCTTTTCAAACCACGATATTCTTTTTTAGGCAAAAAAAATATTGTGGTTGAAAATATAATAAAACATAATTTTTCAAAAGTTGAGTTTGAAACATAAAATTTTAAGAATCTCCAAGTTTTAACTTCACATTCAAACACACGCTAAATCTATCCATAAATCTTGATACTCATAATTTTAAAACATACAAAAATTGATTCAAATTTAAAATTTAAAATAAAAAATTTAAGTTTAAGAGTATTTAGTGCCTTTGGTTGCGTGATTGAAAAACTAATTCTCCAGGAATATGAGAGGGTTTTAAAACTGATTATGGGAAGTTGCCTCTCCCTAGTTTTCTCTTGCAACAAATGTAAAAGTTGTTCGATCACATAATCAAACCGTTTAGTTAAAAAAGAAATATATTATTTTATTGTTAGAAAACAAATCACTATTTCCTACACAAACAAAAAAAAAGGGAAAAAATCTATATAACTCCTTATAAACTGACTGAAATCCATATAACTCATTGACTTTTTTCTAAAATTCATATAACCGCATGAAAATATCTAGTAAATACAAATAATCTTTTGAAAAAATTTACGTTTACATATGATGAATATTTTTTGAATATTATGTTTATTTAACCCTAGTAGAAAACACAGTATACCAAAAAATCATACAATGTGTTAAAAATAAGAAAAATATATTATAAATGACAAATTTATCTATCTGAATATGGTTTTATAATATATCTAGAGATGGTAAAATCTTCATTTTATAGGATTTTTCATATTTTTAACATATTTTGCAGTGATTTTTTAATGTATATTGTATTTTTAGTTAGGGTTAACTAGACGAAATATTCATAAAATTTTCATCATCTATTAAAGAAAATTTTATGCAGGGGGTTATTGGATTTTGTAGGAGTTGTCAAGGAGTTTTATGGATTTTAATAAAAGTAAGGGGGTTATATGGATTTCAGTCAAATGTCTGTTGTCAGGGGGTTGCATGTAGAGCTGGTAAACGAACCAAGCCGCTCGGGCTCGACTCTGGCTCGGCTCAGTTTGAGTTCGTTCAGGCTCGTTCATTTAGACAAATGAGCGAGCTTGAACAAGTTTAAAAGCTCGGTTAGGCTCGGGACCTGGATTGAGCTTCATTTTGTGTTCAAATTCGACTCGTTTGTGTTATTAAAACTTAGTTGAAGCTTGACTAAACTCCTTTATAAAATCAGAACATTAAATTAATACAAAGTTGTGCTCGTTTAAGTTAATGAACTTGGCTCATTTAGGTCAAAATTTTGTTTTCAATCCATAAAAACCCTAAAATGAAGAAGAACGCTCGCTAGACTCATTGAGACTCGTGAGCTCGACTCAACTCGGCTTGACTTGTTTATAAAGCTTGAACATGTCAAAGCTCGGCTCCTTGCATGGATTTTCAAAAAAAAAAAAAAAAAAATCCAAATCAACCCGGTTAAATTGTCAGTTTTGCAATTAAAACCGACCCAGGGCCTATTTTTAATATATATTAAGAAGACGGGACCAAGAGCTCGAACAATAACCCTTTCTCTCACCCCTTCCGAAATAAAAAACACAAACCCTAAATTTTCAAACCTAGGTTTTCTTTGGTACCATCAGATCATGCTATCAACGCCACCAACCGCCGTCTCCGCCCCGTCCACCCTTCCCTCATCCCTGCCGATGGAGATCCAGATCTTCATCGAATCTCCTGATCTCCATCTCCCTTCGCGATCTCTCACTGCAAACCCTAATTGCAGCCTTCGAGATCTCAAACTATCGTTCTTATCTATCGGAACCCTAATTCCCTCGGAAACCCTAAATTCCATCTATTTCTCCTTCAACGGGAGACCCCTCCCGGACTCTTCCACACTATCCGGCATCCCCCCTCATTCGACGCTGACCCTCCGCTCCCGCGCCCTCCTCGGCGGCGGAGGCGATGGCGGCGCGACGGGGGCCGAGTCCCGCGACTGCTACCTCAAGATGTACGCGACGAAGAAGCCCGACAAGGCCGATCCCAACGAGGCGCGCATCTCGAGGTGGACCACGTGCGCCCTTTCTTCCGAGCCGCTTCAGCCGCCGTGCGTCGTCGACCGCCTCGGGAACGTCTTCAACAAGGAGACCCTCGTCCAGGCCATGCTCGAGAAGAAGCTCCCCCCGGGGTTCGGGCACATCAGGGGTTTGAAGGACATGTTCTCGATTGAGCTATGCTCAATCCCTGGTGTGCGGTCGGACGACGACAAGAGCTTTGATGCGAGGTTCCAGTGCCCGATCACGGGGCTTGAGTTTAACGGGAACTATGGGTTTTTTGCACTTCGACAGTGCGGGCACGTGTTGAGCTCGAAAGCTTTGAAGGAGGTGAAGTCGTCGGGTTGCTTGGTCTGTCATAAGGAGTTTTCGGTGGATGATAAGATTGTAATTAATGGGAGCGCAGAGGAGGTTGCGGTTTTGAGGGAGCGGATGGAGGAGGAGAGGGCGAAAATGAAGGAGAAGAGGGAGAAGAGGGTGAAGAATGGTAAGCCGAAGGAAGAGTTGGATGGGGAGATCGTGAGAACTGAAGTGGGGGGACGACCCGTGAAGAGATTCAAGGCTCTTGATGTGTTGCCCGCAAATGCCACCAAGGAGGTTTATGCTTCTATATTTACGTCATCGAAGAAGTCGGACTTCAAGGAGACTTACTCATGCAGATCGCTTCCGCTAGGTCGGAACTGAGGAATAGTTGATGACACACGCGGTAATGATTCAATTCTTGTGTTGGCTTTTTTATATTGGAATTCATTTGGTTTTGTTCTTTGTTGCATGAGAATTTGAAATTAAGTATAGCTTGCATTTTGTGTTGGGTGGCATTGTATCTTTACAAGTTTATGTGAAGAAGAAAAATTCATAGAATATTGAGTCTCATCTGTAGCTTAAGAACATGTTGAACAGTGGAAATATATTTTTTTTCTAAACATGTTTGCTACATCGATTTTTTATATATGTATTCCAAATATTTGCATGTATGCAACACTATAGAAGATTTAATCACTATTGATCAACTGCCACATTTGCTTGCAAGGTCATTCTTCACTGTCTGTAGTTTGATTTCCTTTATCACAGTATCAATCTTTTATATATTATGCTTCCTATTATTAAAGCTCTAAAAATGATGTGCTTAATTTGTTGTTGCCAAAACTCAGAACACAATTTCCATCCTTTTTTTGCCTGGGTGAGTCAGGACTAATGGCCTTAAAATATGATTGCCAAGGAAAATATTAAAACCATTCTTGATCCTAATGATGAAATTCAATACCAACTGCTTGGGTGAGTCAGGACGCAAGAGGTTATAATATTGAATTAAACAGGCCTGTGGTGTGTTTCTGCCACCTGGTTTGAGAGGGGTTAACTATAATCTGAAAGGTATATGGACTCGTGCGATCTCTGTTATAACTGATCTGTAATCTGTTTCCTGAACCCTCTGTTTTTTCATATTTCCTAATTTTTTCTAATTAGAAAAATAAAATTAATGAAGGAATTACTCCACTTCAGGGAAGATTGTAGGTTTTGCCCTCTTAATCAAGCCTGTGAGTTAACATTTAAGGAAAATGCTAGAGTTTACCCCAAAAATTACCCGAGCATTCCCATAAAAAAAAAAAAACTTGAGCACTGCCCCATATGCTAACTATATGTGCACATATATTTGGTACATTAGTTTTACATATAAGGAAAATGCTAGAGTTCATCTGAAAACCTACCAAGCATTGCCCCATATGCTCCCTGTTATTGCTTATATATGAGGTATATTAGTTTCAGCCTCATATGTACACTTTTCTATATACTATATGCACAGAAAAATGCCCTATATACACTCACAGGGTGATGTTTGGGGCAAGGAAAATGGATCTTGTGCAGTAGCTCTCTAGCATTGAATTAATACATGGTCCAGTGATGGGATTCACCTTATAAAAGAAGTAAATTAAGGTAGGGAAGACTGCTCAAGATAAAGATTTACTCAGGAACCTTTCACATACTTCATAATGTTTTTTTTTCCCAGCAAAGCTTATATTGTATGAGCCAGGGAAACTTAAACTTTTTATCAGAGAAATTGGAAGGAAATCACTTTATTTCATTCATAAAGAACAATCAGGGGTGCGATTCTGGAAACAATAACTGAGAATAGCGGACAAACCAGCAGATGAGTAATCTGCTCAGCTAGCCCCCAAGAAAAAAGCAAAAAAGGAAACAAGAAACATGGAAGCTTCAGCCAATTCCACCAGCCGGTTCCCTAACACCACCCTTGATTACTCAGTGATTGACCAATCTACACTGGCTGAAATCCACCTTTTGGGGCCCAGTGCAGTTATAATCTTTAATGAAGAATTTTTTTTTTTTTGAAAAAGTAGGCATTGTCATTAAGTAGAGTGTAATAATAATGACTAAAAGGGAGATGAGAGGAATAAAAGAGTACAAAACAAAGCAAATAAAAGGCAAGTGCTATGCCTTTTCGAAACAAGAGTTGACACCCTTGGAACCTCTTCAGTTTTTAGTGAGCCAAATGGTCCAACAGACCATAGGAATGAGGTTGCGAGACATTCGCCTTGGTGTTGCTGTCCTTTTTTCTTTCTTCAGAGGTTGGGAGACTTTCAAAAGTGTTCTTACTTTTCTGTGGTTTGGGGCAGAATAGGGCATTCTCCATGCAGCTAAGCATAGCAACATTCAATGAAAAATCCATCCCTCCTTTGTGGGCATCAAATCACACAACCCCATTACCAACTTCTTCTAGCAGACCGACAAGAAGCAGAAAGTCAGCAACTTCCTGATCCAGCAAGTTTCTTATAAAAAAAATGTTCCCAAACCACCCACTGTTTGATTCCAGATCCTTGACCAAATTGTATTTGTCAACAGCCACTGGGAGTAATTAAGGAAAAGGTCACAATTGAATGGAGATGCATTTCAAATTATAATGTTTGTTGCCTGATATGAATGTCCTGGAGATGGGTTCATGAATTCCCTCTATGACACTTCCAATTATTTAATCCATGAAAGTCCATCTGGAGTGGTTTATTTATTTTTTATTTTTTTAAACTCCAGCGTGTTAGGGATTTG
Source organism: Acorus calamus (assembly GCA_030737845.1). Classification (NCBI taxonomy): domain Eukaryota; kingdom Viridiplantae; phylum Streptophyta; class Magnoliopsida; order Acorales; family Acoraceae; genus Acorus; species Acorus calamus. The sequence goes on from CM060874.1 coordinate 2,574,990, forward strand.
TAAACCAATATTCATGACTCTCAGAACATATGCAGGCGGATGCAGCAGTGTTGCTTGAACATCAGAATATTTTGGATTGTTGTGCCGGACTTGATATTTGGGGATCCATTTTGTTTAGGAATCTTTCATTTATCATTTCATTGTTTTAGCTAGAAGTTTGAACATATGTGAACATAGCCTGTGCTGCTGTGCTCGGTAGTTGATCATTTGAGTTGTTGGACGTCTTGTTCCTGTGTTTTTTTCTTTTTAATGCTTATAGGTCATCTAGAAAGTAAGACTAACATATGATTTTTCAGTTCCCATCACACAACACAGATGCAATTTATTAGAGGCTCTTTTTCCTCTCTCCTAAACTCAAAATTTGCACATTTACATCTACTATTTTGACATTATTAGTAATCTGTTATATTGATCATGCGGTGATTTGTTTTGCAGTTATTGGAACATGAAGGCATGATTCCCTGTGAATCTACTCTACACGTTGAGAATGGGAATCCTGGGACAGTGATTTGAAAGAAGTTTGTTTGGATTTTTTCCCCTTCTGAACATATGAATGATGTACAACAATTAACAATTTTTATGTTATGCTAATATATTAGAGTTATTACATGACTATTCTCCTGGTGTAGAAGTCAATTTTTTTTGTCTGACTGAGTGAATATTCCACTTCCAAATTTAGAATCCAACTCCTCCCTTGCATCAGAGATAGAATAGTATTTTGAGACTATTATTTTAAGCTAAGCTATTCGAACCTCTCATTGGAATTTTTTTTAGAAGTTATACTAGGTTATCCGGACATAAATATGATTCAGGGTTAATTTTTTTGTTTATATTTTTGAGGGGCCCTATTCCAATACAAAGCTTTGTTATTGTTGATAAAGGCTCTGTTTGGAGCGCATTGGAGTCGGCGGGTGCCCGGGGTGTGAATGCGGAGACAAACTACAGTTTCATCGTTGTATTGATAACCCACAGTTACCTTGTTGTTTAGTCCATTTCTCCGTGTTTCCCTAACTCCGTGGAAACAATGCCCCCCCCCTCCCCCCACCGACGCAGACGTGCTCCCAAATGGAGCTATAGGAAATTTTTAGACCCAGCTTTCTATTTTAGTATCAAGTGTAGTTTACACTTTTTTTTTGTTTTTGTAAAATAATATTACTCATCAATTAAATATGCACTTTTATAAAATTGAAGTATATATACTCTAAAACTTGCATAGACTCATGTATACAATGTGTATGAGCCATTTTTTAGTCCAGTGGCAATGTTCCATTTGTCCGCAGCTCATGACCCGATTATTAGAGGTCCTTGACTTGAATGACCCATGACCCATTAATCCGGCCCAATGGCCTATCCATAATCGACCACCAACATATTTTTTTGGTATTGGGACATATTTTTGATGTCTAATAAGTTAGAATCTGAAATCAAATCTCATATTATATATTTGATTTGGAGCAATCAATGACTAATTCTTCAAATCCTATGAATATATATCACATCCCCTAGATCGACTGATCGAGAACCTCTCTCCATCTATCTAATTGGGGATAGATACACCGTCAATTTTAAAGCATGCACATCAGTTCTATAAACTAGCTCTCTCTAAGGTGATAAATTTTTTTCTAGAACAAAAAATCCTAGAGTTCCATTGACTAAGGGTACGTTTGGTTGCACGATTGCAAAATTGATTCTGCAGGAATCTGCGATTGCAAACCTGATTCTGCAGGAAGCTCACTTTCTCAGCTTTTTGAAATCGCAGCTTTTGGGCACTATTTGCCTGCAATCGCTGGGTTTAAAACTGCGATTACAAAACTGTTTGGTTGCGCGATTGCAAACGCAGCTTCCTGTAATCGCAATCGCAGCGCAATCGCGCAACCAAACGCACCCTAAGTTGAGCTTTGAAAGGTCCTTGCAGGTCACCCTCACGGCCTCACCCCCATTTTTGCGACGACCTTGGATCGCCGGCAACCAAATGGAACAAGTCGAATGACAACAGAGCGGGCCGCGTGCGGATCTTGCAACCCAGATCTGATCTGTCTTTTTTCTGTCTCTCCACAACGCGTAAATTAAATTCTAATAAAATATATACAAGTGTCCAATGGTTAACGAGGTACATAAAAATATAAGGCCAGAGTGTAACAACTCTTGTAATAGGAAATAATACATCCAAACACTGTTTGCATTCATGTATAACACTGCAATCAAATGGACCCTGCGGAGCTTTATATCTTGTGGAGACAGAAAATCACCCATAAATTCAATGAAGCAATGTTTGCATTTCTGCTCTTTATATAACGGGCAGTGATTAAAAACCTTGCCATGTTTGATTGTGAGTCAGTTTTTATTTTTTATTTTTTTGACAAATACAAAACGGTCAAATACTATAACAAGTTAACAACCCTCTCATTCATCAAATCAATGTTGACCTGATATTATTTTTAGATTAAAAAACGGAAAATAACCCCCCCAACACTTTATAATGATTACAATCAAAGTTTTTCTATTCTCAACTCCTCTCATCTTATTATCCACCCACACCGACCCGTGAGAACGGGCGAACTATAAGCTCCCTCACGCGGCACTCAAAGAACAAAGTAAAAAATTGGCTTCTTCCTTTGAACGGACCGCAGCCAATCAAAATTAAAGAAAGAAAAAAAAATGGGTCACCGACTGACTCACAGTACACATTCACATCATTCAAACATGTCCTATGTGTCAAACATCTATTGGCCTCTTCAGGTCAATACAGTAGTAGTTACTAATATGTATAATAATATGGAAAAAAATTATACAAGACTTTAATATACATAATATAAGTCTAGATACATTTGTATTACATGTCTTAATTTATTTTATTTGATTAGAGTTACCTGACCCAATAATGATAGTGGTACAAAAATAAATAATATATATTTTAATGATATACATGTAAAAAAACACTTATTTTTATTATGTCATATTTTAAAAGATCACGGTATAATTATACCACTCATTTTTTATATTAATATTTTAAAAATTGAAATTTTAATTAATTAGTTAATTATGATAAATAAATAAATTGATTAAAATCTAAATTTTTATTTAATTTAATATTTTTTATGAATAACTCGATTTAATCAACCCGTAACCATTTCTAAACATAATTGTTTGAACAGATGGATTAATTAGTTTTAATGAAATTTTATATTACCAGGTTCTGAAGATGAACTTCAAAAAATGATGAATGTTTAAATGGATACGATCAAAATATAAAAAAATAATCCGCCATAAAACAGGACAAGCAACCCATTCATGAACGTTTGCCGATACACTGAATCAAAACTGCACCGCGTTACACTGAACCAATCCCATCCCTTCTCTTTCTTCCTTTATCCCCCTTTCGTTCTCTCTCTCTCTCTCACCCCCCCAAAATTTGCTCTGTTTATAAAGATGGGAGCAATCACAGAAGGTCCCGAACCCTAACAATCCTCCGAAAAGCCCCTCTCTTTCTCTCTCTCTCGAATTCAAAATCACAAACCCTAGATTTCCCAGATCCCCAAAACCACCTCCCGATCCGCCCTTCCTTTCATGCCCTCCACATCATGTCGTCACCACCACCCCCACCAACAACAACCACCACCGCCGACCAGGCCCCGCCGACCCCCCCTCTGACCCCCCCGATCCTCCCCAAAGAGGACTCGATCGAGATCCGCGACGTCTGGTTCGACAACCTGGAGTCCGAGTTCGCCCTGATCCGAGACATCGTCGACGACTACCCCTTCGTCGCCATGGATACCGAGTTCCCCGGCGTCGTCCTCCGCCCCGTCGGCCAGTTCAAGAACAGCTCCGACTACCACTACCAGACTCTCAAGGCCAACGTTGACCTCCTCAAGCTCATCCAGCTTGGGCTCACCTTCTCCGACGAGGAGGGGAACCTGCCCACCTGCGGCACCGGGAAGTACTGCGTATGGCAGTTCAATTTCAGGGAGTTCAGCGTCGCTGACGACGTGTTCGCCCACGACTCGATCGAGCTGCTCCGCCACAGCGGGATCGACTTCAAGAAGAACAGCGAGCGCGGCATCGACTCCCACCGGTTCGCCGAGCTGCTCATGTCGTCGGGGATCGTGCTCAACGACTCCGTCCACTGGGTCACGTTTCACTCCGGATACGACTTTGGGTACCTGTTGAAGCTGCTAACTTGTCAGAGCCTCCCCGATAATCCCACGGAGTTCTTTAGGCTTTTGAAGGTCTACTTCCCAATCTTTTATGACATCAAGCACTTGATGAAGTTCTGCAATAGCTTGCATGGGGGTTTGAACAAACTGGCTGAGCTCTTGGATGTGGAGAGAATTGGGATCTGTCACCAGGCCGGGTCGGACAGCCTTCTCACTTCTTGGACCTTCAGGAAGCTTAAACAGAGCTTCTTTGCGGGAGCCACGGAGAAGTACGCGGGGGTTTTGTATGGCCTCGGTGTTGAGAGTGGGTAGTATTCAGATGTGGAAACTTTTATAATGGATGAAGAATAAATAAAAAAAAAACTTTGTTTGAATTCATTGTGCCATCTCTCTTTGGTGTTCTTCTTTTGGTTGTTTTGCTTGCATGATATGATCTCTCCTGCTTGATTTGTGAATTTTTTTCTCTGGTTTTTTTTAAAAAGAAGATTTTGATTTGAGTTTTGTTTTATTGAATGCATTGCGGAGAGTTCACCCAATATCCATGAGTTTTTAGGTAATTCAGTGGGAATTGTTAGATTAGGGTCAGTGGTACTGCAGTAGGATATAAGATTGAATCACGCATGCAAGAAAAATCTACTGGTATAAGGTATGCGGTCTTTTTTTTATTTATTTTACTTCTTGTTGAATTTTTGTTCACACATTGAGAATCTGATTTCGGTCCAAAAATGGCATTTAAGTGTATGTCAATAGTGTGTGAGCAATTACTGAAGTTTTTTTTTTGAAAGGAAACGGTAGGCTTCCGCCCTCATATTAACATTATAGAGAGAGTCCAAAAGGGAAATACAAAACATAGCCAAAGGCAAACAATGTAGAAGAGATCTCTACAAGGAATTGTGATCCAAAGTATTCAACACTTCCCATTTAGATGAGGCTAATCAAGCAATTGATAAATGCATGTGATATTCTAATATTACACAGGATACAAATTACATCTGCCTGATCGCATGATGTATGAGCACATGTAAGAACATGGTTATTAGGATGCATTTAAACATCATTTTAACAAGAAGACATGAATGAGAGCTTTGAACAAACTTTTCTGTTGATATGACCAAATTCCAGAATGAGACAGTGAACTTCATTTTTTGAAACTGATTATGCATGTAATAATGCTGCAATGGGTTATATTATCAAGGGACATGTATGCACTATTGATGCTATGGTGTCTGCATCAACTATGCTGTCAATATAGATGCATTCTCTATAGTCTAATTTTGCCAATGCCATTCAGGAGTACTTGTCAGTTTTCACCATGTGAATTCTGTATCATTTACATTTATTGTGTGCTTGTGTTTGGGCGTGGATATGAATTTCTAATCAGGTCTCCAAAACAATTGTATTGTAGAAAATTATTCAGAATATAGCAGGAGTTTTTGATGATTTTTGGAAATTTGTTTATTGAACATTTAGCATTGTTCAGGTTTTGAGGTTGAGAAGAGGAAATAGATAGAAGTGAAAAACAAAAGTATGTGCATCTTATTGTAGACCCTGTGTTAGGTGTGACGCTTGTCCTTTAATGATAATCTCATATATATTTTACTGTACATGAATCATGATGAAATTATAGACCCTGTATTAGTTGCAAAACATTTTGATTTTTGGGTTCTGTGGTTCGTCATCAATGGTTTGGTTTCTGTGAATAAGTTGAAACATTGACTTTGTAATGTGGGTGAACTTGCTGTGCATTTTGCGATGTTAGCCAATCCAGATGGATAATGAATTTGAAGGGACTGAGTGGTAGTTTAGATGGTGGTTGTGGCAGTAAGCTGAGTTCTTCTTTCCTCACTCCTCTCTTTTCGAGTATAATTCTCCCTTTGGGATTGGGAAAAAAATAAAAAATACATCCTTATGTAATAAACTCTTAAACTTGCCCCTTGATCCAACCCTCTTTTCTGTTGGACAAGCTGACAAAGACTGATCACTTAGATGCTATTCATTCAGTGTGGCAATTTATGCAGATATCTGCTTTGGCAAATATCTTTACTGGGTTAAAACAATATCAAGAAAATTCAGGATTCAGCAATGAGCCACCTGTATGTCAGGGTCTGTTGGGCTTAAACAAAGTATTGATCCTTCAGGCATAGTGAGATATATCACTGAAATGAGTGGGTTTTATTTTAACAGTCAAAATGACATTAAAAACTGTGATGAATATTTCATTGAACTTACTCTAAAACCTCAGGAGAAAGGGTTGGTATCTATGGGCTTGAAGGAGCTGGTTAACTGGTAATTTGATGGTTATGCTGAGTTCTTATTTCCTGCTGCTCCTCTCTTAGAGGGTTATCACTATGTCATTGTTCAAGAGGAGGAGGATAGTGTCTGAGGGAGAGGTGCAGAGAGTTTCATTAAATGTGTGTTAAAATGTTTTTATAGAAATTGATCACTTACCAAACCTATTAATTGTCATTAAAAAGTCAAGCTTGACTTTTACAAATCTGAGCCCTTGATGTTGATCTAACAATCAAAACATTTACAAACATGCATGTTATGGAAATTTTATCCAACGGTTTTGGAGTAACACACATATTTTGCTTAACATCCCTGTTTCATTCTAAATCATTCTTTTAAGATTCATGCCTTATACATATAAAAAGATTGTTCTTTAGATCCTTCTAGGGAAGAATGAAGTTTTATATCAACTTTTCATCTATCATAGTGGTTTTCACTGGGATCTCTATTATATTTAAATCACGGGTCAAGTGGATTCTTGATGAGGAGTCTCCTTCCGCCATTATGGGTGACACATTGTTTTGGTAGAGGTTCCTTTTAAAGTGGGTGTTTACATTTTATTGTAGTTACATCTTGTTGTATATCTGTATCACTCCTTTTAACTTTTGTATGGAGATCCCTTGTCTCCTTTTGTTTAGGGGCTCTCTAATAATTAGATAGCACCTACCTTGTCTCTCAAAAAATGAGGAAGAGAATAGGGGCATGTTGCTTTTGTGGTAGGAAGATTGTTTTAAAAGATTGTCATCAAAATGGAGAATGTCTTTAGATTTCTCTATTCTATTGCATTTTGGGTAATAAGAATGGTGTTGGTTAGTAAAATTTCAACTCATTACTTGTGTATATCCAACCATTATACTGCTTTACAACCCTTCTGTGTGTTCTGTTAAATTTCAAGTGACAACTGTAGATCTGGATTTGTATTTTTTTTTATTCTTGTAATTTAAGGGTTTCTTTAACTGGCATGTGTACCTGTGCTGTCTTTTACTCTTTTCTCCAGTTTGTGCCATAAACTTTTTGATATGTAGAATCATTGCACACAACAATGAGTTCTTGTTATATACTTGCAGTATGCAAGAATTGCCAATGGAAAATTTGCATTTTTCTAATTGTTAATAATAGAGGCACTTGGCAATTTAGTTTGAATTGTTTTCCATGGTTGGTTAGAATCATGAATCATCAGATATCCAGATCTCAGTTCCCTTGAATTAACCTGCGAAATGATATATTTAATTCTTGTTTTATATCATGTAACGCATTGACTTGCACTATTTGCACTCTCATAGTATGAATCTGATATATATTTCTTCCATTATTCTTACAAGTTTGGAGCATGTGATAAATTAGGGTTGATATAGCACTGATCAGTAAATTGTCATTTTCATGACAAAAAGATTCATGAGTCAGAATTTCTGTGAGACAGTGAGGGCATTGGCAGTTTTTGAGTCTGTGCAGAACTTACACAGAAATTGAGTCCATCTATTGTTGTCTTTTTTTAGTACAACAGTATGTTCTTTTGGTTCACCTTGTCAGCTTCATATTCAGGTTTTTCCTGTAGCTGTTTGCTTCTCTTTATCCAACCTAATCTCTTGCATTTGGTTGTGCTGCTGTCAATGATTGCATTCTTCAATTTTCTGCTAGTGTTACATGTTCTTTCTTGAGTTTCTTTTTCTAGACAAACCAGATTTGTAACTGTCCCATCAGGGGTCTCCGACAGGGGCTGACACGTGAACACCTTACATGCTAGGCTTGAGGCATTCTTTGAGGGGGGGATCACCATGAACAATTTGATTTGATTCAGTTCGGTTCATGATTTGTTTAGGTCAATTTAAGGTTTACATGTATTAAGTTCAGTTTATTTTAACATTCATTTTAGTTGAACATAAAAGTTGTAATTCAATATAGTGTCATAAAAAAAAATTCCATTCTGTGGTCACCTTGTTTAGTAGTACAATCCATGATTTGTTATGTTCATCGTATGGTTATTCAATTATGTATGTATAATAATAGTTATTTATTTTGTTTAGTCACTTTCTAATATTAGTTTTGAGCACTGTGATCAAGCACTTTGCTTTTTCAGAATCTATGTTCTTTCACATTTCTGCTTATTTTGGGAATGACTATATTTTTTAAGTCTAATTTCCAATGTTTTATGATTTATGTTTTTTCTTTTGTTTCATTATCCATAATCTTAATGATTGTAAATTTTGTTGTCAACCAATGACTATTATTTGCAATTCATTTAATGGTAATATGTCCTTACAATCTCTATCTGATATTATCAATTATTATGGTATGTGGGATGGAAGGAGGCCCTTCAGAATCAACATTAAATAGAAATGATATATGTTTATGATCAGCTCAATACAAGAATTCCACTCTCTTATAATGATACATTTCAATCCACTATTCAACCTTGCTGACATTTTGAACCCCCACACAGAAATGACTAACAACAAATAAACCAAGGATACAAATGGGATCAAAGAAGGGGAAACAAAAAACATTATAAATCTTCATTCCATAGACAATTGTAAATGAGTGGTTAATTCGTCTGCAAAAAACAATGAATTGTGCACCAGCCTGTCTATTAGTAAGTGTAAGAAAGAGTTTTCATGACAAGCCTTTGACATAAATTTGGAGAGTTAAGAAATTCACCATTGGCTTAAAACAATTTTGTCAGTATGTCTTCTCAATAACATACTTCATCGAACCAAGACCAGCAGAAATAAAACCTCCTACAGAATGTTTATACGCTACAATATCACTGATTTTTTTAAGTACAGAAATTGATACATCACTCACTCAGGCCGCAAATCAAGCTTCCCGTCGTAGAACCTGTATTGTTGCATGATGTACAGGAGAATCAGTTTAGAAGTTTTTCTTGAATATGAAGAGAAAACAAGTTGTACATGGATCCTGTATTTGTCTACAAGGAAAACTAATTCCTGGAGGAGATGTTTAAGTGGTGTTCAAATTTACAAAAAAATAAAAAGTGTGCTGTTGCAGACATGGAGCTTTATCTAACAATAAAATGATAAAATAAACTAACCTCCTTGCAAACTTTATGAGAATAGTAGTACGAGGTCGTTGCTGACCCTCCATGGGTACGAAATGAGCAGTTACTACAGCCGGAAAGCCAGCACAATCTAACACACCCTTCACAAGTATAGATAACATTATCAGGTTAATATTTTACGGGTTATTTTGAAGCCAATAATACTAAGCCTCTTAATAACATAGCATCCTCACCCTGACAATTCCAGCGACAAATGCGCCACAGTTGAATGTTCCCATGTCTTTTGGTACAGAAATAAATCTTCAAAACCATAGTAGATAAGGAGTTAGCCATCTTGACTGATTGATTATATTTTAGATGTTTACAGATATGATAAGGGAGGAAATTACCGGTTGACGAGAAGTTCTTTTTCACTAATCATATATTCATCTTCATTCTCAGTTCCTTTCTCAAGTGAGTCAGCCACCTAAACACGCATCAGATAAAAAATGACAAGATGTCTTGGGATGTCAAATGAATGTTGAAACAAATAGTCTACGACAGGTAATGATAAAAAAGATCACTGTGGTATCACTATTAAGGGCATTAAGCATGGTAGTCAGATCTTTGATGTTGGCTTTCTACCTGCTGATAAGAGTTTGATGGGAGCCCAAAATCATCTGTAAGGTAATATGCTGTCCATAGCAGATTCTGCAGATGCTTAATTTAACTCAATACATTGTGGTTCGATATTTTTCATATTTGTTATTACATACATGCAATTCAAGGCCAAGAAATCTGGACCACTTGCTAACTATCCACTCCAGAAGATTAATATGGCCTCCAGGCTATTTACTTGTATCACTTAAAGAGTTGGAACCGAAGACCTTTATGGTCTTTCAAACTAGAAGATTTAATTTATAGATACCATGCACCACATGCCCATATCATGCACAACTCTACATAAAAAAAGGTTCTGATAGTGCTGTGGTAATATTGATTGATTTTCTTATAGTCATATTTCATAAACTCAAGGAAAGGGAAGGAAAATTTATGAGAACTCAGTACTCACGTATTAGTTATAGAAACTACAAATAGCATTATAAGTAAAAATCTGGGTGTGTATGACATCTGCATGGAAAATTATGAATTTTCTTCTTCCAGGAAAGAGTTATGCTGTAGACTGACCTTTCCAAACAGCACTTTCCACACAGTACTGTGGACAAAGGACAGGATTCCTAGAAACTGGTCTTTTCCCTGTGGCAACAGAAGGAAGGAGAAAGATTTATCAGGCAAACTTAAATCATTCAGATATTCTGTTCAGAAGCCAACATCAGAAACAGCTTCAAAATGAAAAGAAAAACGTACTGTGAAAATTCAATTCATTCTAACACTATCCAACGGGATGGAATTTGGGTTGCAATTCAATGATTTCAAAAGTTGAAGGGTGAGGCCTCAATTGTCAAAGAAAACATGCTTGGGATACATCACATGGGCCTGAAAAGCCCAACAGAAAAAAATGTTTTGCCAAATAACCCTGATATCTATGACTTGATAAGCTATATAAACTCCAATAGCAATATCAGGAGGTGAAGGGGGCTGGAATATTTTTTCTCTGTCTCAATCTATAACTAAAGATAAAAGCAACGACGAAAAAGAAAAGTGCAACTAGACGGAAATTACTCTAATAGTCGTCAATCCCAAAATACCAATCTATGCTGGATAAAACTATGTTGTTATCCAAATGGGGGCATAGAGAAAAACATTTATAAACAAGTAACACATTATAACAGTAATACCATTTTATACAATGGAATAATATGGACAGACTCTCTGCCCTTTCAAGTACATTTCATTAAGAAACATAAATTATCGTTGAAAAGGTATTAATGTTAGACCACTTTGCTTTACATTCAAGTGCTCTCATGAGAAGTGATAAAGAGACATGATAGTTTTTGATGCAGTGGCATTGCGTTGGCATAATGCGAAGAAGAGGACTTTTGGAGAGAAAGGGGAAGGGGGACTTTTATTGCTTCAACACCACCAAGTTATAGGTTTAAAGAAAAAGGGAGAATATCAAACTTTGCCCTTCCAAACTTGCATAAGGCCTATTTATAGGTTAAAAGTCAGTCCAGGGCCGTGATAAGACGGTTAGATGAGAAGTGGTCCTTGATGGGTTATGGTCAGACTGCAATCTGGTGTGTTCCATTCAATTGAATCCACTAAATAACAAACTTCCTCTCAAAGATAAATAAAAAGACAGTCATCAGCTTGAAAAAAAAAGGGAGAAAGGAGAGTGCCAGGTGAATCTGATTGGGACTAGACTTGTAGCTCAATAATTGATGAGAATGCTTGCAAGCAAGAGATCATGAGTTGAAGCCCAGATTATATCAAAAGAAAAAAAAAAGAGTGTGATCTGTTAACTAAAGAGAGCAGGATTAGATAAATCTGATTGAGATTTGTTAACTAAGGTGAGAAGAATTGAGCAACCTGCTTACATATGAGAAGACTCCTATGTATTTGTTTTAACATAGATAAACATTTATCTATAACTTAGTTGGGCAATAGTCAGAATCCTTGCAAATAAAAATGTGTAACAATTATTAATTTATTAGGGTTAGCTCATGGAAAAAATTAGAACAGTTTGCAAGCCAACATGTTCTTGAAGGCTATGGTCAACCTTTAAAAGAGAAGGTTACAAATTCAAATATTTTCTCCTCCTAATTTTTAAGCATCAAATTTGTTAAATCATCTTACTTTGCAGGCACACAATCTAATTAAAAAAAAGTTAAGACAACATGGATAAAAATTGCTGCTACCTTATCTCTGTGGCAAAGAAGTTCTAGAACTCTTGCACCAACAGCATAACCAGCATCCTCTAGCCTGTTTCAACTTCAAGAAGTTGTGTTACCTAAGTGGCAAAGGTATCTTACCAACAGATAGAACAAATATAGGAAATGAAAAAAGAAGAAGATGAAGTTAACCATATAGCAATGTGATATCCAAAGAAGTTAACAGAATAACAAATTGACATCATGGAGGGATGCATAATTTGAAGAGTACATGCAACAGCATGAAAAACTGAACAATTAAATTTAACATGAATGAGGACAGTTTCACGGAAATCATTATTTTGGGGGAAAAACAACTATCTTACCATGAATTTTAATGTGTAGTACATTCAGACTGGTTTAAAGTGAAACTAAGAAGTCAGGGATTGCATGCATGAACTATCACACAGAAACAGGCATAGATGTCGATACAGGAAGTTTGGCATATTTTTAACATGGAATAAGACTATGCAAGAGTCAAGATGAGTGTACCTTAATGCTTCTCTATCTAAATGTTCTACATGCCAGCACATAGACACAGACACAGTGACATGAATCTTACAGGCAAGAGTAGCATGACATTGTGCATTTATGACCCCAAATAGAACTAAAAAACAAAGGGTTATGATGATTTGATCTAAATTATATAGATCATCGCATGCAGCTGATCATTAGCATGAAAATACACACAAAAACATCTATATTGAGAATGAAGGCGGGTGATTAAATTGTCTTCATGTATTCTGATCATTAGTGTGAAAATATACACAAAATTTATATGTTGGGAGTGAACGCATTGATGACAATTAGGACTAGTTTTTTAAAGTATAAACAATGTGGTGACCCATCCAGACAAACGAATACTCGGATCATGAAGAAACTAAACACACGTTGCGGCGGACAGAAGTTTGTTCGATCAATGGGTATGGGAGATGTCCAATCATGGAACTTTCATCAACTTGCGACTATGATCTCCATTGCAAATATCAAATTTCATCAAACCAAATCTCATGAACAGATTTCAGATCATAGATATTCTTCCAACCATCATTCAAGTCAGCAAATCACATCAAATGAAATCTTGAAACACATTAACCCAAAAGGATCCACAAATTATTCGATTGACTAAATCGGATCGACAAAACGGAATTACCTTCTCTCGAGCTCCGTGATGTTGTCGACCTGGGTCTGGTTGTACTGCACCAACTCAGAGAACAAGAAAGAGAAACCGCTCAAGCTGACCTGCAATGTTGCGAAATAAACACATCACAACCCCGAAAAAGGCGAACCCACATTTAAAGATCGTGTTTTGAGAACAACCCATGATTCAAATAGACCAAACAAATCAAATTGAAACGAAAGAAGAGCATCTAAGACCGAAAAAAGCAAGATGGCTAGGAATGGATGATGCCTGGGAGGGGTACCTCTTGCCTTCCTTTGCTGAGGGGCTTGTCCAGGACATTTGAGTACTGCTTCACTTTCCCTACACCGATCATCCTCTCTCTCTTCCTCGCTCTCTCTCTCAGCTTGCCTGTGCTTTGTAAAAGAGAATCTGAAGAGTGATCTGAAGTTTGGTTTATTCTTACCGAGAGTAACTAAACAGCTAAGTTTCTTAGACCCCCTTTTAAAACGGAGATAAGTTTTATCTTGAGTATACATTTATCCGATCACAAGTGAGTATAAATAAGAATAAAATGATTTTATGTTTGGTTGTGTTTTGAATTATTTTCGTTGGTAAACGTATAAATAAATGTTTTGTTGTTTAGGTAAAATGTGAATAAAATATGAATGATGATTTAAAAAGATAAAAAATAATGATAGTTGATTTGACATGTGATTTATAAGAGGTGATAACATAATTGACAATGGGCTCACATATTCTTTGGGTGATATAACCTAGGATAACTTTAATTTAATGAATTGACTGGAATTCATATACCATTTTATACCAGTTTATTCTGACATACTTTATCATGGGTTATCCGGGACAAACAAACACACCAAAATTCTTATATGAGATTATCTAGGGTTATCCAGGGGCTTATACCCAAAACAAACGGGGGTTAGGGGATAAAAAGTTCATTAATTTTGTTTATATTCACATTTCTCAAAACAGTTCTGCTATACAGGCCCCAGAATATAAGCCTCATTCATAGGCCCTATGATGTGTCAACTTTTCATTGGATGTCTGATTTAATTTTACAAAAGGATAAAAAAGCAAAGGACTGAAGTACCCCTATTTATAAACCACACCTTCTCACGTGATTTCCTCCTATTTTTATGTTTTTGTGTTTCATCTTCCCAAACCACTCGGAGAGCTAAAACCATATTTCAAAATCTATGGTTTCCTAAAATGAAAATGTCATTCAAAATCGCTCCATCAATCTGTTTCCCTTCTGTCTAATTTTTTTTCAAAACCCTAAATCTCGATTGCTCACCAACAAACTCTTAATCTTCCATTTTTTCATCAAAATCACTCCACCAATTTGTTTCTCTTCCGTCTAAAAAAATTTCAAAACCCTAAGCCCCCGTTTGGAACGGGGATAGTTTTTATTCTAGGATATAGATTTATCCAAGTATAAATGAGTATAAATAAGGATAAAGTGATTTTGTGTTTGGTTGTATTTTGAATTATTCTCATTGGTAAACGTAAGAATAAATGTTTTGTTGTTTGGGTAAAATGTGAATAAAGTATGGATAATGATTTATAAAAAGTAAAAAAGTAATGATAGTTGATTTGACAGGTGATTTATAAGAGGTGATGACAGTTGATTTGACAGTGGGCCCACATATTCTTTAAGTGGAATAACCTAGGATAACTTTTATTCTAGGGGTTGATTGGAATTCCTATACCACTTTATCAAGGTTTATTCTGGCATAATTTATCTGGGGTTATCCGGGGTAAACAAACACCTCCAAATACTTATCCGGGGTTATCCGGGGGGTTATTCTCGTTCCAAACGGGGGGTAAATCTCGACTGTCGGATCACAAACAAATTGTTAATCGTCAAATTTTCATCCAGTGGATTTAAATCCTGGCGAAAATGGGTACAAATTTTTTTTGTTGTTTATTGCCTCTTTTATAAAATAAATCCGTTGTGTATTTCATCGTTCTTCTGAGAAAAAAATTAAAAAATTGAAGAACTGTTGACAGACATTCATGTGTTGTATTTCAGTTACATATGTGAATCGTAAAATGTATGAGTAATACGTTAAAAAAAGATTGATTAATGTAACTAACAATTATATTTCTTTTCTTGGAATGTGTATGTATGTCCTGATGTAAATGGAATAGTGTTGTCAGGATTCCTTGTCAATCAGCAGAAAATGTAACTTACTTATTGTGTATGATTTGGACAGTAGCTTAAGGGCATAATGTAACTATGTTTGTGTGTCATATAAGTTCCTAAAAAATGTTGTGCAATTGTAAGTTTGTGACAATGTAACTAACTAATTGGTTAATATGATTAGGACAGATTCTAATATACACAATGTAACTATCTTTGTGTGAGCTTTCATATTCTCTATTAAGTTTTGCTATTGTATTTCATTAAAAGTTAGTTACCTTCAGATATATCAGTAAAGTTTCTGCATAACCTTATAACATTTCAGATACAATTCTAAATGTAACCAACTAATTAAAAAACACATTATAACAGAAAAAATGGAATATAACTCAAACAAAAATGTGAAAAATGTAACTGATAATAAAATATTAAATAACAACATGCCATATTCATCCTACAACATAAAAAAATATTAAAAATACAAAATTCACAATTGTCAGATTATGAAACTGCCAAAATTGACATCCAAATCAAAATATTGAAAAAGAAAAAAAAATTGCATATACAAACAACATCAATCGGCACACCTGAATCAACCTCCATCGATGAAGAAAACCACAATGTTCAGTTTGTTTCTTTTTTCGATCAGATAATTGATGCGAAAATCCTCCTGATGTGAATTCGGTTTCAATATTAGATCAAATATCAATTCTGATTGGTTTCACAATGTTCTTCGGGAAAAAAATTACCTCGTGAAAAAAATTTCGACGTGATAAATGAGTTTCAAGGTCGGCTGATTCAAAATGGAAAAAATCCGAAATAAATGCTAATAATAATTTGCTAATCCTAACCGCCCATTGATTATGGTGGAGATTACTTAAAATCAAAACAGGGGTATTAAGGGTAATGTTACCAATGCCACCTCATGAGGCTTACATGGGGCCTATGAAATGGGGCATATGAATCATTTTCCTTCTCAACATTGAGATAAAAAGTAGGAATAAATCTTATTTCAACTTTTTAGGTTGAACAAAAAATCTCAATTTTTATTTTAAAATCGAGACAACTGTCGTACTTTATCTCGATTATTTTTATGCCAAATGTGATAAGTTGTTATCTCTCTCATTTATCTCGACAATTGTCCTTTTATTCTACTACTTATTTCTTTGGTCTGGTTTGATAAAAGAATAAATATTTATGATAAATTAATCTAATTAAGGGAATAAAAAGACCACTATTTTTATCCACATTTACATTTGATAATGTTTTTTATTATCTTTATTTTTTTTGTTCATATCTTGAATCTTATATTTGGATTATATTATCTAAAATATGGATAACTTAAAAAAAAAACCAAGTCCACCCTTACTGAGAATTGAGCATTAATATTATTGATTTCAAGAAGTTTTTTGTTTGTTTGTGTTTCTTATGTGGAAGGACAATCATAAAAGTTGTCCTTATTTGATAAAATAGGGTTTAAAAATGAGGACAAAATTTGTTTTAACTTTTATTCAGAACAAAATATCTTCATTTTTTTCTTAAAATGTGGACAATTGTCCATATTTTATCTCTTTTTTCTTATGCTAAATGGGATAACATGTGATTTAACCCAATTTTCTTATCCTAACCTCTTATCTCAATGTCAAACCATGCATATGTCTAACTTGATATGGGGTTAAGGGTTGAAATAAGAAAAAATTGGATTAAATAATTTGTTATCCCATATGGCATAAAAAAAGTGATAAATCATAGACAATTGTCCACATTTTGAGATAAAAAATGAGAATAGTTTATTTTGGGTAAAAGGTGGAACATACTTTGTTTTAATTTTTTATCATTGTTTTGTAAAATTGGAATAATATTTATGACTAAAAAAAAGAATATGTTCCACCAAATAATAGTAATGCCTCATTAAAAGGAATGACAGGTTTGATATCTTTTTAAAAAATTTAAAGTTATCCCATATTTAATCTAAATGCAAGATTGAGGATAACAACATAAAAAATTAAGATAATAAAAAACATTATCAAATGTAAATATAGATAAAAATAGTAATTTTTTATCACTATAAATTAGAATAATTTATCTTAAAAATTATCCCTTTACTAAACTAGATCTTAGAGAATAGTAATGTATCTTAAAAATTATCCCTTTACCAAGGGTTCGTTTGGGACCATGATGATAGGATAACTGCATTCAAAATGAAAATTATAGAGAAACATTCCTTTTGAGGCTTCTCAAATTTGAAAAAAAAAAGCTTGAGATCATTGTTTTTCGCCGTGTAAATGCAAATGTCCAAATTTTTATGGATCTGCGATGGAGATCATGCATCTCAATTTTCCATGTATTTTTTAAGACAATTTTTTATGTTAATGTTAACTTTTTAATCATTCATTTTTATTTTATTCCTGGGTGAATTTGAAACAAGATTGTGGTACCCTGCGTAGCTTGGAATACAACTCATGAATAAATTATTATTATTATTTCTTGTTGCTTGTTTGACATCAAAACATGAGAAAATCAATACCATAATGTCATTATGCATGTATTTTTATGAACATTTTTTTTTGCTGTATTTGTGATTTATCATTGAATGATATATTTAAAAAGTGAGGTTTTTTAGTAAGGTTATTTTTTAATTAAAACAATTATATAGGTTGGCTATTGTTTTGATTAAATTATAATTATTCATTTATTTTAAATGAGTTTAAGTCCATTAAGCGTTCGCCTAGGCGTGTATAGAACCCAGGTGTCTGCATGCCTAATGAACATGCTAATTAGGTGGATGCAAACAAACACCCATCAGTTGTCTAAATTGAGAGATTGAAAAAATTAGCTACAAATAACTTCAATGATGAGTTTTCTTGTGAAGAAAATTCTTAAGGAGATAGAGAAAGTGTCTCAGAGCTCTCTTGAAGACTACCTAATCATCTAAGCATGGCCCCAATAACTATGGATGGAAGTCATGGAACCTAGGTGAAATCATTAAATGGGCTGTATATACAAAATGTTATGTTCAACCCTGTTTAAACATTGAAATGTTGTAAAAGAATTTGGTGGACAGTAAATAATTATTGAGTTTGAGACATGAAAAAAGATCGTTGTCCTTAAAGTGATTATTACCCCCCACTTGTAAAGAGTTTGCTAATGGGTTCAAACAATTCACTTTCAGGATACAACAAACTTAGAGTTCTGCAGATAGCAACTCTAAAGAACTCTCAGAACACTCTTTTCAAACTGATTTTTTCTGATAATTAACCTGTTCACTGAACATCTGTATATAGTGGTTGAAGGGTTGCCTTTGCAACCTTTCAAAAATTCAATTGTTAGTTGAAGTAAGAAAGAGTGTTTGTTGATTGGAGAATTTTTGAAGAGATTCCTCCCTGTCCAGTTCAAAATTCAAAAAGAAAAGTCAGTAAAAATAAATTTTGCTAGCCCTAGACAGAGTAGCTTCACTATCACAGTACAAAAACATAGATAGCATCGGTTGTAGCCACAACTCTATATCCAAAAGCATATTTCTCAACTATTCTGCTTCTTTGTCTGCTGCTGCAAGTGCTATAAACTCAGATTCCATTGTGGAATGAGTTATGCACGTTTGTTTCTTGGAAGCCCAAGAAATGGCTTCTCCTCCAATGGTAAACACCCACCCAGATGTGGATTTATTATTACTTGCACTAGTGATCCAGCTAGCATCCGAATACCCCTCTAGTACTGTTGAAAATTGAGAATAATATAGGCTCAAATTAATGGTTATTTTCAAGTAACAAAAAATTTTGTCAATTGCTTTTCAATGCATCACACTAGGGTTACTCGTGTATCTTGATAGTTTACAAACTGCAAATGTTATATCTGACATTATACAATGGGTAGCATACATCAAACTACCTATTGCACTTGCATACTCAAGTTGTGCAACAGATCTACCAGAATTTTCAGTCATTTTCACACTAGAATCATAAGGAGTATTTACTTCTTTTATCACAAAATGATTAAATTTAAGAAGTATTTTTTCTATACAATGTGACTGACACAATACATAACCCCCACGATGTTTTCTCACTTTAATATCCAAGATAGTATCTACTTCATTCAAATCCTTCATTTTAAAATTTGAAGTTAGATACTTCTAGGTATCGGAAACATCTTTCATGTTTGTTCTACAAATGCGTCTAATAATGCGCCAAAATGCGCCTACGCCTAATAATGTGCCTACGCGCGCACGCATACGCACTTAAATGCGTAAGCATGTATGGATCACTTTTTCCTTTGTCTTTTCTAAACACCACTAAAGTAGTGGGCTAATATATAAGTTAGAAAAATTCTTTTTCCACTTCCAATGTGAGACTATGTTTTAAGTCTCAAAAACTCCAACCTATTACAATTTTTTTAACAAATGTTTCTTGCACAAATGCGGGATTGGAGTAAATGCGGCGCGTCTATTCGCGAAATTTACTTCCAAAACGTTCTTCTTGGCACCGCGGCATATCGGTTTAGGAGGTTTAGAAGGTTTTGGTCTCTTTTGGGGTATATGCCTTTTCTACCCGGGAGGTGATCAATAGCTATCAACTCTGATTATTTTATGATTTGTTTTCTCTATTCTTCTTCTTTTCAGAGTTTGAAATTCGATCATTTAGAAATGAAAATCGAGTAGTAAATATTTAACTCAGTTTAAAAAAAACCTGTTTAAACACATGTTTAATTAACCACAAATTACATGCTTCCATTCTAACCAGCAAAATTCCAACCCCTCAAGAATAATTTTTTTTTTTTTAAATGGTAGACCAAAGCTACTCCGATTGTATTAATCGATAAACTTTGGACTGACTGAGTTATATGGAAGGAAAGAACGAAAATAACATAGATAAGGTAAAAGGAGAGAATAAAAAAATTGGGGATGCATGCTTCTCCGTTTGGAAACACAGATTGAAAAGTAGATTTTGGAATAAAACTGCTTTTTAAGATGATTTTAGACCTTGAATTTTTTGGGATGCTTTTTTTTAATTCAGGAATCAATATTTGGAAGGAGTTTAATGTTTGGTAGAAAAAGTTGATTTTCAATTCAAAAAATCGATTCCGACCAAAAAGCGTTCTTTTTGAGCTTTTAAAAACACGGATTTCGAGAGAGAAATTAAAAGGAATCCGGCTTTTGATTCCGCCGGAATCCGACCCGTTTGGCTGCACGATTTTGAGATTTTAACTTTTCAAAAAGCGGAATCCGCCCAAACCTCGTTACCAAACGGAACCTTAGTCGAAGAGAATTCAACTTGCTTACGTATCCCTTTAGGCTTCGAAAGAATGATTGTTATCAAAGACCAACTATGCAAGCAATTAGAGACACAACTTAAATTAGCAATGTCGAAGTCAGTAAGTCCACATTTGATGGCTTTTGTGTTATTAAACCAACCAGCCCAGGCCACCAACTACTATAAGTACTTTATATGACGATTACATTTTAAATCTAAGTTTTAATGGAAAATATTTGTAATATATCTGTGGTTTCAAATATTTTCGTTATAAATGATGAGAATTCAAAACATATAACTGCTAAATATAGTTATTTAATATCCACTTATTTGATGACATCACTGATGCCATTATATATAGACATTTTCATACCACTGTTTTTTTATAAACGTGTTCACAACCTCTCAAATCAATCCCCACTTAATAATTAAAAAAGAAAAAGAAAGAGGAATGTCAAAAGTCTTTGTCCCGTGGCCACATTGAGTGCTCCAACCATTTGATATAGTGTTTCATCTACCATACACAAAGAGTTGCATCTCTTTGTAATCTTATGATCACAACAAGCTATCATCTTCCAATAGGATTGGGGCAAATATGTAAATATAATATTCCCAGTTTAATTATAGGATCGGTCATGGAAGATCCTTTCGATTAAAAAAGAACTGTCATATCTTTTTTTAAATTATGTTTCTTTTGGTTTATCATTCTGACTTAGGCATCTAAAATGATTACAGTTTGTTCATTATATATAGTTTTTCCATAATTCACATTTTAAAGAAAAAAAAAGATTGATCTTATCTCTGTGGTAGGAGACGTACAACCTTGTACGTGGGTCACTATGAACTGATGATAAAGTTTAGTTCGCTTCCACTTTTATCGATACGCAATTCTAAACTCTATATTTCTTGTATTTTAATAAAATTTTGATGCATGGATATATGTTGTTTAAATTGATCTTCATAGTCGTAAAATAATATCATTTTTAAATTTAAGTGTAGCTTAATTTTTATGTAACTCACAACACTTTTGAGAGAGGTGATATGAATTGAAAAGAAAATAATTTACATACTTGTCAGACAATTATTTTGATTTTACATGAAACTTAAGAATTTTTTTTTTGTCAATCCTTAAAGCATGTGTAAACTAATATGAGACTATCACGTAGAAGATAAAATAAAAATAATAATAATTTTTTTTTGCTACACACATAATATCTTACTACTAAACAACAAAAGGATTACACTGTGTAAAGATAAGTTAATATTCATTTTTTTTAATCTTATATTTGAAAATTAAGTCATGAAATAAAAATGTGCCATTTCCGTTTTTCAATTAGAAAAAAAAATCAAATAAAATTTTATTTATTCTAAATAGATTGTTTTGATATCAGGGGTAAATAATTATGTGACACATCCCAGGGGTTAATAATTAAGTAGAGAGAGAGAGACTGAATTAATGAATAATGACCCTTCAACGAAAAAAATAATTAAATTAAAATCTAATATGCCGCTTTGCGTAGAAACTCCACAATCGATAATGATTCGCGCAGTTCGGTTCTTCGTCCCCCCCTAGCCAACGAACCTTCACTTCGTCTTCTTCTCACATATAAAAACAAACCCTAAGTCGATCTAATCGAGTCCCTTTAAAAAAAAAACACAAAACACAAAGCTTCAATTTTTCTTCCCATATCCAGATCTGAATCCCGATCTGGTCCTTCCAATGGCGTCTCGACCGAGCGCCATCTCGTTCTCTCTCGCCTTCCATGCCCTCCTCTTCGTCGTCGTCTCCTCCGCCGCTGATGACCCTTGCGTGACCGGCTCGGCCTACGCGGGTTTCGAGGCGGATCTCGCGATGGTCCAGCACCAGTTGCGCGGCCGGATCCGGATCCTCGATGGTTGCTCCTTCCAGGTGCGGCGGTTCGACATGATCGAGGGCTCCGACGCCGTCCGGTGGTGGGGCTCGCCCGGCGCCGACCTCGGCAACCTCACCTCGGGATTCGCCCTCTCTGACGATCGCCTTAACCAGACCTACAGCAACGAAACCCTCTCTGTCAGATTGTACGGGAACCTCACCTGGGATCGGATCGCGGTCCTCTCCGTCTGGGATGACTCCACCGCCTCGGATTTCGGGCACGCCTTCATCGCTCTCCCCGCCAACGATTCATCCACGGGTCCGTCTCCGTCTCCGGGCGACAAAGGTCCCGTCTTTGAGTCTCAACCGACCACGTTCGACAACTGCAAGACGCTCTCGCCGGTGTTTCGCCTCCGATGGACATTGGACCCCGAAAACGGGACGATCGATGTGGGTCTCGAGGCGGGGATCGGGATACAGCAATACATGGCCTTTGGGTGGGCTCGGCCAGGCTATTCGCAGTCGCAGTCGCCGATGCTCCATTCGGATGTCACCGTGGCAGGGTTCACCGAGGAGGGCGAGCCGTTCGCCGAGGACTACTTCATAACCCAGTACAGTGAGTGCCTCAGCAACAAGGACGGGACTGTGGAGGGTGTCTGCCCGGACACGATTTATGATGACAGTGATCCTGCCGGGCTCGTCAACAACACCCGTCTGATTTACGGGAACCGTCGTGATGGTGTTTCGTTCGTACGGTACCAGCGGCCTCTTGAATCGGAGGACAAGAAGTATGACGTGGTTATAAACAAGTCTGAGAGAATGGCTGTTGTTTGGGCTTTTGGTTCGCTGAGGCCACCGGATTCTCTTCGACCTTATTATCTTCCAGAAAATCATGGTGGGTCGATTGATTCGAATTTTGGGCATCTTGTTTTGAATGTCTCGGAGTCTGTGGATGATTGCACTGGGCCATTGGTGGCAGAGGACAAGGAGGACCAGGATGTTATATTCGCGGATGGAAAGACTCCGTTGGTCGTCACATCTGGTCCTGCAGTGCATTACCCGAACCCTCCAAATCCTGCGAAGGTGCTTTACGTCAACAAAAAGGAGGCGCCTTTGTTGAAGGTTGAGAGGGGTGTTCCCGTGAAGTTCTCCATCCAAGCGGGGCATGATGTGGCACTCTATGTGACATCTGATCCGATTGGGGGGAATGCTACATTAAGGAATGCATTGGAGACTCTATATGCTGGTGGGGCTGAGGCTGAGGGGGTTCAAGCTAGCCCAACGGAGTTGATTTGGCAGCCAGACAGGAATACTCCTGATCGGGTTTATTACCATTCTCTGTTCACCCCGAAAATGGGTTACAAAGTTGATGTGGTTGATGGAGGGTTGAGCGACATGTACAATAACAGCGTTGTCTTGGATGATCAGCAGGTCACATTCTTCTGGACTTTGTCAGAGGATTCGATTTCAATTGCAGCTCGTGGTGAGAAGAAAAGCGGGTATCTTGCGATCGGATTTGGTGGAGGTATGGTGAATAGCTTTGCTTATGTTGGTTGGATTGATAATGATGGAATAGGTCGTGTTAGCACATACTGGATAGATGGGCAGGATGCTTTGAGTGTGCATCCTACATCGGAGAACTTGACATATGTGAGGTGCAATTCAGAGAAGGATATCATCACATTTGAATTCACTCGACCATTGGTGCTTTCATGTAGTGGTAAGGTTGAGTGTAAAAACATAATTGACCCAACAACGCCTCTTAGAGTAATATGGGCTATGGGAGCCCGTTGGTCAGCGAATAATTTGAGTGACAGTAATATGCATTCGGTCATGAGTGGAAGGCCTTTGAGGGTTTTGCTGATGCGCGGCTCAGCAGAGGCTGAGCAGGATCTCAGGCCTGTCTTAGCTGTCCACGGGTTTATGATGTTTGTGGCTTGGGGGATTTTGCTTCCAGGGGGGATCTTGTCTGCTAGGTATTTGAAACATCTGAAAGGTGATGGGTGGTACCAGATTCATGTCTACTTGCAGTACTCAGGAATTTCTATAGTTCTTCTTGGTGTTCTATTTGCAGCCGCTGAACTTCGAGGTTTTTATATTGGGTCAGTACATGTGAAGTTTGGTATGACTGCAATTCTTTTGGCTTGTGCTCAGCCTATCAATGCATACTTCCGTCCAAAAAAACATGTCAATGGTGTGGAGGTCTCCTCAGAGAGGGTCCTTTGGGAGTATTTGCATGTCATTACTGGTAGATGTGCTATTTTGGTTGGTATTGCTGCACTTTTTAGTGGGATGAAACACTTGGGAGATAGATATGGTGGAGAAAATGTCAATGGGCTCAACTGGGCACTGATAATTTGGTTTTTGTTGGCTGCATTACTAGTTGTGTACTTGGAGTATGTGGAATCAAAGAGGAAAAGAAGAGATG
The DNA here is from genome assembly GCA_030737845.1 of Acorus calamus. Taxonomy (NCBI): domain Eukaryota; kingdom Viridiplantae; phylum Streptophyta; class Magnoliopsida; order Acorales; family Acoraceae; genus Acorus; species Acorus calamus. The sequence continues at coordinate 2,600,072 of CM060874.1, forward strand.
GAAGCTCTGTGAAAGGGAGTTGGGTTTTGGGGAACACTGAAGAAGATGACTCAGTAGATCTTTTGCATCCCAACGGAACCTATGCTGACGGAGAGCCTCATGCATCCGAAAGAATGGAAGTGCAGCTTGAGCCTATGAGCAGATGAACATCGGTATAGTACCTTTTCAAAGTTCAGACCCATTACACATTCTCATTATGAGATAGAAATTTTTTTATTGTACATGAGTCATTGGCCATGTTGGCCTCTGGCTGACAGATCATTTGCAATGCAAGGAGTGTACTGGCACCTGTGGATTCAAGTTGTTTCAGTTAATTTGCCTCCTCACCTGTTTCTTGTCATGAGTACCCCAAGTAATGTAGTTTGTATACATCATACAGTTTTGGTATATTGAGAAAGTGGAAGTGCTCCAATATTCATTTATGTTCTGTATATCATGCAATACCGCCTTATGTTGTGGAGACACAAAGACAGACTAGATGTGTTTTATACAAATTGAAGTTTTTTTCTCTTATATGACAAACATATCTCTCCAATACTGTTTTCCTGGGTATCATCACAAGAGAACTTTTCCCGCATATGTGTACTTGGCAACTTTGGTACTCTATTTGTTTACGCATTGGAATTTTTGGCAGCTAGTATTTATATGAAATATCTTCTTCTTGTCCTATTTCTTGTCTTCCTTTGGTTGTACAATAGGTAAATAACCTTATTCTCACTCCCTGTGGGTGTTTTCTTTCTGATTGATTGTTGTTTATTATGTTTAAATACTAGATTGTGAAACATATATCTGGGATATATGCAATTTTTTCTTCTCTGGGTCATTGAAGTTCATAGTAGAAGAATGACATTCAGACCCCAGTTCAATTAATGGCTTATTTCTGAAGAAGCATTGCACCTGAGAAAGCTTTTTTGCTGATCTTGGTACTGACTCGATAGATGTTCAGGTCCTGAAGTGCTTAATTTGTTGAGTGAAATTTTATTTTGTGATTATCTTTTTCCTTGACAACACCTATTGACTAGGAACTGTACAACTCTTATGGCTAATATATTTTGACTCTGGCACAGATATATGCTCTTAAGATGCTTTTATATGTTAATGAGGATGTCCTTGAAGGCAACTGTGCATATGATATCTACGAGTACTTTTTCCGTCGATTTGTTACTATTTTGAATAAACATTTCGGATCATTAAAATGTTGCAGGCTTCTTTTTGTAAAGTTAACTCTTTAGTATGAAAATCTTGATGCTTATAATATTAGATAATGAATGTGTGACTGGCATTTGGAGTATCAGTGCAATGGGAGGGATGCCTGGATGTTTAAGCCAGTCGTTAGGCATGTTTGGTTCATTGGATTATGTTATACATTTTATCAGAAGCAAGATAATGGAAGCTTTTTCTTCTTTTTTTTCGATTCACCATCTCAGGGTGGTGTAGCTCCAAATTTTCTTGAAAAAAAAAAATGGAACAAAACATTCTAGGCCATATCCCTTCCATAGTGGGTGAAAATATTGCAACTCGCATTAAATTGCAACAGTTTAGGATCTTTAGCAACTCTTGGCAAATTTTTATGTCATTTCTACAGATTTTGAGTAATGGGCCTAATGGCAATGCAATCTATCCATAAAACCTTATTTGCTGCAGCACTTTCATGAACCATCGCTGGAGAGTGTATGCGCATATAATATACTATGATCCCAAGTAGTAGCTTTTAATCTTTGTAGTTTGTTCTTTGATTTTGAATTAGATGCGTTTATAAATTTTAGGTGCCTTGATATGGCTACATGCTGCCTTGTTTCTTCATTCTAAGTCCTAACAGATTCAGCAGGTTTATGATGAAAAATCTTCTGTTCGTTTTCCCAGCATCTGTTTGAAAAGGTTGGCTATGGCAATGGTATGGTTATCAAATATATGATTTAGAGATTGGCAATGCAAAACAATCTATTTAAGTTTTGCATCTTTATAGCTTTTAGGAATTATTATGTCAATTTTTTTTACTGAGGACGAGGCTTTTAATTATTTTGACACAAAACTATACAAAATAAGAACCATCTATTTCACCTTGATTTGGGGTTGGACCCATAGATCCATGGTTAACAACACAATTTGCAGCCACGAGATCTTGGATTCTTGGGTTCAAATCTCACCACTTACATATCGAAAAAAAAAAAAACAGATCATAGATTTAACACAGCATGTTCTGTCATGTTTGTTCCATTTTGAGAGTCAGAGACCTGCTGACATCTCCCTAAAACATAGGAAATCTAGACATTGATGCATGTGATCACATGTTTCTTTATGATCTGAAAAATCTGTTCCTTATCAAATGGCTTCAATATGTCATGTATTACATCAATCCTACCTTAAATTCATTGGTTGATTATGATTGGGTGTTCATGTTGCATCTGCTACAACAAATTATGTTTCAATATAATGTTTGCGTCCTTTTATTGTACATGTGAAATGCTTATGAACGTTTATAATTATATTATTATCATTGGTAATTCAGTGTGATTGTATATATAAAATCTAAAATTTACATAGGGTGGGAGATAGATTCTGTTCTGGATTAGTATGGTATTGACTGATATTCAGAGGGAAACCTAACAATAAACTGCTAGAGCATCCTTACCCATCATTTATGCTATCCCAGCAAAAATATCATGTATCAAGCCTTTGCAGACATGCTTTTATAACAAAATCTTGGACAGTAAGGATGATTCTTTAATTAGAGAGGCTATACTCCTGTGGCTCAGCAACCTATCTCTTATAGACAAAACCTTGGCTGTCCTTTGGAGACTAATTACCAGTTCAGGCCAGACCTTGCGTTTTTCTATGAAGTCACTTCCCATTTTAATTTTCATGCTAGCCAGTAAGCCAGATGGTGAATCGGGTTCCCTGTACACATGTTTCATAGTCCATTTGTCTAGATGTTGGAGGAGATGCACCATTGTTTTGAAAATTTTCTTGACGTAAAGGGACTGAGGCCTTCCCCTGCATCCATCCAAGTACCACCTTCGAATCTGTTTCAAATTCTATCTGCTTCAGCCCCAACCTTAAAGCACAATTTTATGCCTCAATTTATCCCCTGCAGTTCCAAGTGATTGATACTAATTAAGTTTATTCTCTGAGTCTCTCCTATTATGAAATTACCATGGTGAGCTTGAATGAGGGCTCTAAAACCTGCTCTGTCCTCAGTGAGTGATCTGTCTGCGTCACATTTCGTTCAATGTCTAGGAGGAGGATTCCATGTGAGGTGTACAATGCTTCGGATAATGGGCTGGATAGGAATCCCCAGATGCTGAGAGTTATACTCCAAATCTGGGGTCACCCCAGCTTTCTAGTGGGGTGACGAATAGTCTGATTTAGACTCCCTTTGGAAACCCGTTTGAAAAGTATGATTTTTTATCAAGTAGCTTAATAAAACTTTATTCTTAGGAAGCTTATTTAGTCACCTTATTTGTTTTTTCAAAAGCATACATTTTGTACTAAAAGTTGAAACAAATTGGAATTTTTGGAGACACGTTTGCGCTTTTGGGTTCTTGCAAAAGCAAAGGCACCCAAACCAGTTTCCAAACGGGGCCTCAGATTGTTTGAAGGATGTCCTTCTATAGAGTCAGTTTGTGCTCTGATTTTGAACGGAAAAGCCTCTGGCATCATTCCTTCCATATCTTTTCATTCGAGGTCGCAGAGACTGCCTTCAGGATAGTTCTGGTGATGGTTTGAAGATATAGAGAATTCAACCATGAGATCCATCTTTGAATTGTTTTGTGATTCACTCCTTTCAGCCAGTGTGGAGAGGAAGGATTTCCACGTAAAAGAAGTGTACTCTCTCACAAGCAAAAGTGAAAGGGTATAGTTACACTCAATTTTTTTTACAGTCTAAAATATAGTCCTATATACCTAGTTAAAAATCTAATAAAATATATACCTCCTTAACTAATGTATATACCTTGTTAATATTTTTCTTATACTTATTAAAAATTATTTTATTCAAACTCGAAATGAAACAATATACACTTTTTATTAAAATATATACCTCATTAGGTAATGTTTACTATTTTAAAAATAATGAAAACATGTATCGGTAAAAATGACTAGTTTAACATTTTTCAAAATGAAATGGTTGGTGGATTCAGGATCTCTGTGGCAGAAGGGACAATTGAAGTTTAAATAGTAAAATTGGAAAAAATGGTATTCTAACAGAAAAAGTAAAAAAAACAAGATGTTTATTATTTTTGACCCTCAAACGGTGGTTTAACTAATTTACTTGAAAGGAGAGGAATTATGATTTAAAACATTTTTTACCCCTAATGGTACAGATAAAATTATTTCACTTGCGTAAAATATTGATAAAAAAAAAGTGTATCAATCACCCTCCTTTCTATTATCACACATTTTAAAAAGGGTTAAAAAAAATGTGGAGTTTATACCAAAGGCTAGTCATCAAAGTAAAAAATGGTTCATATAACAAAAACAAACTAATGTTTTCTAAAATAAAAATGGATTAAGTTCGTGAGTATTGCAGTACTCTACATAACGAAATTTACAGTCATGTTCAAGTCCCATTACTTCCGTCTTTTTACGGATTATAAAAAGGGCACGGATATTACGACCCCTTGTATTCTCTAACCCACCCCGTTTTCTTCCCCACCCAAACAAATTTATAAAGGTTTCTAACCCACCCCCAATATATATACCATAATAATAGCTTCACAAACCCACCCCCTACCATTTTTATTTTAAAAGTCTCTCTGTTCAAGCCTTATCCCTCTCTCGTCCATCCATGGCTGCTGCTCCGCTGCTCCCCTTTTGGCTCCACCCCTCACCGCCATGTCACCCGTCATTGTCGCTCGTCCCACAAGTCCACCCGTTGTCGCTGCTACCCATCCAGCTCCACCCGAGACCGATGTTTGCTCTCCTCCGACCACTCGCAGGTTGCTGAACTTCCGATTTTGCACCCTCGTCACTTTCCCCTCTCCCGAACTTCATACGAAGAGAAGAGGACGCTCCATTGGTTCGTTTGATCTCTCTTGATCTTTTTGGCAGCTCGAATTTTTCTTCATTCGTTTGTTTTAGGTGAAAAAAAGGAGATCTTGACGAATATAAGTCTCGAATTTCTGATCTGTTTATGAATTCTGTGTGAAATCTCGATTGCTCCGTGTTTCTGCTGTGTTTCACGGGGGTTTTTTTTTTGAATGAGTAGGGTTTTATTTCCTTTTATCCTAACCCTAGTTTTAGGTAGATAAATTCTATATCATTGATAATTAGTTGCACCTCTTAAATTTAGGATAGTTTGGAATGTATTAATAAATTTGATTAGATATAACACAATATTTTCATCTACTCAATTTATCCCCTTTTATGGTGACCACCAAACTTTAAAGGCTACTAAATTTGAGTTGTCAAGCCTAACTATACCTTTAAGACTTATACCATCTATGCAGTCGACTTAATAGATTAAGAAATGGGGAATGTGGTTTTGTAAGGAGATGTTTAATATAAAAAGAGCTTTAAGTTTGGACAGAGATATGAGTTATTACTTACTAGGAGGTTAGCAAGTTAACATAAAGGAAAAGAAGAATGAGGTTATTTTTGAACTTACATGAAATTGTATTAAGATTTGAAATTTCATGGAGACTCATTGGTTTAAAGGAGAAAAATATTCCATAAGAGTGATGTGCTTTTGAAGAGGAGTATCCATTCTCTTTGAGGTCTTTTAATGTATGATCAAGTTAAATGGGTGAGAGGAACTCTAGGATTGCTTTAGAAGAATATCTGGAAGGTTGAGTACACAATGGGGAGTGAATATCCAGGAATCTCAATTGTCACAAGAAATTGGGGGCTTGGGTATTGAGTATGATAGTTTGACAAATGATATTAATCTCGAACTCAAAGGATGAGAAGGGATGTGAGAAACGAGGACGTTGGGGATGCCATATTTTCCTTAACTATATTGGAAACCACCATATTCATAGTAGATAAGGGAATTGAAGAACATGACATTAAGTGCACGCACGAGGGGCAACCAGATTTCCAGGCCATGTGATGCAACTCCCGAGTATCTAGGGTGGTTCGCAAGGATTAGTCACGTAATTGTACAGAATCCAAAGAACAAGAAATTGTGCAACATGGCAACCTCTTCCGACGCTGAGTTGGTAAACATATATGAAAATACTGTATGAAATTTTATATTTTAGTTGACTTATGTTATGTGTTCATAGAATGTAAACTTTTATGTGCAGCGTCGCACCTTGGTTGAATATCTGCAACCTTTTCTCGATCAAAGGCCCAGAAACAGGCGCAAAAAGCCATCCAACATGTCATTATCTACCTCTAAGATGGGATACCTCTCCCCGATGCACCCATGGCACAACGAACGACCAGGCAACGCCATGATCGCTAGTCGAAGACAATCTTTTTTGTAGTTTAACAATGTTGTATAGGATTTGATAATGTATGGGTTATGGAGGTGTTTCAAAACGTCTGTGTTTTGTATGTGTTTTGGAGATGTTTTGAACAATTCAGTTTAATATGGGTTTAGTATGTGTTTTGTACTTAAACACTTTTTGTAATTAAACAAATCAGTTTAATATAGGTTTAGTATGTGTTTTGTACTTAAACACTTTTTGTAGTTGAACAAATCAGTTTAATATGGGTTTAGTATGTGTTTTGTACTTTAAACACTTTTTGTAGTTGAACAAATCAATTTAATATGGGTTTAGTATGTGTTTTGTACTTAAACACTTTTTGTAGTTGAATAATATATATTAATTAGTCACATGAAGCTAGATCACATGATGTGCTTGGACATCTCTTTTATGCTAGGCCAGATGCTTGTGCATTTTGGCCCTGTCTCTTTTATGCTAGGACAGAGAGAATGCCTCAGGTTTCTGTGGCTTGTTCGACCTTATAGGGTCGAACTGGGTAATAAATGATGACTTTACGAGGTCGAACAGGTCACAGAGAAGGCCTCAGGTATTTGTGGCCTGTTCGACAGTGTGAAATCGCACTGAGAAGTTCATGATGACTTCACGAAGTCGAACAGGTCACAGAGATAGCCTCGGGTCTCTGTGACCCTTTCGACATTGTGAGGTTGTACTGGGTAACATATGACAACTTCACGAGGTTGAATAGGTCACAGGGATGGCCTCGGGTCTCTGTGACATGTTCGACCCTATGAGGTCGAACTGGGTAATCATTGACGACTTCACGAGGTTGAACAGGTCACAGAGATGGCCTCAGATTTCTGTGACCTTTACGACATTGTGAGGTCATACTGGATAACAAATGACGACTGCACGATGTCGAACAGGACACAGAGAATGCCTCAGGTCTCTGTGACCTGTTCGACCCTATGAGATCGAACTGGGTAATAAATGATGACTTCACAAGGTCGAATAGTTCACAGAGATTGAAAAAATTAGATGACTTCATGGGTAATAAATTCTCCATCTTGATTGAAAATATTCAACGATCATCGTACAAGATTACATAGAACAAAATAACTACTTCCTTGATATGTCATTCAAAATTGACCATTCAATACAACTTTCCACTAACATCTGGCATATCTTGCCTTTACAAATATTACAAAAAAATATTCTCGTCATCATATCTACAATACATCCATTCATACACCTTGCCTATACAAGATCTACAAAAAACTATTGTCTAAGCTTTATATTTGCAATAGCTAGTCACCCATACATCATATTTTCCTCCTCTTTCACAAATAAGAATGACGCGTGGCGATCTCTTGGGGTCTGAAATATCTGATCCACCAATAACTACAATAACACCGATGTTCCGACCAACCCTTTTTACCCACTCAATCAAATCTTTTCGACTGTCGAAGACCTAAAACAATAATTGATCAAAATGTTAGAATTTCAACATCAAAATCTTAAATGTATACGCAATAAGTTCAGTTACCTACCAAAGGAGTTGTGAAGTTATTGGTAGTGTCAATACTCTGAATGCCATCTTCATTGTTTGGGGGATATGGAATTATAAAGTTCTACAAAGAAAATACAATATACACCATTAATATTTATGAGTTAATATTCTTTACAAAAATAATGTATATAGCATAAAAACTAACCTCATCATCCATTTTTTCACATAACTTATTAAATTCCTAAATTAGGCGACCAAAATGATTTAACACCTAAACAAGAAAATCATTCGTTAGTTTAAGAACAAAAATACATAAAAATAAACACCACCCAAGGCACCATCAAGAATACAAAGATCATTCCTACTACTACCACAAACAAAAGAAGAAAAAAAACTACTATCATCATAACCACCATTACCACCACCACAACCAACATCATCCCTACCACCACCAAAAACAACATAACAAACTCTACTAGCACCGATTACACCACGCCAATCATGAGTATCAGAAACACAAAGATTAGAAGGCCAACACGACCATCACCAACACCAACAACCATCTAACCCACCAAAAATAACCCCAACCACTTTAACCACAAATAAAACCCTAGCATTGACACCACCACAACCATTACAAAACCAATCACCACCACACCCATCATAACAAAAAAAAAAACAAAAAATTAAAACAAAACAAAACATTATCTATAGGGATTCAAACATTTTCATTTTTAAGGAAAAAGGACCCAACATAAAGCTAGGGTTTTAAATCTGAAAACACAAGGTGATCGAACCACTTGCCGGTGATGGAGGAACGAACGGGAGCCGTCAAGCATTCACCGGAGGAAGAAGACGCCGACGGGGGAGAGAGTGGATCAAGAGAGAGATATGGCACGAGAGGGGTTTGAAATGGGGTGAGTGGGGTTTATATTAGGCATATGAGGAGTGAATAACTTAAGGGGTGGGTTAAGTTTAGATGGGGTGGGATAGGGAGGGGTGGATTCACCTCTTAAAAAAACCACATCTTTGTATTTTCAGAGGGGTGGGGAGAATATCTACGTGGGTGGAAATAACGGTCCCCTTATAAAAAAGCTAGCAGCTTTTAATCAAACTACAATTTTTTTATTGTTTGAAAATGAATAGTAAAACTCAGTTTCCTGCAAACCCCAAAACTCACATATCCGTTTCCAAACAGGGCCTTAAAAAGGAAAAAAAAAAACAATTCATTGAACTGGCAATCTATCATGTCATTAAGCTATATTATGAGCAAGTTCAGCTTCACAGAACTGGAAAAATCCATCAAACATCTACCATCCCCAAAGAGCTTTGTTACAAGCACTTCTACAATTTGTTCCTACAAATGCTATCACCTAGAACAGTATATAAAATCACATTACACGACATATACCACAATTTAATATTTATATATACTATGATATGGAAAATTTCAATTCATTCCAAGTATATATACTTTAAACAAAAACATTCAAACCATGGGTCGTCTGTATAAGTGACAGCAGGAACAAGCAACATTTTCCATATCCAAACTATGTTCAACCTCGTAGCAATGGGATGGCCAGTTTCTCTGTTTATCCAAGTCCTAACCAACAATGAGGCAACGATCATATAAACAAACCTTGATAGCTTCATTTGAAATTCCATGCAAGTAAATGATACCTAACAGATAATCCAATATGAGATAAAACAAAGATAAAATGGGTAGTCAAAATTTTCACATCAGTGATCGAAAAAGATTAAACAACATAATCTAGTAATCATTCCTTCTGCATTTTTTGGTTCATGTGACAAAGCTTGGTACACTAGTTCATCGTGTTGATCAGTTCATTGATGTGATCTCCACGGTTGCCCGTATCACCACCATCCTCGTATAGGGTCTTCTTTCTTGTTAGAGATCCTTCGGGTCTGCTGAGCTTGAATGGCCAGAGGAAGCTGCTCACCTCCTTGAAATGTGGACCTGCTGTAGCAATCTCATGCACAATATCCTCCAGGCAGAGGATATTATATTTTCCAAGTGCCTACATTTCACAAAAAATAAATATATGTGATGCTATGAATCAGTTGAACTTGCAAGCATCAGTCAAAGTGGGCAGGTTAAGTATGCAATTACTGTATGCTCTCCGATTAGCAACATGCCACCACACAAATAACAGAACACAGAGAAACTTCATGCACAGCAATCCAACCAACACACAAAAAACACATTCATTTGTACCCTTTCAATCATATCAAGATACTGTTACGGATTGTTACATATGCATGAAAAAGAGTTGACATCTCTGGAGCATGGACACGCAGACAAGAGACAACCACAACATGAAACAGAGCAGCATGACAAATCTTCAAAAACTGGGACATGGGCACAAGTGACATATGATACAGACTGTAACACAATATCTTGAAAACTAGGGGACATACATGAAAAAGATAGATAATAAATAAATAACTGTTATATATTTATATTATGATTACTTGAAGAAAAAAATGAGTGCCACAAACTATAAAAGTTGACATAACTACAATGGCGTGCCAATTATCCCCTCCACCAAGATTTTTATGTTATTCAACTACATGGAGCAAAGACCTTATTACAATGTTGTGCTGCATAAGGGTTATGTATACACGCCGTGGTCAATAATGCGTCCAATGTGTATCTGAAATTCAGAAAACCATTCTGAATTTTGGACATGTATGGGACATGTCTGACATATCATGTCATGTCTTGTGTCCAATATCTGTTGAACAAGGCCGCATGTTCAGTGTCCATGTTCCTAGATTGACAATTTTTATGAGATTTCTTGATTCCTCTACAATGTACTGTGGTATGGTTGCCAATTATATGATTTCTGAAAATAAACAAAAAAAATAAAATTCTTTTAAACTTAATTATCACAAGCAGTCGCCGTTTGTTCCAAATGGAAATGAAGGATTCATAGAGAACCATTTAAGGATACAATAAAGATGATCTTGAAGAAATCACAAAGTCCACATATAGGAAGACAAGTCATGTTATTCTCCCCTGAGAAATGTCATAAAACTATCATGTCCTACCACAGGAACGGATACAGTACCAGCCAAGTGGTGTGCTGAACTCATACAAGCAGATATAACTCCACTACTCCAGTGATATTAGATACATCATGACCACAATTAGATCTCCTTTTTCCACTTTAGCGTTAGTGGTAAGTTCCGCAAAGCAATAGAAAACTATATTGTTAACCTACAGAACTATGGGATTTCTATTGCAAGATGAATAATCTCATGTTTTTGCATTTTTTGGTTTTGTTTTTTCAGAGGAAAGAGGCAACCATAGATTTACAGATGAACATTCACCCAAGTGTCTGAAGTACATTATAATTCTCATTTTGAAATAATACTGGAAGGAAAATTTTACAAAAGGAACATGAAAGATAGGAGGAACAACAGCTCAACAGAAAAAAGAAAGAAAACTGATTAGTGATTAGGAAGGGATCCTAGACACCCCAGTGCCAGGGATTTGAAACTATGTGGGACACTTTTTGTCAATCTCTGACACTGAAATGTGTGTCTGAACACAGAATAGTATAAAGTGTCATCCAGGTGTAGTGTTCAACAAATTAGGTCTAAGATTGACACCATGTCATGGTATGATTACATAGGAGCTACTTCTTCTGATCCTATCTTAAGTATTCAGTAATAAAATACAATTTCAAAACTGCCTCAAAAAAACCTCCACCTATTCCCCAAACAGGTACCACAAACTATAAGATTTAGAATGATTTTTTTTTTTTTTTTCTTTTAGAAAGTTCTACAAAACAGATTGAGATATGATTTAGATACCTATTATAAAAAACACTAAAAGGTAAAAAAATCAAACCAAAAACGGAAATAAGTAGGTATGATGCAACAAAGTAAGCAAAAAAAAGGAATTATTTCTAAGTACAGCTTTTTTTTAATGGAAATGGTAGTAGGCATCCTACCCCGATATTGTTAATGATGAAGGTATAACGATACAAAACATAAAATTTAAAACAGACCATTCAAAACAAGTACAACTTGCTGTATTGTCAACTTTGTATATTGGTTACCTGTTCAATGACATTGTTGTCTGTAAGAGGAACTCTCTGCTTATCAATCTTCCCATGACCCTTCTTGAACACCAGCTCCCTCACACTCTTCAAATTTGGATAACTGTTACAATAGGATTGATCAAATAAGACACAGGCAACATGTAGGTTGCAAGATATATGGAACACAAAATTGCATTCCGCTTTACCCATATGTGACATATGGCTGCACCCTCTGCAGCAAGCTCAAGGTCCCTTCATTTTCCTTCAAGAAGACACCATGGAAGATTTGTCCTAACCTCATTTTATGCAAAAATTTCCTAGTCGTTGCATGCATGTCAGTTTTGCTGGAAAATCAGAAATAACAAGAGGTCAGAATGTCAGATAATGTAAGCAGAATCACTAATAAAATATGCTACATTAAGAAGAGAGCCTTATTAATTATTTCAATATGTGTGTATTTAGAAAACTGAGCTTGGGTTAGCCGGTTAGCAACCCCCCGCCGGAAATAAGGTCAAGAGATCAAACTCCAGGGGGCATCAATTTTCAGAAAAATAACAGAGCCATGGAAGATTCATACCCACGAATACGAATGACAAAGAGCAGTTTGGATTCCCTATCAGTCGGGACAGGTTTTTTCAGCTTTTGCCGCCTCACTCGATGCTTCATTTGGATGAGGTCCAACTCCTGAATCATAATATGATCATGGAAATGAAAATGACCACAACCAATTCAAACATAGAACATCATATGATATACATTTTAATTTCATATCCCATTCAACGAAAAAAAATGATGTCATGAAAATACAAATAAAAAACAAAAACCGATGTTTAGAACAAATTACAAAAAATCAATGACACAGATAACCACTTGAAAACCGATTTTAAAAAAAATCTATTTCACAACCCTTCCAAGAAATCGATTTCAACACCTTTCCATATTCAAAATTCAATGGCCAAAAGCAATAATCTACAAACCCAACACATTGGGTTGAACAGATTTCATGAACATCGATTCTGTGAAGCAGAATCCACCAAACAGTAGGCTCCAAAAAGGGCCAATATCAGGATTATGAATGGCCCAATTCTATAATCAACAGCAAGCTGGGCATTTAAAATACATTGGTTTTAACTCAATTTGCCAATCATGGTTATTGGGAATGCAAGTTCTAACAAAACTTAAACTGGCAAAAAAATTGTGAAAAAAAATTGAACATTCACAATAGATACCACAGTTCAAATTTCAAAAACAAATAATAAGAAGAAAACTAAAACCTCAGACGCTAAAGAACAAACACAAGTCCAAAGATGGTTACTTTGTCGCGATAATCTTTGATGAACTGCTCGGCCCTTTTAAAGACGAGTTTCTTATCCTCCTTGCTACGCAGCCTCTGCGCCGCCAATCGTTCCCTCCTTTTAACGGCCCAGTCTTCATTGTTCTTCCTCTTCTTGAGCACCGTCTCCGGTATGTATGTGAGCGGCTTCGGCTCCTCTTCCGCCATGACTGAAACACCAAAAAAAAAAAAAAATCCAATCTTGATCTTCAATAAACTTTGCTCTTGGAAACCTAAAACAAGAGTTGTTTGGACAGGACGCAACGACCTTCGAAGGATCTCCTTCTCGGTCCGATTGGTCTGCAATGGAGGTCGAGATTGAGAGGACGGTGAGAGAGAAAGAGAGAGAGAGAAAGGAAGAGAAGGAAAATAAATTAAATTAGATTCTAGGGTTACAGTCAGATGAATGGTCTGGATCTAATCGCACAAAATCAATGGTCTGAATTGATTGGTATGCTTTTCCAATCATCCTCCCCCACGACCCCCAACAAATCCAACGGTCGCGTGGTCTTTCCATCACTATAGTGCCGCACGAGGTTCACCATAAAAAGGTCCACACATCAGACGGTCTTGATTTTTCTTTTATTTAAGACTATCTCGGGTTCGGTTCGGGTTCGGGTTGAACCTCATAAACCTCGCATTTGTTGAACCAAGAAATGCCCCGTTTGAAGGGGTCCCATACACGGAACGTCTCGAAATAATACCTAGGGCAGGAGATTCAGTTAATCAAAATTCGAAAGCTAAAATTTGACCCCTATCTTGAATCATCGGATTGAGTTGGGTTCGGATCCGATTGAACCTAATAGCCAAAATCTATATCTATATCTATATCTATATCTATACTACTTTTATATCTATATCTATATCTATATCTATATCTATACTACTATAAAAAGTACGAGTTGAAGGGGAAACATTTTAATCAATTTTACCCTTTAAAATTAATTAAAAATATAACTATATCCATCAACAAATCTTATTCACTTATCCTAGACTAGATTTTCTCTACATGAATATCTATCAACAAATCTTATTCACTTATATCTAACAAATATATATACAATAGTTAAATGTATTTGATCTTATCTATGGTACTTTCTCTATAATACATATCCAACTTTTGGTGTATAAACATCTTATTGGTTAGATGTTAGACATGGAAAAATATGAAGATAGAAACTTAATACAAATCCACAAGATCCTAATCTCAAGATAAGGTATTCAATCTTACAAATCAAAACCATAACCTAAAATTAAACTAAAAATTTAATTTTTTCATATTCTTTTAGATGATTGTTTTAATGGATGACGAGTGTGTTTTGTTTTTAATATTTTTGAATATTTTTAGTAGGGATTGCTTAACAATAAAAAAAATTTAATCCTTTGTTTGATTGAATATTTTTAAATATTATGAGAATTGATTAGTGCATCATGAATTCAGCACACAAGAAAAGTAAGTAGTTCTTTTCAAAAAAATTTAAAAAATGTAACTCAAAATCAATAAGACATAGATATAAAATTTGATATAAAAAATGATAAGTTTGGATCAATAACATATTATAAGATAATTAAGTAAAACTGATATTATAATATATTTTATCAAATATATAACTTAAAACTGATTTAACTACATATTTAAAAATGGAAAGTTATGGACGAATAATATGTTATAAGATTGATTTAAATTAAAAAATTTAGATATGGTTTAATAAAATAATATTAAGATAATTTTTATATTAACATATGGATAAATGAGATATAGATAAATAATATTTAAAGAAATAAAAAATTTAAATATTAATAAATGAAGACATCGATTAGTAAGATATGGATTAATTGATAAAAATACAAAAACTTAACTTAAATTTGATAATATAAAATAAAATATTATCAGATAATATCCATATATTAAATTAAAATAGATAATTTAAGTTAGATATATAATTTTAATATTATTTGTATTGAATAAGTTTAAATTAAATTTAAAGAGAAAATTAAGATTCAAAATAAATAATATATTTTAGATTTTCATATAGATAAATTAAAATAGATGAAATTTTTTAATCTTGAATCAATAAATTATGGATAAATAAATTGATTTTGTTAAATAATAATTGATATTATTTAAATTTTCTTAGACATAGATATTTCAAAATATACATCCATTCATTAAAATTGATTTAAATAATTGTACAAAAAATATTTGTATCTTATATTTCTAATCTAACTTGCAAATACAAAATTATTTTTGTTTAAAATTATATTATTAATTTTATTTATATTTGAAAAAATTGAAATTATATGTGAAATTTAGGAATTTAAATTTAAACATATAAATCTAATTAATTTTTTTTATTAAATGAATATACGATATAATAAATTTAAATTTATCAATTGATCCGAAATTTGTTTTTGAATTGCTCAGATTGAATTTAAATTTATGTTATTAATATTATCCTGTTTATGTTTATGTTTTTATTCAAGATATGATTTTAACACGTATTCTAATAATCAAAACAAATTAATGTCACAAATAATATTTATATTTATGTTTACATATATTCATTTATTAATATTGCTATGAGCATAAATATAGAAATGTCTTGATATTCTTTGTTACTTTTATTTCATGAGACAAATTTACATTAATATTTTATTTTTATATCACGATTATTAATTTTATGTATCTATTGAATTCTTTCATTTATTCAATTTGTTTTTCCCTTATAAGATATACATTTGCATATTTATATATTATATATATATATATATTAACAATATAATATTAACTTCAATTTTTAATTAAAAAATAATAATTTCAAATAATGTTCATAATAATTCACGTGCATCGCACGTGTGCATTAACTAGTATATAAAAAAATTGGGGTTTAAATATTTTTAGGGTTATGGTTTTAATAATCTGGTTAGTGGGTACTAGACTTTCCTCGCGCACGATGTGTATGTAAACAATTTTTTTGTTTTTTTGAAAAAGCTGCACATAACCAATGCTCTCAATTTTTTTTATTCAATTTATATGTGATATAATATCCCATGTTATATATATATATAAATGATATATAAATTTTTTGATAATAATTAAATAAATTATTTATAAAATTTATTATGAAATTATACATAAAGGAGATGTGTTACAATTAAAAACGAGTTTTTTACATATATACTACTCAACCAACCTTATATTGTAAAAATACCCCCATTTGAAACTCTGAAACCAACAATATCGCTTGAATTGATAAGCAAAATGATGTTCATATACAATTTAAACCCTTTTGAATGATATTATTGAAAATAATAAATCATTAAAGGTATTTTGCTAAAATGTGATTTTTTAAGGGTACATGTAAAAAAAAACCATTGAAATTTGGTGGATATTGATGATATTATCCAATTAATATATAGATTAAACAAAACCAAGAATTAAATTATTTCCAAAATTTTTAAAAAATGTATAACTCGTCTAAGTATAATTATGATTGGGGTGATCAATTGGAAAGAGCGTTGTGATGTATATTTATGACTGTAAAATAAATTTTTTTTTAAAAATGACTATTTCATGATGAAACTTGATCAGTAATAAGCTATTTATCATCTATATTCTATGATTATCTCAGTGTAAATTTAATAACAAAATAACAAAATAATAACAACAAAAACATGATGATGTGGTAGGATAACCATCATATTAAAAGATAGATTTGATGGATATCTCACATTATCTTTTAAAATATTAAAATTATGTGTTTTTTTATATTTTTACCCTTAATAAAAAATCATAAATCATAAATACTTAAGGATAAAATTAGAAATACAAATGTTACATAGGAAATGAAATTAAGGATTTGTGGATTTGAATAAGATAGACCATAATAACATATCCTTTTTTTTCCATTATTACCCTTAATCCAAAACGTAACGACCATAATAATTAAGGCTAAATTTAAAAATAAAAGTGTTACAAAGAAACAAATTTGAAAAACTTAAACACTTTGGGTTAATATATAGATAGATATATAGATTTAGATAACTAAATAATCTAATCCTATCTCAATTTCACATGTTTTATATTATTTTATTTTAAAAAATTTATATATATATATAAAATGTAGAATTAATTAAGATGTTAAAACATATAATTATATAAATTGATTTTTTTAATTAAGGATTTGTGAAATTCAAAAAGATAAATTGGATGAATATCTCATTTTATCTACTAAAATATTAAAATATTTATTTTCCATTTGTACTCTTTAATATAAAATCGAATAAGGGTAAAATTGAAAAAGATAGATTTGATGAATATCTTATTTTATCCACTAAAATATTAAAATATATACTTTCCATTTTTACTTTTTAATATAAAATCAAAGATCATAAATAGATAAGGGTAAAATTGAAAAATAAAAGGATTAAAGACATCCAAGTCCTTGCAAACATGTGTAATCCCATATAAGTCATTATCCAAGTTGGGCAGACGTACAAGTCTTTAAAAATTTACAAAAACTCATATACATACCTGGTTTCAACAAAAATTAATCATAACACAATCGATCCTACTTAATTTTAACCTATAACCATGAAATGATTAAATTATCCTCAAATTTTTAACCAATTTTAAACAATACCTCAATGGAAATGAAGAAACATAAGGAGTCTTACAAGGATAATTTGATATTTGTATGGACAAATTTATTTTTATGATTGTTTATGAAGACTATAATATTTACATGATTACATGGTAATAAAATATTCTATTAAATTTGAAAAAAATTTTAACTTGAGGATGATAATTAAGTTTTTTTGAGTTTTTAGGGACTTGTTTGTCTACCCCAATTTTTACAGGGATTTATATGAGATTATTTATGTTTGCAGGGATGTAAATGTTTTTAACCCAAAATAAAAATGTTACACACACACAAAGGAACAAAATGAAAACTTAAACACTTTTGGTTACCCTTAATCCAAAAAGTTATGATCATAAAAATTAAGGGTAAATTTGAAAATGAAAGAGTTATAAAGAAACAAAGTTACAAAACTTAAAACACTTCTTATTAGTATATCTAGAATAGATAACCTCTCTCTTATAAAAATAATATTGTTAGGGATACTACACCATACGTACCAGGTGTAGGCTAGCACTAAAGTGTAATCTATCTATCTATCTATTATACTAAGCGAAAAAGGTTTTCAAATGCTTGTAACACAATTTTACGTCTTTATCCTCTAACCAATTTATTAAAATTTATTATTATCCAAAACTAATACTTCTTTCTCTTTATCTTAAGATTTTAAATAGATAATTAAATTTATAAATTTTATATATAATGAAATTCTCTATTAATTAATAAAAAAATATGAAAATTTTTAAATAAAATAATATAATTTTTGGGTACCTTTCCATTTGAATTTTGTTTTTATTATTTTGTTGGTGGGTTGTTTTTGAGATTTATTAACATATCATATTATTTGATAGGTTATAAGGATGTAGTGTAGTCCATTTATTTTATTTTGTTATAAAAAAATCCATTGGGATCAAAGGGGCTTGATCACCAAATTATCTTATTTTATTTTAGTGTTGGTAGGTTTTTCTTAGTGGTTCATTAATATATCGTATTATTAATTAATATTATTTTCACGCACATTGTGCTTAGGGGAAGACTATTTTATTTCTATTTTAATGGGATTTTATTTTATTTTTTATTTGATTTAATAAAAAATTATGTTATTGGGTGTTATTTTTCTATTTTTATTTATTTTTGTTTTTGTGTGTTTTTTATAAAGCATTTTTTTAAAAATCTATTTAAAATTTTATTTATTATTTATATTTTTATTTCTATTTTATTGGGATATATTTTTATTTTATTTAATAGAAGTAGAATTTTTAATTTTAATTAAAATTATGATTATAAAATTTTTTAATTAAAATTATGATTATAAGATTATAAGATTATAAGATTATATCTATTTTAATTAAAATTATGATTATAAGATTTTTTTCTGGTGAATATGTGGCCAATTTTAAGATTTATCTGGGGTTTTATTTATCAAATTATTTTTTGACCGACCTTGTTTTGACTAGAGGTGGTAAAAAAATCGAGTGAGCCGAGCTTTGGTATGTTAAAGCTCAGCTTGTTTGTAATTAGGCTCGACTCGGCTTGTCTCGGTTGAAGTCCGGCTCAGCTCGTTCATAAAGAGAACTCGAGTGCAAGCTTGAGCTCGGACTCGTTTAGTTAAAAAAAAGCTCGTTTAACAATTAAAACATGTAGAAAATAAATAACATGTTAAAAGTAGACAATCATATTTGAAAATCATTACTAAACAATCATATTTGGAATGAGCTCGTATAGGCTTATGGCTCAGCTTGGACTCGACACGTGTACAATTGATTTTTAAAAATTGTTCAAATTCAACTCATTATCTAATCGAATGAGACAGAACGAACTCCAACCGAGCCAATATGTGTTTGGCTCGTCTTATCAAACCAGTACTTAAGACTTTTCAAAAAATGGTTCAAGAAGTCCAACGAAAATATCCACCAAATTGGGGAAAAAAGGGGCTGAAAATGAAATCAGTGGACTGTTCACGCGCACCAACAACTTTTACTGTCAGTTGGATCACATACTCCATTGATTTTAGTGGCTCACACAACCAAAACAAAATTAATTCTGAAAATCACTGCAGCATGACTTTTTGATCACCTATCAAAATCAAGAGAAACCCATTATTATTATTATTATTATTATTTTGATCATGAGCAAGAAGCCTAGAAACCGAAGATAATAAGAAAAAAAAAATTGTTTTGAAAGAACAAAGTGGGTGGTTATGTTTGAATATGCTGGGAATAGATCTAATAACTCTTTAGAGGTACAGAAATTACTTATCCCAAAAACACTCGGCATCTATCTATATTTTAGTTTTCAACTTTATTTTTTATAATATTTTAATTTCTGATTTTATTTTAATTTTTGTGTTGGATTTTGGTTCTAGATCAGGGGCAAGAACTAAAAAAAATAATCTTAAACTAGAAATTTATCTCTATTTTATTCAAAATTTTAATGTGAATATATTAAAGAATGATGTTAAATATTTACCAAATCTAATTTACTTTCACAAAGGATTAATTAAAAAAAATAAATTTATAAATATTTTTTAAGTTAAAAATAATAATAAACTCGATAATTTAGTTGGGATAATTTTAAAATTCCATATTTAAATGTAATTTATATCATTATGATTATAATTGGATGAATTAGGTTATTAGCTATAAAAAAATGATGGTTTTAAAATAGTTAAGTGGGCCAACATTCAGTGTTAATTGAATTTTGGCATTGATATTTAGTAGTACATAATATTTCATGTCTAGTGTTTAACTTAACTTGATTTTATGTTTAATTAATGGATAATGTTACGTACAACCATTTTTTCAGCCCCAATTCTAGTCTACACGTGTTTTGAATTTTTTAAAAACATTATACCTCATTTAATGAGGTATATGTTTTTATAAAAAAAATGAAACATATATTTCAATGAAATGCATTGATGCATTTGTAGAAAATGTGAAAAATTTCTTTCGAAGTATATACCTCATTAATGTAATTATATGTTCTGATGATTTTCTATTGACACATATGAGACTGGAATTTTGGCTAAAAAAAATTGTGTAACAACACCCTTAATTAATGTTTTTAATGTCCTTTTAATATTTTGTCTTTTATGGATTTTGTTGGATGTCTTTTATGTTTAATTATTTAAGATTATAGTTTTGAATAAATAAAATTAAATAGATTATATTTATCTTTCTTAATTATAACTATTATGATTTATTATATTTATTAGTATTTGATTATTATTAATTATTACATTGTATCCACGGTGAATAAACATGTTTTTTTTCTCTTAATTAAGCTTGTTATTAATCATCCTTATCTTTATTAGCAAAACAAACATGGATTTGTCTTTTTACTATATAAGTGATATAATCATTCCTCTCATTATTTTGGTAAAAAAAAATGTCTAAAGACTAATAAAAAGCATATCCTTTATATCTAGAGATTTAAACTGAAATATGAATAAGTGATGGATCGATAACTAAATCATATAGTTTAACTGGACTAAAAAATAAAATATCCTTAAAAATAACCGTCAAACTCCGACACTGCATGTTTGATAGTAGACCCTTTAGTTATTTTCATATTCTTGTTGGAATTACATAGCAAATTCTATGATTTTGGTCCTACAAAATATTGACAGATCACTGAATGCGTTGAACCTAGACAATAAAAAAAAGGAAGAAGAGAAAGACAGGTTCATTTCGGGCATTTGGTTATATTAAAATTATTTCATGAAAAATGATTTTTGTTGTTTATTTTCTTATAAAATATTAACATAAAAATATTAACATCAATCAAATGAACCTTGGAAAAACAAACCCATTCCCTCTCTCCTCTCACACAAACTCAACCGCAATGGAAGACCTAAAATTCTACCTCTTCCTCCTCTCCCTATGGCTAGCCTCCACCCTCCTCCTCCGCTCCCTCACCTCCAACCGCCGCCGCCTCCCCCCGGGTCCCGTCCCCTTCCCTATCATCGGACACCTCCCCCTCCTCGGCCCCCTCCCCCACTGCTCCCTCCACCGCCTCTCCGCCTCCTACGGCCCCGTCATCCGCCTCCGTCTCGGCTCCTCCCCACTCATCGTCGTCAACTCCTCCTCCGCCGCCCGCGACGTCTTCAAGACCCACGACCTTGCATTCTCTGACCGCCCCCGCTCCTACGCCACCCTCCGCTATGCCTACGGCCTCCCCGGCTTCGTCTTCGGCCCCTACGGCCCCTACTGGCGCTTCATGAGGAGGCTCTACGCGTCCGAGTTCCTCGGCTCTCGGACACTCGACTCCCTCCGCCCCATACGGAAGGAGGAGCGGCTGAGGCTGGTGACGGCGCTTGATGAGGCGGCAGCGAGGGGGGCGATCATGAACGTGGGTGAGGAGATTGACAAGGCAAACACCAATGGGATCATAAGGATGGTGACGGGGATGGGCGAAGGCGGCAGCGGTGACATCGACGAGGTGAGGAAGCTCGTGAGGGGGGTGGCGGAGACGATCGGGACATTTAACTTGTCGGATTTTGTTTGGGTTCTGAGAGGGGTTGATGTGAAGGGGATTAAAGGAAGGATTGATGGTGTGTTTAGGAGGTTTGATGAGGTCTTGGAGAGGATTATAGGGAGGAAGGAGGAGGGGAGGAGGAGAGGTGGTGGTGGCGGCAGTGGGGTGGGGAGGGCGAAGGACCTCCTTGATATATTGTTGGATGTGGCAGAGGATGAGAAAGCGGAGGTTAGGCCCACCAGGGAGAACATCAAAGCATCTGTTCTTGTGAGTATAATATAAAGTCCATATTTTTTTTTTTTAAGTATATACTTGCCTTATAAAATATATATTTTTATAAAAATTATGCGTATGTTTGGCGGGGTATCTTGTTGAGGGGATCGGGTTAGGTCCAACAGGTGTTGGACAATTTGATTGTCCAACACGTTCCTCATCGTCTGATTTTCTAATATTGTTGTGATTGAATTATTTTGTAAGATTTCAAAACTAAAGTTAGAATGCAATTAAATTCAAAACTTTCTTATTTAGGATTAAATTAATTTGTGTATAAAGATCGAACGGTCAAGAACGTGTTGGACAATCAAATTGTTCAACACTTGTTGGACCTAACCCGATCCCCTTGCTGAGTAACTATCTCTTCTATTTTGTTGTACGTCGATTTTTTTTGTTTTCTTGGTTGTTATGTTTTATATGTGCTCTCCTTGCTTTTTCGAACTTTGTACTTCGGTTTCTATTATAAAATAGAGTAACATTACTGTGAAAAAAAAAGCCTACATTTTAATTTATATTTTTCATATAATAGTATATACTGTTATAATAAAGTATAGAATACGTTAAAATATTGCATTAGGTAATTGAAAATCCGTATACGAGAATAATTGCAAAAGTGTCTAGTCTGAGTGTAAGAGCACCCTTAATTTCAAGTAAAGTATTATTAACCGCCTAATATAAGTTTCACCCTTTAGATTTGAATATGTAATTAAGGAGATGGGACTTGATCCAGATTAGGTCTCATCAAATTAAGTTTAACAAGTCTTGTGGTATCTAAGTAGAACACTTTATCAAGGTGGCAAGCCATGCATATTGATAAATAGTTAACTATGATCCAAGGGAGACCGGATCCAGTCAGGATTGGATCCGATTAGTTTGGTCAGTACCGAACTGAACAACGTGAAAATTGAACTACACCACTTATAAATCGAACTGCACAATTAATTGTTGGGTATATATTTTACTCTCCTATTGGATATTGATGATACTTATAGATTCATATTTTTTCCAATAGCTGATTGGATTCAATAAAATAGTGAAATATATACTTAACAATTGGTTGTATAGTTCAATTTATAAATAGTGCAGTTCGATTTTCACGTTATCCAATTCGATACTGACCGAACTGATCGGATATAGTCTTGACTGAATTTAGTCCTAATCCAAGGATACCTTAAAGCGCTTAGGTGAACTTCACGGGGTATGGACTAGGGACCCCTATAAAAAAAAAAAAATTAGTGTAGCTATTTATTAAAAAAAAATTATGTACCTTTTGTTTTAAAATATATAAGGACCTCAATTTCTATAGTATTAGATGGCCAATTTAAGGTTTTGACAATCAAATATCCTTAAATTTGACATAAATTTGACAATTAAATATCGATGCAAAATAGCTTTTTAAAAAATGCTCTTCATAGTTTACATGATTTTAGAAGATCGGGGTTTAGTCAGTGATTAATTCATCAGTTCATGCCAATCACAAATTAGGACATATGTATCCTAAATCATTCTAATATAAACTCACATGTTAACTATATAATAACACACGCTATTAATTAATTTGGACCTGACCTGCACAAATCATCATGCATGTCCAACGAAAAACAATATTCATCAAATATAACAAAACTTTCTAAACCACCCATGCATGATATTCAACCAATCCATCCTTCCCTTTGAAGGAGATCTTCACTGCTGCATCAGGCAGATCAGCAATAGTTATAGAGTGGGCCCTCGCCGAGCTGATCAACAACCCCAGCATCCAATACAAAGCACAGCAAGAACTCGACTCGGTCGTCGGAAAGCACCGTCTCGTGGAGGAGTCCGACGTCCCCAACCTCCCCTACCTCCAGTCCATCGTCAAGGAGACCCTCCGCCTCCACCCTCCGGTGCCAATATCCCATCGAATCGCCACCCGTGACGTCAAGATCCTTGACTACGACGTACCAGTCAACACCATTGTCTTCGTTAACACGTGGGGCATCCACAGGTAAGCTTGTTAATAGAGTAGATAGACTCATATTTGTTTCTGTATCCCAAATAGATAATTGAAAAGATATTTGTATCCCATATTTGATGGATATCAGATCTAAAAATATAGATCCAGATTCAGATAATTATTCAAAATATCTGAAAAAATGTAAATAGATATGGATATAATTCAATTTTTCGAAGATCCAATATCCAGAAATAAAATATATAATATATTTAATAAATGAAATATAAAATTTTTTTTAACATAAAATTATAAATATATTACATGGTTTAAATATAATAAATAATATAATAAAATTTCAAATACGGGTATTTTTTGGATCATATATTATCATATTCATATCCGATCTAAAATATTTCATATATGAATGCCGCTTTTCACATATCAAGTAATTTTTTAACTTTTCATATATGGATTCTCATTGGATAAAGATATTTTTAAAAAAATTAACATACTTATATATACAGGGACCCAGAAAACTGGGTTGACCCGCTCGAGTTCAAGCCGGAGCGGTTTGAAGATATGGCGGCAAAGGAGAAGCATAACAACCTCTTCCACTACGTGCCGTTCGGGGGAGGGAGGAGGAGGTGCCCCGGGGCGTCGCTTGGGTTGGATGTGGTGCATGTGACGCTTGCTTCATTGGTGCAGTGTTTCGAGTGGGGGGTGGAGGGGGGGAGGGTGGACATGGAGGAGGGGACGGGGTTAACTTTGCCGAGGAAGAATCCGATTGTTTGCATGCCTAGGGTTAGGTTGAACCCTTTCCCTGCCATGCATGAGTAAGAGGTGCATGTGTGTCTTCTTTGCTGTCCCTCGTGCCTAACATTGTTCGTTGATCCGGGGCTTAGCTTTAATATATTGTAATGATGGTGATAATAAAGACATAAGTTGTCCAGATTGTGCTTGGCACGATGGTCAGGCAGGAGTGGAAATATTATGTTCTATAGCCCATTGAGCTGGGTTTCCTGGGATTTAGCTCAATATTGTCTTTGGACCTTGTTGGCCTATATTGTTGTAAAAAGTCGGGACTGTCGCCATGTCTGAACCATTGTACTACAAAAAAGAAGATGATTGTACACTAGTAGAATATGTGTTTGTTTTCTATTTAGTTGTGTTTTTAGTTTTTTTTCGTTTGGAGAATGTTATGATGAAGTGTTTGTTGTTTGGTTGATCATTGATAAATTTGAGGATGGAATATAATGCAAATAAGATGTTGATAATAATTTATAAAAAATAAAAAGTAGGACTTATGAGTCAAACTGATTTATAAGTGGATAGATGGTTTGAGATGTGAGCCCCCTTGTACCACTTAGGCCTCCCAAAGAGTCGGGTCCTGGCTGAGCCAGGTATGTCTAGCAGCTCTTAATGAAGTTAGAACTTGGTAAATGAGATACAAAATTATGAGTCAACTAATATTAATAGCCTAATAACATATGGGCTTATATATAAAACATTCGGGTCTTGAGTCTATAAGTTCGGATCGGGGTGGACCCGGACCTAACCCGTTTGTATGTTCTGGTCTACCGGGTTGGGTCTATATCAGGTCGGGTATATTACATGTGTAATTGAGTTCGAGTCAGAACTAGATCTGAACCCGATCCGTTGACAGGCCTAGTACCAGTGGAATAGAATGTGTGGAATAACATAATTAAGGGGGGCTTGGAATATCAATGTGAACTTTGCAAAACCAAATTTTTTTGAACTTATTTATCTCTACCTATATATATATATATATATATATATATATATATATATATATATATATATATATATATATATATCCCACATCTATATTCTGCAGTGATAGGGCTTATTCATTCCTATTGCTGCTAATAAATTGAAGCTTCAATAAATTGTAGTGATGATAATAATAAAGAAGATGGGAATTGACACCCATGAATGTCACTCCCACCATGCAAGAAGGGATCAGTGGCAGAACCAACATTCCTGTTCAGGGGCTCAAAGAAAGTTCATTATTCAACAAAAATAAAAATTCTCAAAATTACCCGTGACGCCAAGATCCCCGACCAGTTGAGAGAGAGGCCCAACAGTCCTAAGAGGCCCATGGATTGGATGAAGGTGAGGGTTTGATGTTTAGTCCCATATTGCCTAATACGAGTAGATTGTCTGTGCTTCTATGTGAGCACAACTTTTACACACCAAGACGGGTTTAAAGCCGTGAGCCCATTTAGGGGCAAAACGGACAATTTCTGGCTGTGTAAGCCTGGGGCGTTACATGTCGCTAGGGTTGGATGTGGTGCATCACAGGTAAAAGAGTTCTTTTCGGGCCAAAAAGGGTTGAACCTGAGAAACCTCGCATTTTTTAACAAAGAAACGCCCCATTTGAAGGGGCTCATATACGGAACATCTCGAAATAATACCTGGGGCAGGAGATTCAATTAAACTCAATTCAGAAGCTGAAATTTGACCCCCAACCTGAATCATCGGATTGAGTTGGGTGCGGATCCGGTTGAATCTAATAGCCAAACATCCCAACTCCAACCCGTCTAAAAACCAGGTTGAGTTAAGTTCAACCTGCCTAAGTTACACCCCTAAATAAAAGTTTTATGGAAGATTTCTCCCTGATTTGAAACATCAACAAATATGTCTATGCATGCAAATATTTTTTTAATTTACGTATAGAAAATTGAGCAAACAAACAAATAAATAAACAAAAACATAATTTAATATTCGTAATTTTTCTGTCCCTCTATAATTTTTTTACATAAATTCTAAAACATATTTGATCAAAATTCTAAAAAATCAACATCAAGTTAAATTAATAGTATATTAAAAATTATTCGCATATAGGAAATTGAGCAAACAAAAAAAAGAAAAGATCGAAAATTCAAATATGATATTATTTTGTGATACCTACATTCAAAATATAAAAAATATTTTAGAAATCATTAACATCTAAAAATAAATAAATAACAAATAAATAAGTAAATAAATGAAATATCTTAATCTGAAAATTTCTCACAAAAAAATATATTCAAAATTCAACTTTAGCTGTTAGAGCTTTGGTGAATGATTTAAGATCCTAGGTTATTTACAGGCATGTAATATGATACACATGCAATTCCAATTATATTATCAAATCATAACAAATTATGTTTAGAAAAATTATAATTTTTCAATATAACTCTGATTGGGGTGATCAATAGTTTGTTGGAAAGCGTTTCAATATATGCTTAGTAGCTTTTTCTTGGTGGTTCATTAATATATCATATTATTTATTCATATTATTTTTACGCACATCATGCTTAGGGGAAGACTATTTTATTTCTATTTTAATGAGATTTTATTTTATTTGTTATTTGATTTAATAGAAAATTATTTTATTGGGTGTTATTTTTCTATTTTTATTTATTTTTGTTTATTTTATTTTTCTGTGCTTTTTATAAAGCATTTTTTCAAAAAATCTATTTCTTATTTATATTTTTATTTCTATTTTATTGGGATATATTTTAATTTTATTTAAAATAAGTATAATTTTTTAATTTTAATTTTAATTTTAATATGCTAACATCATATTTTGATGTGTTTTAAATGTTGCTATGACTGTCTGTTATATGTGTTTAAATGTGAAATTTGTCTATTTGGTTTGAAACTTGTAAAAATGAAAATTTATTCTCTCTTACTTTGGCTCGTCGGGCATTCGGGCGACCATACTTCAACACCGTCGCCAGAGGGAATGCCGACCTCGGGGTGGGTTTCTGTTTACTGCTACAGTTCATAAATTTTTTTATTTATAAAAAGGAGTGGGTTTCTTGTAACTTGGGGTGCAGATATCTGCGCCTATCACATACTCCATTGACTTCAGTCCCTCACACAACCAAAACAAAATTAATTTTCAAAATCACTGCAGTATGACTTTTTGATCACCTATCAAAATCAAGAGAAACCCGTTATCATTTTTTTTTATCAAGAGCAAGAAGCCTAGAAACAGAAGATAATAAGAAAAAAAAATGTTTTGAAAGAACAAAACTCGATAGTTATGTATGGATATGCTAGGAATAGATTTAACAACTCTTCTAGAGGAACTGAAATTACTTATCACGTTTTATTTATACTAATAGATAAAAATATGCTTCTATGTCATTTAAAAAAAATTATCATACCTAACTCTCTCACACTTCAAAAAACATGGCATTTATCTATTTATATACTATTCGAAAGGGGTTTTAGTTTTTAACTTTGTTTTTTTTGTACCATTTTCATTTATGATTTTACCTTTTATTTTTTGTGTTGAATTTTGATTCCAGATTAAGGGCAAGAATGAAAAAAAATCATCTTAAACTAAACTAGAAAATCTATCTCTATTTTATTCAAAATTTTAATGTGAATATATTTAAAGAATGATATTAAATATTTACCAAATCTAATTTACTTTCGCAAAGGATTAATTAAAATAAATAAATTTATAAATATTTTTTAAGTTAAAAATAATAATTAACTCTATAATTTAGTTGGGATAATTTTAAAATTCCATATTTAAATGTAATTTATATCATTATGAACATTTAATTTTTATGTAATGTGGAATGTTGTACATATCCCCCTCTCCACTTCTCCTTCTATTCCTTCCCCTCCTATCTTCCTAAACCCACCGCCCAAAAATTATAATTTTGGGTGTTGGGTTTAAAACATAGGAGGGGAAATAGACCCCCCAGAGTCGTGGTCATGTATTGTTAGTCTTTTTCCATGGTTTTGTTCTCACTGTATTCATTTCATTTCATTTCATTTTGGTAAGGAATGTACAATTATTTATTTCACGTACCTGACTTTTGTTCTCATTATAATTGATAAGAAGGAAATACCAACCTTCAACAAGGATCCAATGGCCATTGTCTTTGCCCTTTTTGGATGATTCAGTTCATCTCTAACACCTTCGAAGTGTCCACAAGGTTCTGCTCTGCAGTGATTGAACAGGGGACCAAACCCTAATAAAATTTTTTTTTTTTCAGAATTTCGAATTATTATTTTGTCGTTTAAAATCAAAAGATGTCAAGAGAGGCGATGGCCGGCGCGGAGACTCGCTGGAGCTATAGTTGCCGGAGTTATCAGTGCCGTTGAAGCAGTTCCAACGGTTACAAATTATTCTTCGATGAAGTTCGATCTAGACTATCTTTGCGAGGACGACCGAGCTCGGCTCGATGAACTATCAAAGAAGAGACGATGACATCTCCACCGAATAGTCTCCCCCAATCAAACGCTCCGATTTTCTCCGGCGTGATCGGAATGACGGAGGGGGTGGAAGCTCGCCAGAAAAGGAGAGAAGAGGAGAGAGAAGGGAAATATGGGAAATATTGAGAATGGTGGGTTTAGGGTTTGATAATTTTGAGGTGGTGGGTTGAGGAATAACAAAATTTTAAGATGGTGGGCTCAAGAAGGTTGGGGATCGAAAATAGGGTGGTGGGGATAGTCGTTCCCAGATTTTGACAAATCTATACCACAAAGGACCATTAATTATTATTTGCATTTATCCATTACAATATTATTTAGTTTAAATGAAAAATACAGCATGATGAAAGAAAGTAAATGAAAAACTAATAAAAATAATATATAGAAATAGAATAGAGATGAAATTACTTTTTTGATTAGAGTTGATAAATGAATAGTGCTAAATGATTTTTTTTATTATTTTGTTTGATTCTATTTACAATCTCCATTGAAGATACTTTTAGGAAGCGTTTAAAAAGAACAACTATAAGTACCATTTGAACCATATTCTAAAAAGACATAATAATTAAAAATAGGCAACATGCTCTTCTTCAGGAGATTTAAAAAAAGGGGAAATTTATTACCACCCGTCATATATTCACCCCACCCCGATTAAATATTAATAAAAATAGATATCACATGTTTTTGAAAAATTGAAACCCCACCCTTTCTATCACACCCCTATATCTCTCTCAATTGAAAACTCCACCCCATAAATCAAACATAAAAAAAACTCATTCATATCACTCTCCCGTGTACATGTGGAGCATATCGTGACCCGTCATTAAAATGACATATATATGCAAGATTAGAAGAGTTGAATGGTTTAAAAGGGTTGAATGGTTCTTTTAACCGTTTTACCGAACACCTTATGCGTATGGACTGTTTGTTCATTCTCATGGACCACCCGAGCCGCAGCAGCCGTGCAGAGCATCTCGTGTTCTGCGAGTTCGGATAGCACGGTTCGTGAGCGTCGCGTGGTCAAAGCGGGGAGATGTCGAACGGTTGAGGGTGTCGGACTTGGCGGGGGTTGTGGGGGACTGGGGGAGGAGAAGAACAGGAGGGAGGAGGAAGAAGAAGTGTTTAAATATGTCCTTTACGTAACGCCAGGGGGGCGGCGCCCCCATAATTGAACCCTAAAAAAAAAAAAACTACTACTACTGTAATCCTTTCCAACCCACCAGTTGTCCTTGTCTAGCGTAGATTTTATATTTAAAACACTCAAATTACTCTTTTTATAGTGTTATTCTAATAAAAATTAGATATGAATAATCTCTCTTTCTCTCCCATTTCCATAGTCCGTTGTTCATCGTTGTCACCCCTGTTACGATGTTTTTCTAATAAAATTTTATAAAATTTATTTTTGAATTATTACATTTATAAAATTTTATAGAATCACCACTGCATGCCTAACGCAAACTAATTATTTTTTTAGTAATTATTAGATAATGATGGGGCATGCTTGCAGGGGCAGAGCCACATGGGGATGACCCCATGGCTTGGGATTGGTCTTGGGGAAAATCATGTGGTTGGCGACCCATTCATATTTTTAAGCCTTTGGTTTTGAAATATATAATTAATTTGAATTTAAAACTTGAAATATAATTTGTAAAATTTGTATATGTAGAAACTAGAGATGGTTGAGACTAGGTTGCGAGAGAGAGAGAGCTTTGTCCCCTTTAGAGGAGAGTATCTTCAACCTTGTCACCTTTTGGATTTCCCCTTAGAAACGAAGAAATGGAGATAAGAGAGAGAGAGCTTCCACCACCACTTTAAAATTTTTACTTGTGAACACTAGAGCACTTTAAACAAAACTCACCTTTTGTTGTTTTTTTGGAAGTGGGGTAATTTTGTACTGTGCCATCCCAACGTTTTATTAGACAAACCGTTTTCGGGCCGGGGGGCAGGCCCACCCGCGTGTAAGGGCCGATTTTTTACACCTGCCCCGACCCATAATTTTTAAAAGAAAGATGACGGTTTGAAAAGATTTTCTAAATTTTTTGGCCTAAAAAAGAAAGATGACTTTAAAAAGTAAATGTGTTTGGATCTTAAGTTTGAGTTTTTAGCTTTTTAAACGCAGTATCTATCTAAAATCATATCCAAATTGGGCTAGAGTGTAAAAAAACAATTGAATGAATTATGTTAATAGCTATAAAAAAATGGTTACTAGTATTAATTAAATTTTGGTATTGATATTTAGTAGTACATAGTATTTCATATCTAGTGTTTAATTTTACTTGATTTTCTGTTTAATTAATGGATACTGTTCCGTACAACCCTTTTTTCAGTCCCAATTCTAGGCTACATATGTTTTGAATTTTTAAAAAACATTATACCTGATTTAATGAGGTATATGTTTTTTATAAAAAAATGAGCCATATATTCCAATGAAATGCATTGATGCATTTATAGAAAATATAAAAAATTCCTTTCAAAGCATATACTTCGTTAATGTGATTATATGTTTTGGTGATTTTTTATCGACGCATATGGGACTTAAATTGTGGCTGAAAAAATTGTGTAACAACACTCTTAATTAGGCCATCTCTTGCCTTTACTCAAACTTATACCGAAATTTTACTTAAAATTTGAGTAAAAGTTGATTTGATATGATGTATCTCCAACCATCACTTTGTGTTGAATTATTTAAATCTTAGATTAAAAAAATCCACATCTGAATCTTCTAATTGGGATTTCGGTCTATACTGAACATTTTCATTCAAGTCCTTTGAACCCCAAACAGTTTTACTGTTACTCAGAGGTTTTTCTTCCATTCAATTAGATATTTAAACAATTTAAAAATTATTGTCATCCAATTTTTTGAAAAAAGCATGCACATATTTAACCGGTAAGAATTATCTTATTTTTTTACTTCATTGGAGTAAAAATAAAAAGTTAGAAAACTTCAAAGATGAAGACTTAAGAAATAAGACCATTTTTTTTTGGGGTTTCAAGAGAAAACTGGTGAATTTCCAATGGTTATAACTGATGAAAGGTGCTTTAACTGAAATGAAAAAAATATGACATAGAACTAACTTCCTCCATATCTGTTATTATACAAAAGGTAGAAAAAAGTTATTTCTTTGATTTTGTTTCAGGTAAATATGAACATTCTAGAGTGGTAGTTCTCCCTTTATTTTTAAATATTTAGAGTAAAAATTGGAGTAGAAATTTGATTTAGTATGGGTATGGGTTAATGGTTGGAGACGTTTTTGATTAACTTTTTTTCAAATTTAAATTTAATTATTGTATTTTTTTATTTTTTGGAAGTTTGGATATATAATTGCCAACCTAGAGATTAAAAACTATAGCTCTTATGTTATATTTTTAATCTGTATTTTTTAAGAATTGTATAATTCCTTTTAATATTTTGTGAATTTTTTATTCTTTTATGGATTTAATTAATGTTAATTGTTCATGTTCAAAAATTCAATTATCAAATAAATACTTGTTTCTTAATTCCTTTTATTTTCATTTTTAGAATAATTTATGTTATTTCTTTTATTTTTCAACTTAAATCAACTAGTAAATTAAACATGAATAAATATTGAACTTTATTTTTTTAAAAAAATGAATATAAACGGGCCGGCCCGTTGGCCCGCCGGGCTGGCACGGCACGGCACGCTGGCCCACCGGGCTGGCACGGAGGGCCGTGCTGGGCCGGCCCCCTGTGGCCCGTGCTGTGCTGGCACGGCACAGTAACAGTAACATTAAACGGGCCGTCTGCCGGCCCGTTGGCCCGGTTGGCAACGGGCCGGGCCAGCACGACACGGCCCGTTACACCTAGTCGGGGCCATGGGGTTATCCCCATGTGGCTCTGCCCCTACAAGCATGCCCCATATTATCTAATAATTACTAAAAAGATAATTATTTGCGTTAGGCAGTGGTGGTTCTATTTTATTTTTATTAGTATTTAATTATTATTAATTATTACATTGTATCCACGGTGAACAAGCATGTTTTTTTCTCTCTTAATTAAGCTTGTTAGTAACCATCCTCATCTCTATTAGCAAAACAAATATGGATTTGAGCTTTTAGTATATAAGTGATATAATCATTCCTCTTACTATTTTGGTAAAAAAATTTATATAAATGTCTGAACAATTTTATTTAAATAACCATCGGGTTAGTTAAACATATTTCCTCTTTTAAAAATGTTTGTCAAAGTTCGTCCCCACTAAAATAAATTCTTGACGCCACCACTGCATGCTTGATATATAGTAGACCTTTTATTTTTTTTCATGTTCTTGTTGGAATTACAAAGCAAATTCTATTATCTTGGTCTAACAAAATATTATACAAGTACAATAGGGTATTATTTGATTGACGGATCACGAAATCATTGAACCCATACAAAAAACACAAAAAAAAAGAAGAGAAAGATAGCTTCATTTCAATTCTAAAAAGCTAGAGGTCCATTCAAACACTAATAAAAACGGGTCTGGATCCTCCGCTTTACTCTAATTGTGCTATGATCTGCTATACTTTTTTTTTAAGGAGGCTGCACGTCTTCTTTCTTTTTTTTAAAAGGGGCTGCACGTCTTCTTCTTCTATTTTTTTTAAGGGGGCTGCAATTTTTGGGATCTAATGTTAGTAGTTTTAGGGATAAGATTAATATTACATAAGGTAAAAATAAATGCAAAACTGAAACATGACTTTTTAATCTCATATCAAAAACATTTTATTCTTTGAGATCTTAAAATTAGGGATAAGGTTACCTTGAATACATGTAAATGAGACTGGTTCGCTTGACTTGATGACTTGCACATAACTTGCACAACTTGTACAAGAGAAATAAAAAACAAATTCGGCTTTCAAAGGCCTAGTTTGGTGGGGGATAAAAGGTTATGATAAGAAAATAGTTGGGTTAAATCATGTGTTATCTCATGTGACAAAAGAAAAAAAAGAGAGGTTAAAGTATGGACAATTGTTCACATTTTAAGACAAAAATGGAGATATTTTGTTCTAGGTAAAAGGTGGAACAAACTTTATCACCATTTTTAAACCCTATTTTGTAAAATAGGGATAACTTTTATGACTGTCCTTCTAAATAAAAAAATTTGAAATCAATAATATTAATGCCCTGAATTCTAATAGTAAGGGTAGACTTGATATCTCTAAAAATCTAGAGATCCATTGAAACACTAATAAAAACACACACCCATTCCCTCTCCCCTCTCACACAAACTCAACCCCAATGGAAGACCTAAAATTCTACTTCTTCCTCCTCTCCCTATGGCTAGCCTCCACCCTTCACCTCCGCTCCCTCACCTCCAACCGCCGCCTCCCCCCAAGGCCCCTCCCCTTCCCCATCATCCGCCACACACCCCCCCCTCCTCGGCCCCCTCCCCCTCCGCTCTCTCCACCGCCTCTCCGCCTCCTACGGCCCTGTCATCTGCCTCCGCTTCGGCTCCTCCCCACTCATCGTCGTCAACTCCTCCACTAAAATATTTTTGATATTTATTTTAATTTTTTTTAAAGATATTAAAACATATAATTATATAAATTGATTTTTTAATTAAGGATTTGTGAAATTCAAAAAGATAGATTGGATGATTATCTCATTTTATCCACTAAAATATTAAAATATTTATTTTTCATTTGTACCCTTTAATATAAAATTGAATAAGGATAAAATTGAAAAATAAAAGCTGAAAAGTTAGATTTGATGAATATCTCATCTTATCCACTAAAATATTAAAATATATATTTTCCATTTTACCTTTTAATATAAAATCAAAGATTATAACTAAATAAGGGTAAAATTGAAAAATGAAAATGTTACACACACAGAAATGAATAAACATGACAAAAACACTTTTGGTTACCCTTAATCCAAAATGTAATGATCATAATAATTAAGGGTAAATTCAAAAATGAAAGTGTTATATAGGAACAAAGTTGAAAAACTTAAACACTCTCTCATATGGAAATAATATTGTTAGGGACACTACACCATACGGTCCTAAGTGCAACTAGCGCAAAGGTGTAATCTATCTATCTATTATACTAAGCAAAAAATGTAACACAATTTTACGTCTTATCCTCTAACAAAATTTATTATTATAAAAAACTAATATTTCTTCACTTCATCTTAAGATTTTAAATAGATAATTAAATTCTATAAATTTTATATATAACAGAATTCTCTAATTAATTAGTTAAAAATATGAAATTATTTAACTAAAATAATATAATTTTTGGGTATATTTCCATTTGAATTTTATTTTTATTATTTTGTTGGTGAGTTGGTTTTGAGATTTATTAACATATCATATTATTTGGTGGGTTATAAGGATGTAATGTGGTCCATTTATTTTATTTTATTATAAAAACATCCATTGGGATTAATGGGGTTTGATCACCAAATTATCTTATTTTATTTTATTGTTGGTAGGTTTTTCTTGGCGATTCATTAATATATCATATTATTTATTTGTATTATTTTCACGCACATTGTGCTTAGGGGAATACTATTTTATTTCTATTTTAATGAGATTTTATTTTATTTGTTATTTGATTTAACAGAAAATTATTTTATTGGGTTTCATTTTTCTATTTTTATTAATTAATTTATTTATTTTTGTGTGTTTTTTATAAAGCATTTTTTTAAAAAATCTATTAAAAAATCTATTTCTTATTTATATTTTTATTTCTATTTTATTGGGATATATTTTTATTTTATTTAATAGAAGTAGAATTTTTAATTTTAATTAAAATTATAATTAAAAGATTTTTCTTTGTGAATATGTAGCCAATTTTAAGATATCATTCAGGGATTTATTTACCAAATTGCTTTTTGACCGACTCTGTTTTGACTTGGGGTGGTAAACGAGCTGAGCGAGCCGAGCTTTGATATGTTCAAGCTCAGCTCGTTTATAATTAGACTCAGCTCAGGCTCGATTCAACTCGTTTGGCTCCTAAAAATATCAGTTAAAGCTCGGCTCGGCTCAGCTCATTCGTAAAGAGAGCTCGAGTACAAGTTCAAACCAAGGCTCGAGCTCAGACTCATTTAGCTAAAAAAAAACTCGTTTAACAATTAAAACATGTAGAAAACAGATGATATGGCAAAAGTAGATAACCATATTTGAAAATCATTATTAAACAATCATATTCGAAATGAGCTCGTATAAGCTTATGGCTCGGTTCAGAATCGACTTGTTTATAATCGAGTTTTAAAAATTGTTCAAGTTTTATTAATTTATCTAATCGAACGAGCTTGAATGAATTTCAGCCGAGTCTATACCAGCTTTGCTTGTTTATCAACCCAGTACTTTTGACCTACAAAAAATGGTTTAAGAAGTCCAACGAAAATATCCCCCTAATTTTGGAAAAAAGGGGCTGAAAATGAAATCAGTGGACTGATCACGTTAGTTGTATCACATACTCTATTGACTACAGTGCCTCACGCAACAGAAACAAAATTAATTTTGAAACTCACTTCAGCATGACTTTTCGATCACCAATCAAAATCAGGAGAAACCTACTATCATTTGGGCATGTCTATACCCACCCATCATTCCACTGATCCCACAGCCACCCAAAAAAAATATTAACACATTCTATTTTTTTTTTCCGATAATGTTACATCCAGTCCTATTTTCAGCTTAAACTTTAGTTTACATGTGTTTTAAATTTTTTTAAAATATTATACCTTATCTAATGAGTTATATGTTTTTATAAAAAATGAAACATATACTTCAATGAATTGCATAGATGTATTTATATAAAACGCAAAATTTTTTTTAAAACATATTTCTTGTTAATATATACGAGCATATGCATATATAGAAATCTATCGACACATATAAGACTGAAATTGAGGCTGAAAATGGATCTGAGTATAACAACACACTTTTTTTTTATAATAAAACTGCAAACCCCACTACCCACCAACCCAATCAAACAAAACTCCCCTCCCGAGCCCGTTGTCCAATATGAAACGGGTTGTTCCTCCACAATTTGGCCACGCTCCTCAGTACTTAATGTTGGACCGGTTAACTATGTTTAATCTAGATTTTATATTTATAACACCTAAATTACTTATGTTATAGTGTTATCCTAGAGTCACCATTGCCTAACGTGGACTAATTATTTTTGGGTTTTTATTTTTATTTTTTAAGTCCCCACAAACCATCATATCTAGTAATCAATCATTCACTTCTTCATATTTTGATTTTAGTCATCAGATTTAAATGATAATTTCTTTTTAGTCCCTATCAAGGACTAAAAGAAAATTAAATAATTTATAGGTTACTTCTCAGGGACTAAAAAGAATTATCCTTTAAAAATATAAAGACTAAAACATAAATATAAAAAGTGAGGGATCGATCACTAAATATGATGATTTGTGAGGACTTAAAAATAAGAAATCTATTATTTTTTAGTAATGATCAAATAATGATGGTGCGTTCTTGCAGAGGCGGAGCCACACGGGATGAGTGGAGGCAGCTGCCCCCATGGCTCGGCCCATTCATATTTTTAAACCAAATGGGATATATGTTTGGTTTAGTGTAAAAAAACAATTGGATGGATTAGGCTATAAAAAAAAGAGTGCTGCTACACTCGGTAATTTTATTCTCAGTCCAAAACACACCCTATATACCTCATTACATATTTAATTAAGCATAACGATGTATATGCCTTATAGAATTTTTTCTTACACTTGTTAAAAATAGGTTCATTCAATTTGAAATTGAGCGATATACACTTTTTATCAAAACATATACCTCATTAGATGTGAGGTCTGAGTTTTTGTTGATAAATGTGACTGAGTGTATCTTTTTCCAAAAAAGAAATGATGGTTTTAAAATAGTTAAGTGGGCCAACATTCAGTATTAATTAAATTTTGACATTGATATTTAGTAATACATAATATTTCATGTCTAGTGTTTAACTTTACTTGATTTTATAATTAATCAATGGATAATCTTACATACAACTTTTTTTCCAGGCCCAATTTTAGTCTATACGTGTTTTGAATATTTTAAAAATATTATACCTCATCTAATGAGGTATATGATTTTAAAAAAATGATGCATATATTTCAATGAAATGTATTGATGCATTTATAGAAAATGTGAAAAATTTCTTTCGAAATATATACCTCATTAATGTGCTTATATGTTCTGGTGATTTTCTATTGACACACGTAAGACTGAAATTGTGACTGAAAAAAATTATGTAACAACACTCTTAATTAATATTTTTAATGTCCTTTTCAGATTTTGTCTTTTAAGGATTTTGTTGGATGTCTTTTATGTTTAATTATATAAGATTACAATTTTGAATAAATAAAATTGAATGGATTATATTTGTCTTTCTCAATTATAACTATTATGATTTATTATATTTTATTAGTATTTGATTATTATTAATTAGGGATTTTTATTTTTTAATCCCCATAAATCATATAATTTAGTGATCGATCCCTTACTTTTTCATATTATAGTTTATGTTCCTGGATTTAAAGAGTTTGGGGTGTGATGTTATTTGCCTTATTAATCCCTGGGAGGGACTTTTTTATTATTCCATCCCTAAATTTGTTTGATTTTCTTATTAGTAAATTATTTGTGTTTGGGAATAAGTATAAGAGATATGAGTGTGATATGATAGATGTGACAGTTTTTGGAATGTGTGCAGAGAGTGTTATGTGAGATAAATATTTTAAAATGATATAGAAGGATATTTTTATCTGTAAAGGACTAAAAATAAATAAATATTTTAAAATGATATAGAAGGATATTTTTATCATACCCTTAAAATCTAGAAATTTAAAAAATATTTTAAAATGATATAGAAGGATATTTTTATCTGTAATATGAAGAATTCCACAATTTTCTTAGTGATTGATCGATCACTAAATCATATAATTTATTAAGACTTAAAAATAAAAATTGTTTGATTTTTTTTATTAGTCTGGGGCAGCAAATGAAGAAGTGATTGTCTTATAAAA
Organism: Acorus calamus; assembly: GCA_030737845.1. Classification (NCBI taxonomy): domain Eukaryota; kingdom Viridiplantae; phylum Streptophyta; class Magnoliopsida; order Acorales; family Acoraceae; genus Acorus; species Acorus calamus. The sequence continues at coordinate 2,639,934 of CM060874.1, forward strand.
TATATGAAAAACTTTTTTTTTTGTAAAATATGTTTTTTTTCTCTTAAATATTAATCATCTTATCTCTGTACCCAAATTGATTGGACTGTATATATATTCAGCGGGGTATCTTGCTGAGTAAATCGCTTTTCAAACTTTGTACTTCGGTTTCTATTATAAAATGGGGCAGCATTACCGTGCATAAAAAATATGCTTACATTTTAATTAATTTATATTTTTCATAAAATAGTATATACTGTTAGCAAAGTATAGGATACGTTATATTGCATTAGGTAATTGAAGGGAAATTTTTGTAATTAACCTTAACTTAATAATTATTTTTAAAAATGATCATATGTCAAAATAATTTGCAAAAATAACCTTGCACCTTGTTTTGGCCGATTTGATAATGCCATCTCAGCATATCATTTAAAGCGTCATTAATTTGTGTGCCTCAAAAGACATACACAAACATTGTTTTCATATCATTAAAATATGTTTATTTTTCCTTTAATTTTATATATATCTTTAAACAATTTAACTTTTATTACATAAATTATTTGTTACAAAATTAGTATGCAATTAGAAATATATCGTTGAGACATTTTAAATGACACAAATATTGAATATATTTCGTTTACATTTAAAATTATAATTTTAAGATAATTAATTAACATTTATACATTTTTTGTTAATATTAAAATTTAATTACATTTATTTAGTAAATTTTTTTTATGATGTGGATAATCAAATATGATGTTTTTTTATGTAAATATTAGTATAAATATACAAATGTTAATTAATTACCTTAAATTTATAATTTTAAATATAAATAGATATATTCAATATTGATCTTATTTTAAACTTTGCAATGATATTCCAAACGGTATTAATTTTGTAAACAATGATTTATGTAATAAAAGTTACATTATTTACAAATATTAAAAAAAGTAAGAAAATAACAAAAAAAATAAAAAAACTAAAAAACACACTTTAATGGGGTACAAGCAACTTGCCTTTTATGGTGTCATTGTCAAACCAGTCAAAACAATGTTGATGGTTATTTTTATAATTAATTATTGGAGAGGGTCAGTTTTAGAAATAATTATTTAATTAAGGTTAATTTAAAAAAATTTCTGTAATTGAAAATCTGCATACGAGAATAATTGCAAAAGATCCTTAATGTTAAGTAAAATATTATTGACTGCCTAATATAAGTTTTACCCTTTACATTTGAATATGTAATTAAGGAGACGGGACTTGATCCAGATTAAATCTCATCAAATTAAGTTTAACAAGTCTTGTGATATCTAAGTAGAACACTTGATCCAAGTAACGCAAGCCATGTATATTGATAAATAACGCAAGCCATGTATATTGATAAAATATATAAGGACCTCAATTTTAATAGTTTTAGATGGTCAATTTAAGGTTTTGACAATCAAATATGAATGCAAAATAACTTTTTTAAAAAATGCTCTTCATAGTTTACATGATTTTACAAGATCGGGGGTTCAATCAGTGATTAATTCAATCAGTTCATGTCAATAACAAATTAGGACGACACATGTATCCTAAATCATTCTCATTAAATCTCACTGGTTAACTGTATAATAACACGCGTTATTCATTAATTTGGGACTGACACGTACAAATCATCATGCATGTCCAACGAAAAACAAAATTCATCAAATATAACAAAACTTTCTAAACCACCCATGCATGATATTAACCAATCCATCCTTCCCTTCGAAGGATATCTTCACTACTGGGCCCTCTCGGAGCTGATCAACAACCCTACCATCCAATACAAAGCACAGCAAGAACTCGACTCGATCGTCGGAAAGCACCGTCTCGTGGAGGAGTCTGACGTCCCCAACCTCCCCTACCTCCAGTCCATCGTTAAGGAGACCCTCCGCCTCCACTCTCCGGTGCCGATATCCCATCGAATCGCCACCCGTGACGCCAAGATCCTCGACTAGGACGTACCGGTCGACACCCTTGTATTCGTCAACATGTGGGCCATCCACAGGTAAGCCTATGAACAGAGCAGATAGGTTCATATCCGTGTCTGTATCACAAATAGATATTTGAAAAGATATTTGTACCCGATATTTGATGGATATCAAATCCGAAAATTCAATTTTTCGAAGATACGATATCTAGAAATATAAATATATAATATATTTAATATATGAAATGTGTAAAAAAATTTAACATAAAGTTATAAGTATATTACATGGTTTAAATCATAATAAATAATAATATAATAAAATTTCAGATATGGATATTTTTCGGATCAGATATCATCATATTCGTATCTGATACAAAATATTTTGGATATGGATACGGATTTTCGAATATCGGATAATTTTTGAACTTTACAGATACAGATTCTCATTGGATAAAGATATTTTTTGATTAATTGACATGCTTATACATATAGGGACCCAGACTACTGGATTGACCCGCTCGAGTTCAAGCCGGAGCGGTTCGAAGACATGGCGGTGGAGGAGAAGCATAACAACCTCCTCCACTACGCGCCGTTCGGGGGAGGGAGGAGGGGGTGCCCCGGGGCGTTGCTTGGGTTGGACGTGGTGCACGTGACACTTGCTTCATTGGTGCAGTGTTTTGAGTGGGGGGTGGAGGGGGGGAGGATGGACATGGAGGAGGAGATGGGGCTGACTCTGCCGAGGAAGAATCCGATTGTTTGCGTGCCTAGGGTTAGGTTGAACCCTTTCCCTGCCATGCATGGGTGAGAGGTGCATGTGTGTCCCGCATACCTAGCATTGTTATGTGAGCCGGGGCTTAGCTTTAATATATTGTAATGATGGTCATAATAAAGACATAAGTTATTGCACTGGATATATAGATGATTGTACACTAGTGGAATAAGTGGTTATTTTCTGTATAATTGTATTTTTAATTAATTATCTTTGTTTGGAGAATGTAAGGATGAAGTGTTTATTCTATAGTTGATCATGTATAAAGTTGAGGATGAAATATAACGTGAATAAGATGTTGATAATGATTTATAAAAAAGTGAAAAAGTAGGACTTATGAGTCCAACTGATTTATAAGAGGATAGATGGTTTGAGATATGGATATGATTCAAATATCCGAAGATCCGATATCCAGAAATAAAAATAATATATTTTACATATGAGATATGAAATTTTTTTAATAATTACCTAATATAAAATATAAAATTATAAATATATTATATTACATGGTTTAAAGTATAGTAAATATAAATTAATAAAACTTATATTAATCCTATAACTCTAAATTTATTAATATATTAAATAATATATTAATAAAACTTCAGAGTAGATATTTTATTTTGGATACGGATATAGATTTTTGGTTTCTGATAATTTTTCTAATTTTTGGGTAAAATTTGGATTAGACACAGTTTTTTTTTGGATAATTGAAATTTTTATCTACAGAGACCCGGATCACTGGGTCGACCAACTCGAGTTCAAGCCGGAGCGGTTCAAAGACATGGTGGTAGAGGAGAAGCAGAAGAGCCACCTCCACTATGTGCCATTCATGGGAGGCAGGAGGGGGTGCTGCTAGGCATAGTAACAAAGTTCGTGTACGGTAAATATTCGGCCGGTGTCATGTTCGGTACGGTACGTGTACATTCATAAATCATACGGGATAAATACGAAAAAGTACGGGAATAATTAGACGATTTTCTAGATAATTTAAGCATTAATATGTATTAATGAATTTAATATGCATTATGTTTGGTACGGCACGTTTTGTATGTTTGATGTCTAATCGGAGTATTTTAACGAATATTCGAAAAAGTACGGAGTATTTTGTTACTATGCTGCTAGGTTGGATGTGGTGCATCAGGTAAGAGAGTTCTTTTCGGGTTAGAAAGGGTTGAACCCGAGAAACCTCACATTTTTTAACAAAGAAACGCCCCATTTGAAGGGGCTTATCTACGGAACGTCTTGAAATAATACCTGGGGTAGGAGATTCAATTAACCTCAATTCAGAAGCTGAAATTTAACCCCCAACCCGAATCATCAGATTGAGTTGGGTTCGAATCTGGTTGAATCTAATAGCCAAAGATTTCAACTCTAAACCGTCTGGTTGCGTCAAGTTCAATCCATCTAAGTTATACCCCTAAATAAATAAAAGTTTTATGGTTGATTTTCTCAGCATTTGGCCAGTACATTATTCTATAATTATTTGGGAAATTAAAACCAATAATTGTGTGACCATGAAAAAGAAATAATCATAATTAATATTTGTAACGGCTCTTTTGACCGTTTTAGCAAACATATAATGTGCATTATTAATTCCTCATTCTCTCGAATGTGTAGTTGTTTCATATATGTAGGGATTATGGAAACCCATTAATTAAAAGAGATGAAAAGTGCACAAGAAATCACATACCAATCCATAGCCTCATGACATCCGGTTAAAATTGGGTTGAAGATCTTCTCCTTCCCTCCTCCTTAGTCAAGATCTTGCATATTCGATTTATATGGACGACATTTCAAATTTTACATGTATATGAATTCGATATTTGTTTCAGATTTTTTATTTAGATTTGTTTGGTGGAGAAGAAAAGATTTACACGATTTTTTTTTGTGTGAACTGATTGTGGTGCAAACAATGGTGATCCATCCAAGTTATGTTTTTTTGTACCCCAAAAAAATTACGATTTACAATTTTTAGTTTCAGATTTATTGGTGGAACTAAAAACAAATATCGAATTGAATTCGATATTTTTTTTGAGATTTTTTTATTCAGATTTGTTCGGTGGAGAAGAGAAGAATTACATGATTTTTTTTGTGAACTGATTGTGGTTCAAACAATTGTGATCCATCCAGGTTAGGCTTTTGTGGACCAAAAAAATATCACGATTTATAATTTTTAGTTTCAGATTGATCAGTGAAACTAAAAACAAATATCGAATTCAGATACATGAATCTGGATTCTCCCAATTCGGAAACCCTAGATCATAAATTTTTTTTTTAAATGTTTCAATGATGCCATGTTTTTAAAATTTTTTTTATGAGGAATTAATGATTGTATAATTTGTTGAAACCAATTTTTAAAAACCTCTGAAGGGTAGTAATGTCATTGTCTTTTTTATTGTTTGAAAAAGTCAAACATGGAACTAATAGAAGAATGCCACCTATTAGGGCTCATCAATGAGACATAATTTCTGGGGCCAGATAGTAGCACTGATAACCAAAATATGTTGTCATAAAAATAGGAAGAGGTGCTAGAAAAAAAAGAAGAGTTGTTTTATGGAGATAAATATTTATTTATTATTCAATTGACATTAAATTAATTCTTGAGATAATATTTGAATTTTAAAAGTTAGAATTGTTAAAATTTACAATAAGATTGAGGTTGCGTTTGGTTGTTGATTGCAAAACTGATTTTAGCAAAAGTTGGGTTTAAGTCTGTTTTTGCAAGAAGCTGTCTATCCACAACATCTAAAAAACTGAGGTTTTGGACACTTCTCACAAAAATGTCTGTAGCTTTTGCCCCCCCCCCCCGTTTTTTTTGAAAACGGGTTTGGGGAAAGCAGCTTCCTGCAAACCCAAAAGTTGTCTAAACCTGTTTTCAAACGAGCTAGAGTTCGATTTGGTTTGTTAGGTTGAGATCCAGTTTGTTATGATATTATTTGATTTGTTATTAATTTGTTAGGTTGATATTTAGCTTGTTAGAAATATATTTTATGTATAAAATACAATTTATATAATATAAAATATAAATATTATAATATACATCATCAAATAATTAAAAAATATAAAATCTGGGCCTTGCCAACTCATACGTGTGCCTCTGGTTTGGAGTTGGAGATTGTGTAATGATAATCACCCTGATCTGAACCAATAGATTCACTGTGGCCGTATACTTTCCAGGTAGACGTCACTCTGTCGAGTTCACATGCCGAGGTTGACATCTATCTATCTATATGTTAACCGAAAAGGGTTTCAGTTTTCAACTATGTTAACCGAAAAGGGTTTCAGTTTTCAACTATGTTTGTGTGTTACCTTTTCGTTTTTTATTTTACCTTTAATTTTTTGTGATGAATTTTGGTTTTATATTAGAGGCAAGAAAAAAAATCATCTTAAAATAGAAAATCTTTCTCTATTTTATTCAAAATCTTAATGTGAATATATTTAAAGAGTGATATTAAATTTTTACCAAATCTAATTTAATTTCACAAAGGCTTAATTAAAATAAATAGATTTATAAATATTTTTAAGTTAAAAATAATAACAAACTCGATAATTTAGTAGGGATAATTTTTAAATTCCACGTTCAAATGTAATTTATATCATTATGATTATTTTATTTTTATGTAACATGGAATGTTGTACCACGTGCATCGGCACGTGGATTTTATTTTATTTTATTGGTGGGTTGTTGGTTCTTAGAGAAATTATTAAAACATCATATTATTTAGTGAATTATAGGGATATAATTGGTTAAATTTATGTTATTATTAAAATGATTTCATTTGAATTAAAGGATTTGAACATCATATTATTTTATTTTAAATTTTTTGATGGGGTTTTTTAGAAAATTATTTATTAATTTTATTTTCACACACATCGTGTTTAAATAAAAACTATTTAATCTATTTCCTACGAGTTACTTCTTGTGGACGTGAAGGTCCACAATCCATTGGGTTCATGATAGACCCAAATTTTCTATTGCCAGAGCTAGGTTCTTCCCCTCTAACCCAAGAAGGCTAGACAACCTATATATTTATATATTTATTACAATTTACATATGTTTTAATTTTTTTTAAAATTAAATCTTATTTAATGAAGTATATAATTTTTAAAAAATAAAATATATATATATATATATATATATATATATATATATATATATATATTCTGATAAATTGTATGTATTCATTTATAAAATAAAAATGTAAAAAAATTTCATCAGCATTTATTGAGGCACATGAAATTGCCTGTAGGATTGTAATGAGGTAGGTATATATGTTGTTGACTTACATGGGCGTCAATAGTACATATTTTTCAAAATTTGTACGTGGCACTTAAATGACGTTTTATATTAAATTCTGCAAATATTTTTTTTTGGTTAACTGGGGATGTTACACAAATTACAAATCATTCAATACAAATAAAATTTATAAAATGTTTTCGAATCGGTTTGGCTCGAGAATAAGTGCAAAATAAATGGGAAATAGTCAGAATAACATCAAAGTGGGTGTAAATGCTTGAATAAATGAAAATCTATATATCAGAATTAACGGGTATAAAATGGTGTATGAGTTTCAGCCAATCATTGGAATTAAATTATTCCAGATTATTTAACCAAAAAATGTGTACTCATTATTAAATCAACTGTTATCACCTCTTATAAATCAATTGTCATCATTTTTTTAATTTTTATAAAATCATTACCTAAACCTTATCACATTTTATCTAAGGGGACTGCTACATGGACCCCAGAAATTAAACCCCATTTGTAAGCCCAATAAGTGGTACTCTCTTATTAGTTTCCTATTTGACTTTTTCTAACCACCAAAATGACAATGACAAGATTACTCTTCTTATAATTTTAAAAATTGGTTCTAGTTAACTAATATTTAGATTAAACATTGTAATCGAATCCCACAAAAGGAGACACCATTAAATCATCTCTCTAACCTAATATATTTTAAAAAAAATCTGAAACACCATCACTGCCTGGTGAAAAAAAAGAACATCAATCACATATTATCAATTAAGATACAATAATGTATTTGAAAATCCAAATAAACAAATATGGTTTACATGCTATTGAGAACTGCACAAAAAATTCATAAAAAGTTTTCAAAATGCCAACAACAGGCAATTAAATATTAATCAACTATACATTAATCAAATCCATAAAAATAAAAAAAAACCTTCAAAAAATGAGTTGTAATTCAAATTGAGATACACGTGTATCTGGAACAAATACCTTAAAAAAATGGGCTGGAATTCAAATTCAGATACAGGTGTATCTGGAATTTGAAATAATAAATACACATTCCATACAAGTAAATGTACATGTATTTGAAAATCTTAAATCTGAATGAGTCGAATAATGCTGATACAAAGCTAAAAAATATGACGAATGACACATTATGCATAATTATACACAAACACACAATCATAAACGATTGTACAGATCAAACTTGATACACAACAATGCGTGTAAATCAAGATACATGTCATGTATCTGAATTTATTACATGTATATGATTTTCAAAGGAATGACGAAAAATCAAAATAATATACTCAGATCGAAAAAGAATTAGCCTGAATGGATCGCCATTGGTTGCACCAAAAACTGGTTTAAAAAAAACTAAATGAATCAAAATTCTTCTCTTCTCCACTGATCCAACTGAAACAAAAATAAAAACAAATGGAATCCCCAAAAACAGAGTTTTTTTTCTGTTGCTCTAATCAATCTAAATCAATTAATGTATTTAGTATACACAATTGCTTCCAATTGAATTATCCGATTGAATTAATTGTTTCCATAAAAAGAAAGAACAACGAAATTATAATTTTATCTCTATTAATTAAGGGGACAGTTACGATATGGTGGATCGGTTACGATATATGAGATAAAAAAGTGAATATAAAATAAAATGGTAGTTTAGGGAATTCAATCTTGCCACCTCATAGGGTTTGGGATGGAGTCTACTAATTGGGGCCCAAAAATCATTATTGTTTATCTAAACAACAAAAACTTTATTATTACATTTTTTATGAGAATAATTCAAAATACAACTAAACAAAAAATTAATTTACCCTTATTTATACTAGAATAGTCATAAACCTCATAAGAACTTAATTCTCGAACCAAACGGGGGCTAAGCCCTTAAAGGAGGATTAAAAAAATGTGCATAAATCCCATCAGATTGCATTTTCACACTGGAAAAAAGGTTAAATATCTCAATCATATATTAATCTGATAATATTCAAAAAATAAAATATTATACATGGATAGATAATCAAATTGCATGTGATAATTGGAATACATTATGGTTGAGAAGTCTCATTTGTATGGATTTTATGGCATGTTTGGTAGGAGTTGGAAAATAAAGGGGGAATAACCAGGGATAAGATGGACTAAGGGGTTTAAGACTGTCTAAGTGGCTGAAATAAATGAGAATATGTATATCAGAATTAACTGGTATAAAATGGATTATGAAGTCTAATCTGAAATAAAGTTATTCTAGGTTATTTAACTCATTTGAATATGTGGGTCTACTGTCAAATTAACTGTGATCATTTTTTCATATTTTATAAATATTTATGCACACCTTATTTTGTTCAAACAACAAAAAATTTATTATTATGTTTTTCAATAAGAATAATTCAAAACACAACTAAATAAAAAAGCATTTTATCCTTATTTATACATAAATCGTCATAAACACCATAATAACTTAACTCTCTATCCAAATGTCTTACATTGATTCATAGGATTATATCTTTGAGGATGCATCATCTTCATCTATTCAAGCATTGTGCGATCGGGTTGGGCCAAATTGGTATCAGTGCTAGGTCGATTGCACCAAATAGCAATCTGGCGCGCGCTGCCTGGTAGGTCAATGCTTGAATAAGGGATGAATACCACGCCTCCATAGAAATAACCTTGTGAGTCTACGCAAGCCGTGCTTCTTGAATCCGCCATGAAGAAGAAAGGAGATGAAGATGATGCCTCCACAAAGATAAAATCCTTTTGAGTTCAGGTTTGCTCCCTGATATATAATTAAGAAACTCAGTCAACATAGGATATTTGAGTACACAATGTAGAAGAGGATAAACTCTGAATAAAATAAATGTTATTGAGGGAGGGGGGGGGATGGACCCTCCCTGTTAGTTTTGGTGGTGTTCTTTTTTTTTATTTTTATTTGTAAGAATAGTTTTTTACAGAGTTTGATCTCTTGTCATCTTTCAAAGAGAAGGAAGGTGTTTGTTGCTTTAACCAGAGTTGTGCTCTTTCTTTGTCCATATATATGTTGTATCTTCTCATCATGCATTGTGCTCTTTCTTTGTCCATATATATGTTGTATGTTGTATCTTCTCATCATGCACCCCACTTTTGTTCTCATTGTAATTGATGAGAAGAAGGGCCAAAGTTTTTAAAAAAAATTTAAAACACCCAAGTTTTTGACAATCTGTAACACAAAACACGACCATTTAATCAAGAAGCGCATAAAAAGAACAAATTAACCATTTGAACTATATAATTATAAAAAGACTGATTATTAAAAAAAGAAAATGGTCTTCTTTAGGTGATTTAAAAATAATCACCATGTTTGAACCCCAAAATTTATTAATATTTTTTTACTTGTGTGTTTGGTAGCTAGCAAAACGAAGAACAGATCACAGGATACATTAAATATCCTTCACATAACACGCGCGGACTAATTATTTTTTTAATGATCATCGAATAATGATGGAGATAGTTATTTGCTTTTTCATGGTCTTGCTAGAATTAGAGAGCAAATTAATACTATTATATTTGTTCTACATAAAATATTATACAACGCTAGCCAAGTAATACGATGCCATATTTTTAATATATATATAAACACAAAAGTCTTTCGACACCATGTTACATTGATTTCATGACACAACCTGATAAGTCATATTTCAGTACTTTTGGAAATTTCAAAAATAACCCTTTAAAAAATAGTATTTCAATTCTGACCCAGGACTAGTTTAATTGTAAAACTGGCCCTGGGACCTGGTTTGACCAGTCAGCACGCCCACGTGGCGCGTTGACTGGACAAAAAAAATGCTCCGGGCAGAGACATGATTGGTAATCACGTTTCTGCCCTTTCAACCCCCCACGCGCATGCCGAACCATGCGCGCACGGGGGACGGAATATTTTATTTTTTTTAATTTTTTTTTATAAAATGATCATTATATTATTGCACTAGGATTGAAAAAAATAAAAATAAACATGAAAAGATCAACAGATGATTTATTTTCAAATATAAACAATACTCATTATAATTTTTTTTTCTAAATAATACCTAAAACTAAAATATAAAATCTCGAAATTGATTATGTGAAAATATGTTTTTACAGAAATAGAATTAATTTAATCATTATTTTCATACATGATGAAATTGATTATGTGAAAATATGTTTTTACAGAAATAGAATCAATTTAATCATTATTTTCATACATGACAATTCTATATAATTAGATAACAAATAAAAACTTATTTTTAATTATCCAAATTTAGAATAAAGAAAAAAAATCCATACAAAAAAAAAACCCATGGAAACAAAAAAAAGATATCCATGCAAAGAAAAAGGCCATGCAAACAAAAAACCATGCGTGCATGGATCTTTGAATATTTTTTTTCCTTTTTTATTCCAAATTTGGATAATTTATGTATTTTTAATAATAAAACTATTATATGGATTCAGAGATGATTAAATTATTTTTTTAAAAAAATCACGTTAAAAAAAATATTACTTTGAAAATGAGAAAAAAAATTATGATGAGTATTATTTGAATGTGTGAATGGCTAAAAAAAAAAAGAGACACCTAAGACAAAAATTATAATGAGTGTTGTTTATATTTGAAAATAAATCATCTGCTTATCTTTTCATGTTTATTTTTAATTTTTTCAATCCTAGTGTAAATAATATAATGATCATTTAAAAAAAAATATTCACCCCCCCCCGCGTGCGTGCGCACGGGTCGACGTGTGCGCGGGGGGCATGTGCGTGGGGGGGGGGGTGAAAGGGCGGAGACGTGATTATCAATTGAGCATTTTTTTACCCAGTCAGCATGCCACGTGGGCATGTTGACTGATCAAACCAGGCTCCAAGGCTAGTTTTGCATTTAAACTGTCCTGTGATTAGAAATACTTTTATTTTAAAGGATTATTTTTGAAAATTTCCCTTTCAGTCTGGTTGAAACATTAATGGATGAAAAGGCAAACCAAGCTAATAGATCCATATCAGTTAAGCTTTCGAAATACATAAACATCCATATACAGTAAACATTTGACCGTACACGTAATCATCCAATGTTGGGGACTACAAAACAAAAAAAATAAATGTTAATTACATGTCAACAAAAAATAATTTTATATGCAATTTGTTTCAAAGATGTATGATTATGTAATGATTAATGGTGATCCCTGTATCACCCTGGTTCAAATTGATCATATTGTTTTAAATTAAATGCCACTTTTTTTTCTACGCACACGGAATCATTCATCAATGAGATTATTTGTATATCTACAAATCGTCTAATTTTAATCATGATCATATATTATAAGGGGATCTTCATTTTTTAAAATTAAAATATTTAAAATTTAATTAAATGTTAATTTTCATTTTAAATTTTTCAATGACAATGGTTCGATCAGATGTATTCATGTTAAATAATGAAATTGTCAAACTTGCTTTTCACATGAGATAACAGCCACACAATAATGAAAGTTAAGAAACATAAGAGTAAAAAAAAATTAACTACAACATCACATGGACCACGATATTATTAGGTTTGTTAGTTCAATTCTTACATTCTCCTTCTCTAAAAGCTAGAAATCCATTCAAACACATTTCAACAAAAAAAAAAAAAAAAAAACCCACAACCAACTCAACCCCAATGGAAGACCTCAAATTCTATTTCCTCCTCCTCTCCCTATGGCTAGCCTTCACCCTCCTCCTCCGCTCCCTCACCTCCAACCGCCGCCGCCTCCCCCCAGGGCCCCTCCCCTACCCCATCATCGGCCACCTCCCCCTCATCGACCCCCTCCCCCACCGCTCCCTCCACCGCCTCTCCGCCTCCTACGGCCCCGTACTCCGCCTCCGCCTCGGCTCCTCCCCTCTCATCGTCGTCAACTCCCCCTCCGCTGCCCGCGACGTCTTCAAGACCCACGACCTCACCTTCTCCGACCGCCCCCGCTCCTACGCCTCCCTCCGCTACGCCTACGGCTCCCCCGGCTTCGCCTTCGGCCCCTATGGCCCCTACTGGCGCTTCATGAAGCGTCTCTGCGTGTCCGAGCTCCTCGGCGCCCGGACCCTCGACGCCCTCCGCCCCATACGGCAGGAGGAGCGTCTGAGACTGGTGGCGCTTCTCCGGAACGCGAGGGAGACCATCAACGTGAGTGAGGAGCTTCACAAGGCGAGCAACAACGGGATCATAAGGATGGTGACGGGGATGGGCGACGGCGGCGGAGTCGACGAGGTGAGAGCGCTCGTGAAGGGGGTGGCGGAGACGATCGGGACGTTGAACTTGTCGGATTTTGTTTGGGTTTTGAGAGGGGTTGATGTGAGGGGGATTAAGAGGAGGATTGATGGTGTATTTAGGAGGTTTGATGAGGTGTTGGAGAGGATCATAGGGAGGAAGGAGGAGGAGTGGAGGAGGGGGGGAGGAGGTGGGTTGGGGAGGGCCAAGGACCTCCTTGATATATTGTTGGAGGTGGCGGGGGATGAGAAGGCGGAGTTCAAGCTCACTAGGGAGAACATCAAAGGCTTTGTTCTTGTGAGTATACTATAATTGTATAACATAATTAAGTTTTACTATTTAGATTTGAATGTATGTATAATTAAGGAGATGGGACTCAATCTAGATTAAATCCCATTAAATTAAGTTTAACAGTGATATCTAAGTTGAACTATGATCCAAAGACATACCCTTTTAAGGAAGATCCCCTATGAAAAATAAAAATAATAAAAAATTAGAGTATGTACGTATTTATTTTAAAAAATTATGTAGTACTTTTTTTTTAAAAGATATACAAGTACCTCAACTACCTATAGTTTTGGGTGACCAATTTAGGACCAAATATAATAAAAATGCAAAATAACTTTCCTAAAAAAAACTCCTCACTGTTCATTCTATTTAATGTTGACATATGTCCATGCATGTTTGGTGTCAACAAATCATGGTCTTCTAATTTAATTAATTAATATAGCTTTTTTTTTTTTTTTGTATGTATGTCATTGAAAATTATGTTATTTATTCTTATATCATTGAAAAAAGCGTATTTATTTTTATCAATGAAAAAATGTGTCACCTTGTTGTCTTTTATAACAAAAATCAAATTTAACTAGAATTAACTTTTAACTAGACAAAGAAAATGTCCAAAATAACCTTGTTATAATTTTTCATAATGTAAAGAATAACAAGTTCTTGCATATATAGTCTTTAAAAACTTGTTATTTATGCTTATACCATTAAAAATAATCTATTTATGGTATACAAATATATTTAGTTTTTTTATGGTAAAAAAATAAATTACAAGCTTTTAGTAAGAAAAAATATAAAAATAAAAATAAGGGTATTTTAGTCATTTCTCTATGACTATAATGGAGTTAGTAGAAATTTGATGAAACCTAACCAGAATGATAAAAATACATAATTTTTAAATATTTTAATAGAATAAAAATAAATTGATTATTTATTATGGTAAAAAAATAAATAATATGTTTTTCAATAATATACATGCAAAAGTCCCATTAATATACAACAAACTTTCTAAACCAACCCTTAATCCATCCCCCTTTGAAGGACATCTTCACTGCCGGGTCAGACACAACAGCCGCAGTTCTTGAGTGGGCCCTCTCGGAGTTGATCAACAACCCCACCATCCAACACAAAGCCCAACAAGAGCTCGACTCGGTGGTCGGAAAGCACCGCCTTGTGGAGGAGTCTGACATCCCCAACCTCCCGTACCTCCAGTCCATCGTCAAGGAGACCCTCCGCCTCCACCCTCCTGCCCCCATATCCCATCGAATCGCCACCCGTGACGCCAAGATCCTCGACTACGATGTCCCCGCCGACACCATCGTCTTCGTCAACATGTGGTCCCTCCACAGGTAAGACTCTCATAGGCCAATATCCGTATCCATATTTAAATTAGATATTTGGATTCTGGTTGGATACATATACTTTTCTCAGATAAATGACATGCTTATCCACAGGGACCCGGATAATTGGGTCGACCCGCTCGAGTTTAGGCCAGAGCGGTTCGAAGATAGGGCGGTGGAGGAGAAGCAGAAGAACCTCCTCCACTACGCGCCGTTCGGGGGCGGGAGGAGGGGGTGCCCCGGAGCGTTGCTTGGATTGGATGTGTTGCACATGACACTTGCGTCGTTGGTGCAGTGTTTCGAGTGGAAGGTGGTGGGGGGAGGGTGGATATGGAGGAGGGGGTGGGGCTGACTTTGCCGAGGGAGAATCCTCTCGTTTGCTTGCCTAGGGTTAGGCTGAATCCTTTCCCTTACATTCATGGGTGAAATTGCATGTCTTTTTTGTTATTACCGTATCGTACCTAAGTTTATGCATGTTGCTTTAATTTAATAAATTGTTATTATGGTGATAATAAATATGTAAGTTATTTCGGGCCGGGGTAGATGATTATTTCATTATATATTAATGATTCTTATACCCGTGAAATATATTATATTCAGTTTGTGTTATGTTTTTTATTTTATGCTAAATTTTTTATTGTTTGAATGCGTAAATAAGTTGTGGATGAAATGTGATGATGTGGAAGAAATAATGTGCAGACTATGCATATATGTTTGATGGATATGAACATGTAATTTTATGTATATTTATATATTCAATATCATTGAGTACGGTAGATGTTGATTTCAACAGAGCTCTTAGAATGGACGCAAACGGATCCGTGTACTTGAGAACCAAATAGTATTGCTGTCGAAAGTCTTACTTCTGGAAGTGGGTGTACTACTGATAGGGTTGGCTAGTAATCTGTGCTGCTAGCTCAACCTCCTCTGTAAAGCCCTATGTAAATCCTTTTGTGTAAAGTCATAGTCATATAGCAATACAAAATTTATTTTTACCCTAAAAAAAAAAATATCATAGAAAGTTCAAGTATAACAATGTGACAATGTCATTGTGTCCATGCTGGAATCATAGATCTGATGATTGATGATTAATATCTAATATATAAGAGCGAGGGATTTCGACAAAAATTTTCACTCAGATACTCAGGTTAACGAATCATGTTATCGCGGAACATTTTAATCGACCAATTTCAGATAGGACCCCGTATGCCCATTTGTCCTTTTCTGTGGTTATTTGTAAATAGGTCCCCAGATGCTAGCAATGGCAGATACACCTCTAGGGTCCTCTTATTTGTAAACAGGTCTTTAAAAAAATCGATCATCTTTGTCCTTTTCTGTGGTTATTTGTAGATAGGCCCCCAGGTCCCTCATATTTAGTATTAGGTCCCTAACTCCTCTTTTTTGGGAGATCTTTGAAGTTTCATATTTAGTTTGTACTAGTTTTTATAATCAGGCCTCTATCTATGTTACAAAGAGATGTATCATTCAGATTTTAAGATTTATTATAATGAGAAGTCTCTTATCTCAAAACATGACTCGCCAAAGTTTAAATTTTTTAGACTATTAATATACCTATGAATTATATAATAAATATTCTAATATCATAATTTTAACCCATAAAGTTATTTTATGGCAAGTCTACCATATTTTCAACTTTCATTTTCATATTTATATTTATATATTAATGATCTAAAACTAACTATTTCGTAAAATTTCATAAATTTTTCTTTTCACAAAGGAAGTGTATCCATTTGTTAGTCTCTCTCTCTCTTTTTCTGGATTCTGACTATGGATAAAAAAATTTAAATCAGTTAATTGATTATTATTATCACAAATATTATTGAATATTTACTATTAAATATTATGATTGCGTTGTTGTTTGAGAATTTTCATAAAACATAAGTAGTTCAACGTGAAAGTGCTTACCTCGAAGAGTGATGAGAAAATATTATTACATAAGAAAATTTATAGAAACGTAACAAGAAATGCTATGAGATACTTTATTATTGATGTTATTAAAAAATTATGTAGAGACATGACAAGAAATGATATTACATGACTTATTATATAAATACATTTTAATGATATGCATTTGAAATCATGGTAATTAATATTTTAAGGACTATAATTCGGCATATAAGATAATTAAATTTAAGTGATAATAAGTCAACTATATAATGTTATAATAAATTTGAAAATTAGAAAATCGATTTATTTTTAAATTTTTTATTACACCTTCGTTATTAAAATATTTGAAATACATTCCTTAAAAATCAAATATCTATTTCTATAATTTAAGGCTCCTGAAACAACAAACGTTTGGACCTATGAAAAATTTTCTTCACAACTGATGTTAATTGGTAAAAAAATCTATTTTACTTACCTATTGGCCGAAGATAATATGTATGTATAAATTTTCTTAATGTGACTTATAAATTAAAATGTTTTGCTCAATTTATTAATTCATATAAAAAATCATATCATTTGCATGTGTTTTTGAGAATTTGATATCCTTATATACTTTGAAGTATAAGAAATATAAAATTCATTTATCATATTAGAAATGCATTTTATTAACTCGCGTGAACAGACATTCAATATATGCAGATGTCGGTGTATTTTTTGAAGTCAATGCCTTTTTACAGGAAAAAAATCTGCTGCATTAATTCCCTGTGGACGTCCAGGGTTCGATCCCCGTCCGACTCCTTGAATAGGGAGTCCTCGGCCCACTGGGCTACTACCAAAAAAAAAAAAAAAAAAATTCCCTGCGGACGTCCCTATGAAAGTGACGTGGTGATCACCACCTCTATTCTAACACTTTACACCAACTCAACGAAATAAAAAATTTAAGAATAATGTCATTTACTTTCCATTATTATTTATTAAGCGTTAAATTCATCCTATACATATTTTAAATTTATAAAAAATAATATATCTCATCTATCTAATAAGACATATATTTTTATAACAAAT
Organism: Acorus calamus; assembly: GCA_030737845.1. Lineage (NCBI taxonomy): Eukaryota > Viridiplantae > Streptophyta > Magnoliopsida > Acorales > Acoraceae > Acorus > Acorus calamus. Next base: position 2,657,736 of record CM060874.1, read on the forward strand.
AAAATGTGTTTCAATAAATTGTATGATTGTATTTATAAAAATATAAATTTTTTTTATTGATATATATACCTCGTTAATATGAGTATTTACTATTTTTTTCAAAAATATATTCAAATGAAAATCCACACGAGAGTCTAAAAAAAAGATTGAGGTGTGCAAAGTGGAATGGGTCCATTAAAAAAGGTGTGTGCAGAAGGGAACATGAACTCCCAAGACCCAAATGCTCCTGTTGAAGAAGAGGTGGTGCAACATGCAGCACAGACAATAAAATAGGTCCATTGAACTATTAAAGAATACATAAAGAGAAAAGTTCAGTCTCGTTTGCTGTTTGCATTTTTTTTTTTATTTCTAAAGTATATACTTTCTTTTATATATTCATGAGAGTAGAATATATATAAAAATTTTTTTCGTGATGGGCTATATTTTGAGTAGAGTTTGTGTTTGGTTTTATATACAAGAATTTTCTTGTATACTATTCAAGAGTCAGTGATAATAATTATTTTAGAAAAGCTGATGTGCTTTCCCCGGAAAGTGTGGATGTGGGATCACTCGATGTGGGATCACTCGATTGTTTAAAGAGTTAACTAAACAATATTATATATCATGTTACAAGTACACCATATTTCCTGCATCATGATTTAGTATATGATTTATTTATTAGTTATTTTATTCTTCGTTTCATTATTATCTTGTTATACAAATATTATATATGTGGAATGCCAAGTGAATCAAACTAGTTTATTTATTTACTAATAATCCATCATTTGCATCAAGATATAACCCAACGAGAGGACAGATATATTTTATTCAGCTAAATATGCGAATTGTTTTTTTTTTTAGTGATGTGATTAATGGATTAATCCTTCTCAAATACGGTTAATAAGGTGACTATTTTTTTAAAAATCAAAACACGTGTAAACTAAAATTAAAACGGAAAAAAAAGACTATATATAACTTTATCCTTCTCAAATACTGTTATTAAGTTGAACAAAAGCATCAAAAGAAACCAATAAAATAATTCATTTAAACAAACATGTGAATCACTATTTGTATAATGCATTCTCATGTATTTCATTGGCTATCTAGTAAAGATCACCCTATCTAAGGGTGCGTTTGGTTGTGCGATTGCGCTGCGATTGCGATTACAGAAAGCTGCGTTTGTAATCGCGCAACCAAACAGTTTTGTAATCACAGTTTTAAACCCAGCGATTGCAGGCAAATAGTGCCCAAAAGTTGCGATTTCAAAAAGCTGAGAAAGTGAGCTTCCTGCAGAATCAGGTTTGCAATCGCAGATTCCTGCAGAATCAGTTTTGCAATCGCGCAATCAAACGCACCCTAAATGAGATATATTTTTTTATATACACTTAAGTCCAATTAATTTGAAATTGAGTAATATTTTTAAAAATTAATCCAACGCTTCCAACTTGAAGTCAAGAAAAGAGAAAAAAAATAAATATATTCTGTTTAATTAGAGATGTGAATTATATTTTTTATTTCCAAAAACAAAAGTGCAGAGTTAGGAGGCGAGAGAAATTAAACATCGGTAGATCCAAAAATATAAAAAAAAAAAAACTTTTTTTTTCTTACGGGGGCTCAGTGATATGAATAGTGGGGCTAGAGGCTTCCATTCTTAAATTACTTACAAAATTAGGCAAGCATTTTGTCTAGGAATTAATAACAAAAGAAAGATTTGAAGTTGGGGGCTTAAAATGCATTACGAAGAAGAGAGGGATCGATCAGTAAATAATATAATTTATAGGGATTTAAAAATAAAAATAACAATAAAGTCAGTTTTGGTATTTTTTAAAAATTCAATTTGAAAAATTAATATTATATTGAATATTTTTCAAATATTCATATGAATGTTTTGCGTAGAGACTAATAACGAAAAAACATTTAATTTGGAGACTTAAAATGCAATATGGAGAAGAGGGATTGATAATTAAATAGCATAGTTTACATGAATTTAAAAATAAAAATCCCTACAAAATACTTTTGTATAATTTAAAAATGAGTTTTATTAACGAGTGCCCTCAGGGCACTGGTTAACCCACATTTATTGCTCACTTTTTAGACAACTTAACAAATTAATTATGATATGGTTTAAAAAAAATGAAAGATTTTTTAAAATACCAACAACACCCCTAATAAATTCACCACATTTTTTTTCTTCTCTCCCACACCCAATTTTTCCCTCTCTTACACAATGTTTAAAAATAAAAAATGTTATAAGCATAAATAAGATATTTTCAAGAAAAATATCCTATTTATGTAAAAAAAAAAGTATGTATACCAAACAATTGAACAATATTTTTTTTTGTATAAATTCAATTTTTTATATATTATTTATTATTTATGAGTAAATCGGGTATGGGAGGGAAGAAAAAAAATATTAGAGGGAAAAAATAGGGTATGAGAGGGAAGAAGAAAAAAAATGGTGAATTTATTAGGTGTGTTGTTGGTATTTTAAAAAAAATTATTTTTTTATACTCATATTATAATTAATTTATTAAGTTGTTTAAAAAGATAACAATAAATGTGGGTTAATCAGTGTCTTAAGGGCACTCGTTAACAAAACCCTTTAAAAATTAGACCAAATAGACCAACCCTCCATGGTTTATTCGACTCTCTACACCCAATAATGAAATGAACTAATTAACTTAAAACTTAAAATATGATCAAGCGACACATGTTAACAGAAGATTTTTAAGAACTGATGGATTGCTTAAACAAGTTGTATCTTGATCAAGAGCATCGAATGTTTTTGAAATATTTCTAAATTTTCAAATTGTTGTATTTAATTTGTATCAATCATTAATTTTTTATATTTATTATATCATGAGATCGAAATTCAAATTCTAATTAATTTCGGTTAGCCTGATGGTTGACCCGGTCATTTTTTTAAGCATTATCAATCAGTTTAACTGGAGTTTAAAGTATGGTATATGTGTTAATCACTGTTTCTGATAAAAATAAATATCCATAAAAGATTTTTTTTTTAAATATAATTCTAATCAATGGAACTGATCACAACCAATGATCAGATAAACTTTGATCAAATTTAGTCTCTTAATTTATTCGAGATAAGAGAAATTGAATTGTTCCTTGTTTTCAGGAACAACCTCTGTTAGATAATTTAAATTTCATGCTCCCTTTCTTCACTAACAATTAAATTCTTGCAATCCGTTAATCACACAATTATTTTAACCGACTTACCAAATACTATATATAGCCAATTATTGCATTAAAAAAAACCCACACATTATTCTCAATTTTGTTATTTCAGTGATCAACAAAGAAAGAAACATTTGATACTAACCAGGTAACATTTTCTAGCTTAACCAATAAAAAAAAACATTTTCTAGCTTCCCTTCTCTACTCTTCATGCAACCATCTTAGATGCATTAATTATTGATTATTATTAATTTGATGGTTCATTAAGATGCCTTTTTTTTTTATTGTTGTTAAGAGTTAGCATATGAGAATGCCCATTTAAATAATTGTTGGGATTCCATGTAAACATTAAAAAAATATTTCATGATGCCCTACTTCAATTTGCAGATCTTCACTATCACAATAATATGGACACATATTTTGTTTAATTTTGATGATACCTTGACTATTGATCGATGATGCTCATGGATGGAAAAAAGTTTCTCTTTCTTCACCTTTAACAATCTTGGCATATATCTCCTTTTCGGTACTAAATTTAGATGATGATACACATAGTGACAATCTCAATATTTGTATGGAAATATTTATATACTTGTATTTGCAATTGGAAAATTTATTTATTTATTTATTTTGTATTTGTTTGTTGAAATATGTTCTATAATTTTCATTTTTTATTTTATCAATTAATAATTAATAGACTTACTTCAACTCAACCTAGTGATTATCACTTTTTTATTCAATTAACATTAACATTGCTCAGTTTTTAAAACAATGTCAATTATATGTTGTGACTCAACGTGGAAGGGGCTTTGCTAACAAATAAATATTCTAACTGATTTATCATTATTACCTACACAATCACATCTCTACTAATAACGAATCTTATCCATTAATCTTTGTGACGATTACAACTTGAACTTGAAAATGGGATGCTAAACTTTCATTTTATATTTGTGAATTTTTAAGGATTCGATGGCATATATTGAGGACACTGGATCTTCAACTACATGTACAATAGTTATCATTACATGTACATGGAGGACACTGGATCTTCAACTACATATACTGAAAATCTTGAGTGGGGGAAGAGGAAAATATTAACGTACAATAGTTATCATTACATGTACATGGAGGATACCGCATCTTCAATGACACCATCAAATGAATATTCAGAGAAGAGTCAAAAGAACACATCGAAGCGTGAATTGTTTGTAGATTACATTGAAGATATTGAGGATACCGCTTCTTCAACTACACCTCCAATTGAAAATTTTGAGGAGAGTCATCCAAAGAAACGATTGAGGTGTGCAAAACGAAGCACTAATTATTCAATGAGTCCATTAAAGAAGACATGCACACTAGAAAACATGCACCAGGGGCTGCTTCCATTCAAGAAGAGGTTGAAATATCATAACACAGACTACAAAATAAGTTCGATCCGTTGAGGAAAACAGAATAAGTTTCATATATATCTTTAATTTTTTTTATTTTGTACAACTTAATTGTTCTTTTATTTTTGGTGGGTGGGATCTTGAGTTTGGTTTATATGACCTGAAATGTTGTTGTACTCTACATGTATACCATGTTAGGGGTGGTAAATGAGCTGAACGAGTCAAACTTTGGCATGTTTAAGCTCGAATCGTTTATAAACGAGTCGAGCGGAGCCGAACCAAACTGAGCTCACGAGTCTCAACGAGCCTAGCATTCTTCTTCATTTTAGGATTTTTAGGGATTGAAAACAAATTTTTAGCCTAAATAAACCAAGTTCATGAGCTTAAACGAGCATAACTTTGTATTAATTTAATATTATGATTTTATAAATGAGTTTAGTCAAGCTTCAACTAAGTTTTAATAACACAAACGTGTTGAATTTGAACATAAAATGAAGCTCGGTACAGGTCCCGAGCCTAACCGAGCTTTAAAACTTGTTCAAGCTCACTTATTTGTCTAAATGAACGAGCCTGAACGAGCTCAAACCGAGCCAAGCCCGAGCCGAACCCGAGCGGCTTGATTCGTTTACCAGCCCTAACCATGTATAGTTTGCAACAATTGAGGAAGTTTTTTTTTCAGACTTCCAGATTTCACAGTATATCCTATCAACTTGTTCTTATGTACATAAAATAAATGTTCTAATTAATTTCGGTTAGCCTAATTAATGGTTGACCCGGTCATTTTTTTAAGCATTACCAATCAGTTTAACTAGAGTTTAAAGTATGTATAAGGGTGCGTTTGGTTGCGCGATTGCGCTGCCATTGCGATTACAGGAAGCTGCGTTTGCAATCGTGCAACCAAACAGTTTTATAATCGCAATTTTAAACCCAGCGATTGCAGGCAAATAGTGCCCAAAAGCTGCGATTTCAAAAAGCTGAGAAAGTGAGCTTCCTGTAGAATCAGGTTTGCAATCGCAGATTCCTGCAGAATCAGTTTTGCAATTGCGCAACCAAACGCACCCTAAGAGTTAATCACGGTTTCTAATTAAATGAATATACATACAAGATTTTTTAATCAATGCAACCAATCAATCATAACCATTGATCAGATAAACTTTGATCAATTTTTGTCTCTCGATAGCCAATCGTTCCTTCCTCTTTCGCCATGACTGAAACACCAACAAAAAAAATCCAATCTTGATCTTCAAAAAACTATGCTCTTGGGAACCTAAAACACTAATTAAATTCATCTGAACAAGAGTTGTTTGGAGAGGAAGCAAGGATTTTTGAAGGAGAAAAGGAAAATAAATTAACTTTGATTCTAGGGTTATAGTCAGATGAATGGTCTAGATCTAATTGCACAAAACCAATGGTTTGAATTGAATGGTATGCTTTTCCAATCTAATTCATTGGTCGCAGGGTCATCATTTAGCCTAAAAATCCGACAGGCCCAGGCCCATGGGGAGGGCCTGGGCTTGGTAATTTGGCCCGGCTTGGGCTAGCCTGGTCTGTTGTTGAGGTATATACATTGTTGACATTCATGCATGGGTGTGAGTAGTTCATATTTTTCAAAATTTGTATTTTAGGAAAAAATAAGGGGGCTATATAAATTTCAGATAGTTTAAATGAAAATTTAAAATGTTTACACACACACACGAGATGCCCAGTAAGAATTCTATCACCTATTATTACAAAATATTAATATTAAAATTAGAGAATTAATAGACTTAATCCATTTTACAGTCCTATCTGCACCCATAATTAAACCCCTAGCCACCTATACACTGCGTCAGTAAAGTACTGCACTATCGCAGTTTATGAAAATTAGTTTTTTTTTCATCTTTTCAAATAAAAAATACACTAATATATTTTAATAGATATATTATTTCGTATAACAATACGTATTTTAATTGGTGAGTGTACAATTAAAAAAAAAAGATAAAAAAATGATGAAGACTCACTACAAGAGAAATGGGTACTAGCTGCGAAGTATTTCGTAGCAAAAGGTAACATACGTAACTGCACTAGGTCTGTCAACGGGTCGGGTCTAGACCCAGACCCGACCCGACCCGGACCCGATTACACGTGTAATATACCTAACCCGATTTGGACCCGTCCCGAGTTGGACCTGACCTGGCGGACCCGAACAAACAAACGGGTCGGGTCCGGGTCCACCCCGCCCCGACCCGTTGGACCCGAGACCCGATTGTTTTATTAATATATGCTCATATATTATAAGACTATTAATATTAGTTGATACATAATTTTATTTCTTACTTAACTTATGTTTGTATCCATAAGTTCATAAATCATAATCATAACATTTTTTCGTTGTGTTGATGTTGCAACATACAAGAACTTGATTGTTTAATATGTAATAAACTTAGTAAAGTATTGTCGTCGGTTTGTTTTGGACAATTAACTTATTAGTTTTTGAATTTGTATAATTAATTAATTTGTTGCATGATTTATGTTTATTATTTTAGTTAATATGTTAGTGTTTATTGTTTTGAATGTTGTTTAGGTTAATATTGTTTTGAATGTTTGTATAATTAGTTATCTTTATTGTTTATGTTAATATGTTTTTTATGTTAGTGGTTATGTTTTGGATATTGTTTAACAATTCATTTACTTTTGAATTGTATACGATTATGTTCAAACATAGTCTCATTAATAATAATGTTTTATTAAAAAAAATTTAAATAGATTGATAAAGCAAACAAATACATAAGCTCTTCCTTTTTTTTTCTTTTTTTTTTGCCAACCATCCGGGTCGGGTCGGGTCCGGGTCCGGGTCCACATTTCTCTGGACCCGGACCCGTCGGGTCTTGCCACGGGTCGGGTCCGGGTCCACCCGGACCCGACCCGGACCCGACCCATTGACAGGGCTAAACTGCACACGTGCTGAGTGTATCATTTCTGTTAAAATTAATATAAAGAGTTTGTCATTCTAAATGTTAAAGGTTGGATGTATGTATGTTAAAAATTTTTTTGTTAAAATGAGTATTATAAAAATTGGACAAGAACAGACCAACGAGTTCAAGCTTCAGGGTCTAGTTAATTCTTAACACCCAATAATCAAATGAACTAATTAATTTAAAATTTAAAATATGATCAAGCCATACATGTTAACTGAAGATTTTTAAGCACTGATTATGAATTGCTTAAACAAGTTGTATCTTGAAGAGCATCAAATGTCTTTGAAATATTACTAAATTTTCAAATTGTTGTATTTAATTTGTATCAATCATTAATTATTTATATTTATTATATAATGAGAAATTCATGTTCTAATTAATTTCAGTTTAGCCTGATGGTTGACCCGGTCATGTTTCTAAGCATTATCACGTTTAACTAGAATTTAAAGTATGTTAGTTGGGTATATGTGTTAATCACTGTTTCTGATAAAATAAATTAAATATCCATACAAGATATTTTTTAAAAAAACCCTAATCAATGCAACTGATCATAACCAATGATCAGATAAACTTTGATCAAATATAATTTAGTCTGTTAATTCATTCGAGATAAGAGAAGTTGAATTGTTCCTTGTTTTCAGGAACAACCTTATCTGTTAGACAATAATTTAAATTTCATGCTCCCTTTCTTCATTTACAATTAAACACTTGCAATCCGTTAATCACACAATTATTTTAACCGACTTTTACCAAATACTATATAGCCAATTATTGCATTAAAAAAAACTCACACATTATTCTGAATTTTGTTATTTCAGTGATCAACAAAGAAAGAAACATTTGATACTAACCAGGTAACATTTTCTTCCCTTCTCTAAACTCTTCATGCAACCATCTGAGATGCATTAATCATTGATTATTATTAATTTGATGGTTCATTAAGATGACTTTTTTTTAATTGTTGTTAAGAGTTTGCATATGAGGATGCCCATTTAAATAGTTGTTGGGATTCCATGTAAACATTAAAAAATATTTTATGATGCCCTACTTCAACTTGCATGATCTTCACCATCATAATAATATGGAAACATATATTTTGTTTAATTTTGATGATACCTTGATTATATAGATTGATGATGCTCATGGATGGAAAAAAAGTTTCTCTTTCTTCACCTTAAACAATCTTTGGCACTTAGTTCTTAATTATGATAAAGAAATATCTCCTTTTCAGTACTAAATTTAGATGATTTAGATGATGATACACAAAAGTGACAATCTCAATATTTGAATGGAAATATTTATATACTTGTATTTGCATATCGAAATATTTATTTATTTATTTATTTTTGTATTTGTTTGTTGAAATATTTTCTATAATTTTTTATTTTTAATTTATTAATAATAATTAATAGATTTACTTCAACTCAACCTAGTGATTATCACTTTTTTATTCAAATAACATTGCTCAGTGTTTAAAACAATGTCAATTATATGTTGTGACTCAACGTGGATGGGGTTTGCTAAAAAAAAAATATTCTAACTGATTTATCATTATTACCTACGCAATCACATATACTAATGACGAATCTTATCCATTAAACTTTGTGTCGGTTACAACTTGAACTTGAAAATGGGATGCTAAACTTTCATTTTATATTTGTGAATTTTTAAGGATTCGATGGCATTCATTGAGGACACTGGATCTTCAACTACAGAAAATCTTGAGTGGGGGAAGAGGAAAATATTAACGTACAATAGTTATCATTACATGTACATGGAGGATACCGCATCTTCAATAACACTACCAAATGAATATTCAGTGAAGAGTCAAAAGAACACATCCAAGCATGAATTATTTGTGGATTACATTGATGATATTGAGGATACCGCTTCTTCAACTACACCTCCAATTGAAAATTTTGAAGAGAGTCGTTCAAAGAAACGATTGAGGTGTGCAAAACGAAGCACTAATTATTCAAAGAGTCCATTAAAGAAAACGTGCGCACAAGGAAACATGCACCAGGGGCTGCTCCCATTTAAGTAGAGGTTTAAATATCATAACAGACTACAAAATAAGTTCGATTCATTGAAGAAAACAGAATGAGTTTTCTTATCCTTAAATTTTTTTATTTTGTACAATGTAATTGTTCTTTTATTTTTGGTGGGTGGGATCTTGAGTTTGGTTTATATGACCTGAAATGTTGTTTTACTCTCCATGTATACCATGTATAGCTTGCAACAATTGAGGACGTTTTTTTCAGACTTCCAGATTTCACAGAATATCCTATCAACTTTTTCTTATGTACATAAAATAGTTGTTCTAATTAATATCAGTTAGCCTAATGGTTGACCCGGTCATTTTTTTAAGCATTAGCAATCAGTTTAACTAGAGTTTAAAGTATGTATAAGAGTTAATCACGGTTTCTAATTAAATAAATATCCATACAAGATTATTATTATTTTTTAACCCAATCAATGCAACCAATCAATCATAACCATTGATCAGATAAACCTTGATCAATTTTTGTCTCTCAATAGCCAATCGTTCCCTCCTCTTCCGCCATGACTGAAACACCAAAAAAAATAACCAATCTAGATCTTCAATAAACTTTGCTCTTCGTAAACTAAAACACTGATTAAATTCATCTGAACAAGAGTTGTTTATATAACTATATATCCAAAACGTTTCTGTACAATATTGTTCCTCTGTGTATGTGGGTATACTCCTATTATAAAATTTCCACAAAAATCAAAACTAGACTTGCATGAGCTAAGTATAATAACTGAAGAACGAGATGTTCGAGCTTATCGGGCTGGAGCTTCTTTGGGGACTTTAATAAACTGAATGTGGTCCACTATAGATGATATTTGTCTGATCTTCTCCACCTGGCCTTGCAATATGTATTTTGTTAACTGGAGATGTTACACAAATTACAAATCATCCCACACAAATAAATAAAATTTATAAAATGTTACCTTTGAGAATTTAAACTTCACTTTAAATCCCTGACAAGAGGATTAAAAAAAATCTACATCATAAATTTTTCATCATATTGCATTTTCACTGGGTCAATAAAAATATAGCATATCTCGGTCCCGCCCAGCTTTGGCTGAGTGGTCGAGGGCCCCTAGTTTGTACTAATACATTAGAAAAGAGTAGAAAAAACTCCTCCCAATAAATAAGAGACGAAACAAACAAGGGAAAGATAACAATAAATCCGATTTGTTTTTGCTATACATTATGATTGAACACCATATTTATGATAGCGTGTAGAAAACAAATTGAGTGTATATTGTTTTATGGGAAAAAAATCAATGGGAACATTAGCCAACAGCCCTAGAAAATTAGTTTCCCCGTGAACTTTAGCAACTTTGTAGGGTTAGCAACTGAGGAGGATAATCTCCTCTCACAGTTAAATTCGTAATTTTGGGATTCAAAACTTCAAAAGAATTTATGTAATGGATTTTTAATGATAGGTTTAAACAAAATGGGTTTTAGGTGGAAAAGGGAGAGACTGTACCTGGCTGTCACAAATGACTATGTTGTCATTGTGATCCTTCTGATGTCGTAAGAGTGTTGTCTCGCAACCTCTTTATAGGTTGCCTACGTACCCCTGGGGGATCAAGTCTCACGTAGTTTAGTTGGTCACTTTGTAACCGTTTTGTCACTAATAGTTAGTGGGTTTTTTTCTATGAAAATGTTTCTCGTAATTACTCTACACATCGTCCATTAATTACCCACATTCTGCTGGTAGTGGGCGCTAAGTACCAACGTGACAGTTACAGACGTTTGTGGTCTTCTGACCGTTTCTACGTCTGCTCGGTGTCCCTTGATGTACCTGTCTGCGTATTTCTCCGAGGAGTAAGGTCGACCGACCAGTCCTGTCGTCTGGTCGTGCCTTTGACTACTCGTACCTAAGTAATAAGGTCGTCCGATCAGACCTATCGTCTAGTCATACCTTAGATTACTCGAAGTACTATCTTTTCTCGAGATATCTTATCGTCTGACTAGATCCTTTAGTCTAGTCATGTCAACATACCAGATGACACCATCGTGAAGTTACTTTTCGTAGATCGGGCCTAATGGGCCTTATGTCAGATGACCCACGTATCGTCTTTGCATGGCACGTGTCATAGTGTAGATTTTTACTTCCACAGCAACAAAAAAACATGAAAATGTTAAATTTAGTCCAGTTTTTAACCCCAAATTAGGCATTGGCCGGCCCGTTGAACCAAGGCCCAGACCTGGCCCGCGGCCAAATAAATAGGCTCATGCCTTGCCCACGGGCCTGAATATGAACGGGCCCAGTGTTGGGGCCCATGGGCGGGCTTGCTGGCTCTGATTTTAAACATGTTATTTCTTTTAATTTTTTAATTTAAGTTGTTTATTTGTATATCAATGTTAAAATAACACTAAATTAAAGTTATAATGTTGAGAAAAAATGGTTACACCAATTGAATTTTCAAAAATGAAATATAAAATAAATTAATTACTTGAAAAATTGAATTACTACATGTACCCAACTATGTTAACACCTACATAAATGTCAATAATTTACATAATTCAACCACATTCAAATAAAAATTATTTAAAATTAAATAAGACTCATTAATTTTATTGTCCCCACAGGCCGGATCCGTAGGCAGGCTTGCAGGCCAATCCGAATGGGCCCAGTCCGGGCTGGCCTGTGGTCCGGGCCTGAGCCAAATGGGGACCCTTGGCCCAAATGCCATATACACCCTTCAATTTTCTTAAAATAATATACATCATTAATGTACGTGCTTTTGTAAAGAATGAATATTTTGGGCATCCATATATGATGTGGACAAAATCCTAAAGTCACATCACAACCTTCACAACCAGCAGCAGCAATGTCATTGTCTCATTAGTTGTTTGTTTGACTTTTAAAAAATGTTAAGAAAATAAAATACAATATTATCCTAATTTAAAACCCACAGTTTTCTTCCTCATTAAATTCATCTCCACCTTTTTCGAAAAACATATCAACATATTCAATTCATTTCAAGAAACCTTTTTTTTTTAAAAAAAAAAACCATTAATTACATTTATAAAAACATAATCGAAATTCAAATCCTCTGAAGTTTCTTAAAAAGAAATGAAAAACGAAATCATTCAAAAAACTCATTTCATCAAAAACACCATAAAGGATCAAATTTTTGTTTCTGTTTGTGGGCTTTCATTCAACCAGAAAACGATGGCGATAAGTAATAATCAATGCTTTTTTTTAAACATTGTTGTTAATTTGTAATTTTTTTATTCTAATCATCAAACAAAGTATTTCTAATGGATGCAATTTTCTTTCGATAAATGCATAAATGAAACATAAATCACAGTATAAAATTAGAGTTAAGAATAAAATTCTGATACATTTATAAAATGTATCTTAATTTTAATAATAAATTGCATTTAGAGTCAGTTACATTTGTAAATGTAACTGACTTCTTTTATATATAGCAATTAAAAGTTAGTTACATTCTATAATATAACTGACTTTCAGATATAATTGTTAAATAATTTAAAAATCAAATGTCCCGGATTTAAGACTGTCAGATTTAACATCTAGCACCAAATTCAATAAAAAAAATATTATCACAAATGCAAAACAAACAAAAAATAAAATGCCGCACCTGAATCGACAAACATGGAAACGACATCTAATCGTTCAATTATGATTTCCGATCTGATCGGAGGCTAAAAAGTCCTCCAAAATAACAAATCAATGTTTGAAATACCTCTAAAACAACCTTCTGGTCTGGTTCTGTGTTCTTAAAACTGTTGTAAAAGAGTTATCGAATTTGACATTTAACATCAAATTCAATAATAAATTACAAATAATCCCATACAAATAAATAAAATTTATAAAATGTTACCTCTGAGAATTTAAACTTTACCATAAATCCCTGACAGGAGAATTAAAAAAAAAATACATCACAAATTTTCCATCATATTGCATTTTCACTGGGTCAATAAAAATATAGCATATCTCGGTCCCGCCCAGCTTTGGCTGAATGGTCGAGGGCCCCTAGTTTGTACTAATACATTAGAAAGGAGTAGAAAAAACTCCTCCCAATACATAAGAGACAAAACAAACAAGGGAAAGATAACAATGAATCCGATTTGTTTTTGCCATACATTATGATTGAACACCATATTTATGATAGCGTAGAAAAAAAATTTAGTGTATATTGTTTTATGGGGAAAAAAAATCAATGGGAACATTAGCCAAGAGCCCTAAAAAAATAGTATCCCCGTGAACAACATTAGCAACTTTGTAGGGTTTGCAACCAAAACAAATTGAAAATGTTAAATTTAGTCGTTTTCAACCCCAAATTAGGCATTGGCCAGCCGTTGAAACAGGGCCCAGGCCTGGCCTGCGTGCCTGTCTGGCCAATGGGCCCATGCTAGCCCGCGGCCAAATAAAAAGGCTCAGGCCCTGCCCACGGGCCTAGACATGAACGGGCCCAGTGTTGGGGCCCATGAGCATGCTTGCTGGCTCTGATTTTAAACATGTTATTTCTTTTATTTTTAATTTAAATTGTTTATTTGTATATCAATATAAAAATAACACAAAATTAATGGTATAATGTTGAGCAAAAATGGTTACACCAATTGAATTTTCAAAAATGAAATATAAAATGAATTAATTACTTAAAAAATTGAATTAGCACTTACATAAAAAAATGTACCCAACTATGTTAGCACTTACATAAATGTCAATAATTTACATAATTCAACCACATTCAAATAAAAATTACGTAAAATTAAATAACTCATTAATTTTATTGTCCACACAGGCCAGCACCGTAGGCAGGCCTGCAGGCCAGTCCGAATGGGCCCAGTTCGGGTTGGCTGTGGGCCAGGCCTGGGCCAAATGGGGACCCTTACCCCAAATGCAATATACACCCTTTTATTTCTTAAAATAATGTTCTTTTTTTTTTGTCAAAGCCCCCATAGTAGGGCATAGATATATTTATAAACAAAACAACTTATTTACATAGACATGTGAGGCAACAGTAGTTGTGCCTCTACATAAACTATACATTGTATCAAACTAGGGAAGATCAGACCCAACAACTTCCGAATGTTCATCTTATAAATATATAGAGTATCCCGATTTCCGTTGCTTTCTTGCAAACTTGGCCAAGATATCAGGACCCAGAACATATGCTCTTGGAACCTTAATAAACTGGAAAGGGTCCGTATGTAGGTCTGCTGCTCGGATTGCTTCAACAAGTAGACTGATGGATGGAGGCCTATTCCACTCTCTTATAAAAGCTGAATAACTCTAGTTGAGTCAGAGCATACTCGTATATGATTTAAACCCAATGCTCTAGCCTATTGTATTCCAAGTCTAATAGCTTCAGTTTTCATTCGCAGAGGATGGGCCCATGGCCAATACGTATAGCCCACCCCCACAACCTGAAAAGGAGCATTTTGAAGTAGAACAAAAATAGTCCCCGCAGCTCTTGTGTTTCCATCCACACTATCATCTGTTATCACATACCCGCTCTTGTGTTGTACCTGGGAAATGTAATGGGTTCATGGTTTGAGAATAGGACATTGTTTGCTTCCTGTAGATTCTTCTTCTTAGATGATAGGAGTTGCACACACTCATTTCCCAAGGCTAGCACTCTACTAACCACAACACCTGCATGCAGAGGCCTGTCTTGGAATACCAACATATTCCTAGCCTTCCAAATTTGCCATAGCATCAAGACAAAAATAATAAGTTGCCATTCACCATACTGTGTTTTCCCAATGATGATGGGAAAAAAATATGCAACTAACTTGTACACGGTCAAATAGTAATTGGAGGTTGCCACCAATGTGAGAGCTGATGCCAAAATTCTGCAATCACCCAACATTCACCAAATAAATGTCTCATAGTTTCAGGTTTAAACTGACATAGAGGACATGTTGTTTCTATATGGATTCCAATAGAATCCAAATGCACCTTTGTTGGCAGTCTATTCCACACTAATTTCCAAATAAACATCTTGGCATTAGGGGGTACTGGAATTCGCCATAATTGCTTCCACATTTGAGTGTCTTGTGTCATAGGGTTTTTGACTAACTGATTATACACTTCTCTAGCCTTTGGAAACTCAGCTTGAGTCTTCCCAACACAGTGGTGTTTGAGAATTTCTTTAGATGCTAACGGAACTGAACTCAAAATGGATGATGCCCAAAAGGAGGAAAAATTGCCTAAATTATATCCTGTCTCCAACTTCTGATAAAATAATGTGCTTTTGTGAAGAATGAATATTTTGGGCATCGATATATGATGTGGACAAAATCCTAAAATCACCATCACAACCTTCACAACCAGCAGCAACAATGCCATTGTTGGCCGTTGGCAAGAGCCCCAAATATGGTGTTGCAAAATCTCAAAAAAAAAATTAAAATCTATTCTCAAAAGATTAATCATTAAGGGCCCGTTTGGCTAGAGGCATAAGCTATTCTGGGGTTTATACCTATTCCAGGAATTGTTGACTTTATCAATGGCATAAGAGATTTTGTGTTTGGTTGTGTTTTTTGTTATTCTCATTGGGAAACGTAATAATAAAGGTTGTGGTGTTTAGTTGATGAAGAATAAGATGTGAATAAGGTGTAAAAAGTTGATTTGACATGTGGACCCCATTGATGTATAAGAGGTGATGACAGATGATTTGATGTGATGATATGTGATTTGATAGGTGGGTTTCCTTATTCCAGTGGAGGAATAACACAATTCCATGGGTGAACTTGGAATACAAATACCAGCTTATTCTCTCCTTATTCCGCATAGCTATACCCCTTATTCCGCCTAGCCAAACACCTAATTTACCTATTCCTCCCCTATCCTACCTCTATTCCACCCTAATTCCGCTCCCCAAACGGCCCCTAAGAGTTCTACTACACAGGTCATATTATTTAGACATCATTCACAAGTCTCATGAGGTGTCATTATCTTTTGACTTTTAAAAAATGTTAAGAAGGCAAAATACAATATTACCCTAATTTAAAACCCACGATTTTCTCCCTCATTAAATCCATCTCCACATTTTTTGAAAAACATATCAACATATTCAATTCATTTTAAGAAACCTGTTTTTTTCAAAACAAAAAAAAAACCATTAATTACATTTATGAAAACATAATCAAAATTCAAATCCTCTAGGGTTCTTAGGCCCTGTTTGGTTTGGCTTTTTTAAAGCGATTCCGCTTTTAATTAAACAAAAAGCTAAAAAGTGTTGTCAAACGCATTATAAAAGTTGGCTTAATTAAAAAGTTGCTTTCAGCTTTTAGTGTAAAAAAATTATTTTTAAAAAGCAAAAAAATTCATTTTCCAGGAATCAATTCTACTTAAACCACTTTATTCAAAATCTTATTTTTCATATGTGTTTCCAAAAGGACCCTTAAAAAAAATGAAAAACAAAATCATTTAAAAAACTCATTTCATCAAAAACACCAAAAAAGATCAAATTTTTGTTTGTGGCCTCTCATTCAACCAGAAAACGATGACGATAAGAAATAATCAACGTTTTTTTAAAACATTGTTGTTAATTTGTATTTTTTTTTATTCCAATCATCAAACAAAGTATTTGTGATGGATGCATTTTTCTTTCAATAAATGCATAAATGAAACATAAATCACAGTATAAAATTAGATTTCAGAATAAATTCATATACATTTATAAAATATAACTTAATTTTAACAATAAGTTGCATTTAGAGTCAGTTACATTTATAAATGTAACAGACTTCTTTTATATAAAACAATTAAAAGTTAGTTACATTCTACAATGTAACTGACTTTTAGATATAATTGTTAAATAATTTAAAGATCAAATACCCGATATTTAAGACTGTCAGATTTAACATGTAGCACCAAATTCAATATAAAAAATTATCACAAATGCAAAACAAACAAAAAATAAAATGCCGCACCTGAATCGACAAACATGGAAACTACATCCGATCATTCAATTATGATTTCCGATCTGATCGGAGGCTGAAAAGTCCTCCAAAAAACAAATCAATGCCTGAAAAACCTTCAGTCCTCTGAAAAACAAATTAATGCTTGAAAAACTTCTCATCCTCCAAAAAGCAAATCAATGCTTGAAAAACTTTCAATCCTCCAAAAAACAAATCAATGTTTGAAATACCTCTAAAACAACCTTCTGATATGGTTCTATGTGTTCTTAAAAAATTGTTGTAAAAGAGTTATCCAATTTAACATTTAGCATCAAATTCAATAATAAAAAATTAAAACAAATGCAAAATAAGGAATGTGATCCAAATACAAATTTTATTTTAGATTGAGAAGAAAAAGAAACCGTAAATGGAATAGATCATGGGATTTGATCCTACAAACAAATTAAAAAAATCATGACACATCAGTCATTGTAACCAACTCCTTGATTATGGGAAGTAATTATTAAAAAAATAAAAAAAATAAAATAGGTATTAACATTTGTGCCACTTCATGGGTCCATGGGCCTGTAAAATAGGCATGTGAATCATTATTGAATCATTAAATAGGCAACATGTTCTTCTTAAGAAGATTTAAAAATAATCAATCACCATGTTGATGTTTGAAACCCCCCCCCCCCCCCCCCCATTTTTAATTTTTTAATTTTTTACTTGTATGTCCTAGCTAGCAAAACGAAGAAAGAAAAATATCCTATACGCAGCAAACTAATTCATTATCTTTTTTATGATTATCAAATAATGATGGTGCTAGTTCACACAGAATTTGTTTTTCGTGTTCTTGCTGGAATTACAGAGCAAATACTATTATATTGCGGTGCTAAAAAATATATATTATATAAGGCCGATCAAAAAATAATATTTATGTAAAGTTGTAAAACAATCTTCTAAAAATCTCTAACCAACCAAAATTTTAGGAATATAATTTTTTTATGTATATGTTTATCTTTAACAATTTAATGTAATTCGATTTAATTTTGATAAACCAAAAAAAAATTTAGGTTTAATTCAATTTTCAAATTATAATTTGATCCAATTTCGACATGTAAATAAAAAAATCCAACCGATGAATTGTATCTGTATTCCGTGGTAACATCTCTCAAAAAATAAATATATATTATATTTAATTAGATACGTGAGTTTTTTTTTTATTTTCAAAAAAAAAATAATGCACTCTTCTTCCAGTGATGGGACCCACACTTCAATTATTGCTATGATTGGAGTGGATGAGAGAAATCCAACCCTCATTGAGACTTGAGAGAGAGAGACCCGTCACGCAAACATAGATAGAACCATTGATCAGTTGCTCGGTCTCTCCTTCTCATCCTCCATTGTTGGTCCTCCCCACTATCAATGGGCATCACCGCCTCCCCTGCTCCTCCTCCTCCTCCTCGTCATCGCCGCCCGTCGTGGGTTCGCACGGTGTTGACGCAGGCGGCGCTGTGCGTCGCGCTTTACCTCTCCATCTCCATGTGCGGCGGGTGGCAGCGCCGACAGCAACAACAACGCGCTGACTCTGCGGATCTCTACTTCCTTAGCGTCAGAGGCGGCGCCAGGCCTCCCCGGCTTCAGACCCACCTCCTCCTTCAGGTGGCCGTCCCGAAAGATTGGATCTTGCTCTGTTTTGTTAATGCTTGGTTGGTTTGTTTTGTGGGCTTCAGTTGTTTGTTTGTTTGTTTGCGTCTGTGAAGATGGAGAGGGTCTCCAAGGTTTACAAGGCGAGGTTCGTGGTCGATGTGAGTGAATTCGGCGAGGATGACCCGCTCATGCGCAATGTGAGCTCTCTCTCTCTCTCTCTCTCTCTCTCTCTGATTTTCTTCTTTAATGTTTGTAAAAATGTGACACCTTTTTTTGTGTCTTAGGGGATTACGCATTTTCCAGCACTGAAGATTCCATGGTACATCTCCTTTTGCGAACAAGAAAAACAAAAAAAAAATGATTTTGTAGTTTGGGTGTTGTTTGTGGTGCATTTTGCATTGTGATGGTTATGTTGTTGTGATCACATTTGATTTTGTGTTGAATTGTGGAGAGTGTTGATAATGATAGGTATGTTACTAGAGCATCGCGAGGGGGCGGAATTGGGTGCTTTTTGAAGAAAATTGCATTACCTCGTGGACGGATGTTGGATATCATTGGGGTTGACGTGGATCCATTGCAGGTATAGATTTTTTGAATTCTATAGAGATAATGTGTGAGGAATACTTCCCACTGTGAGAGATAGTGCTGGTACAACTTTATGTTTTAGTGTTTGTTCATCATGTTCTTAGTCTAAAATTTCAATTTGAAGTTAACTTAATGTGGGATTGATCTTGGAGAGATTATCATGGGGTCATAGGACTTGTAGGAACTGATTTGATTCGGGCATTTTGAACACTTATGTTTATGATCTTTCAGATAAGTGCCTTTGCCATTGGCTGTAGTTATGAAGAATAATGAGAAAATTGTCATGCGGTTTCTCACTGTTTCTCATGGTGGATTTGAATTGAAACTGCAAGGATATTTCAAATACAGAACAACAGAATGACACTCAAAGCAGTCAGTTGCAGTGGCTGACGAGAACATTGGCAACATCTAATAATAATTGGTATGTCTTCATATCATAACATCAACTTTTGTATTTTTTTTCTATTGCTTTTATACTTTCTACATTTCTTTCTTAGGTTTGACTAATATAATAGAGTGCACAGTTGTTACTTTAAGATTTACTTATGTTGTTCAATTATAAATAGGAACTTGGATTGTAAGATATTATGTACTTCAAGTATGCCCTGCATTGTAATTCTTAGAATTTCATCTGTCAGGCCAACTTAAAATATCTGATCCATTTCATACTTTAGTTTTGATAGCATTAGTGGTTTTTAGTACCTCATGACTGACTTTTCTTTGTTGCTCAGGATTAACCTTAATTCACACCCATTTTTGTGGCATGTAGTTGTTTTTTTTACTTAGTTAAATCTTCTCCTAACAGTGGGAGTAAAGACTTGTACCCAGGTCCTCTTAGTAACAAGGGGTACCTCTACTAACCTTCAAAGCGGTGGTTCAGTGGTTCACACCATTTAAGGGTGTGTTGGTGCATGATGGAAAGTAAAGGAAAGTGAGGGAAAATAAAAAAAACTTATTTTGACCATTCAAAAAGCTAGCATTTGTGTCAAACAAGGAAAAGAAAAAAATTTCCATCACTTTCCTCTCTTATTTTGTCTTATTAGAAAAAGTGGAAAAAAATTTTCATTTTCCCATTGGTGAGAATTTGAGAGAAAGTGATGGAAAATTTTTCCACCATATGCACAAATACCATGAAAGTTTGATCAAAGGAAATTTTTTTTACTTTCCATCACTTTCCCTTTACCCAAATTCTCTCACTTTCTTTCATTTTCCCTTCAAATTTGTGCACAAACACACCCTAAATAACTGAAGAATCACTTCTCTTCTTTCGTAACCCAAACACCTCCATCTTTCCCTAATTTCTTTCATTTTTTTATCTATTAAGTGAACGGTGTCTGATTACTGGATAAGTGGGCCATCTAGTGTAAAGGGTTTTATTTGAATGACTATTTTTTATTTCTTATAGGAAACCTTTGCCTCTTGGAAGGCCCTTTACTCTAGCTTGAATACCTCTTAGATTTAAAGTAAATCCACATTCTCTTAAATGTAGGGAAGTTGTCAACAAACTGAAAATCCGTGTTACCATAATCAACCCTTCTTTTTCTCCCCAAATTAATGCTGCAATGAAGTTTCATTCATCTAGAAATATTTCCATGCTTTCTGTAGATTCTTGAGGTCTAAACTCCACATCCTCCTGATTGCTCTAAGAATGAATAGCATGATTATCTTTGACACGCTGCAATGTTAGGTTGTCAATTTTTTTTTTTTTTGCAAAATATCTGCCTTGGTTTGAAGACATTAAATACTTAATAGTCAAGTGTGAATTAAAAAATGCATTACTGCATTCACATGGTAAATGTGGGTATGATTGGATGTGATCCCAGCACCTCAACCTTGTTTATTCTAACTTTCTGATGATATTCGCTCTGTGAGTTACCATATATTATAGCGCCTCCATAACACCGAACCTAAAAGAAACACTAAAAATTAATTCCATTACTGGAGACCGATTTTATTGTCATGTTGAACCTCGCTCACTGAAACCTTCGCCAAAAATAAAGAATTTCCAGTTTGTTCACTAGTCTTACATGCTGCTGCTGGCCTTGAAAGCTGAACTGAACAGTAAATCAACCACTTTTGTTCAATTCAAGTCAGGCGCATAGTTGTGGGTTTCCATCCACTTCTGATTTGTGAAGGGACACCAGCAATGATAAAGGTTCATGAGCCTCTTCACCAGCTTTTCCTGCAATATGGGGTGGTACAATAATGTCCATGCATCGGTTTACTTTAAATTTCCTGTCTTTTTCAGTGCTGTTGAATTCAACTAATTCTTAAGTTTTCTTGTTCTTCATTGTTGTTTCTTACTGATCCCAGAATGCCTACATGAGTGAGGAAGGCTGTGCGGACCCTTACATTAATAAAGGGGGCATAACATATATTGGGAATCCCAGTCCTGAAGCTGAAGAGCACAGACAGTCCTCAAATGGAGGTCTTAACTTCCACAGGTGATTTTCTCTGCTTTCTTAAAGTTATCTTATAATGAACTTAACGAAAATTGAACAGACTTGTCTTCTTTTCCTCAGAGAAGCGCGTGAGGGCTTCCTTCTGCACAGAGTCAGCCCATTAGAGATTGTGGGTATCAGAAGTTCTATTATGTGAACAAATATATACTCTTAAAATCTGAATTTTATGTGGTATCATCATTTCTATGCCTTCTATAGTTTGCTTATTCAATTTGCCAATGGCAGGAAACAATTTTCGTCGATTCTTCCAGCGAGGTGGTTTTCAGATCTACACTACACCAATTGGGAAGAGATACCATGTGAGATTAGGAGACACATTCTTTGAGAAACTTTATTGATTCCAATTGTTTTTCTCTGTTTTATTACCTGCCACATCAGTTGTATTATTACTTGCAAGGTCTTCTATATATAAAGAGCTTCATTTAGTTACATTCATAAATTGGTTTTTGAGAGAGTGCATTTGTTTGTGGTCCATCAGATCAGTTTTATTTTTGTTATATTTTTCGCTCCAACGAATTTATACTAGTACACAAAAATGTGATTGAAAATGGAGTCAACATTTGTCCATACCAAGGAAATAAAATGAAATAAGGGGGGGGGGGGGGGGGGGGGGGGGGGGGGGGGGGGGGGGGGGGGGGGGGGGGGGGGGGGGGGGGGGGGGGGGGGGGGGGGGGGGGGGGGGGGGGGG
>CM060874.1:2690564-2774024 GCA_030737845.1 Acorus calamus
CCCCCCCCCCCCCCCCCCCCAAAAAAAAAAAAAAAAAAAAAACATTTTTGAGGGGTGAATCGGGTCGGATCCATTGTGACTGAACCCGATTAAGTGGTGAAAAACCAGAAACCCTAGATCCTCCTCCTCTTCCCCTATAAAATCAGTGGTGTGGCCATCTGAGGTCACAAAAACTCTCTCATTAGTTTAAGTCTGAGGCTGTAATTTTTTGGGGGGTTTTTTACAGTAAGAGAGAGAGATTGCTGGTTTGAGGGTTGCCCTTTCTCTCTCTTCACCCCCCTCAAAAAATTAGCCGATGATCTTAACAACTATTTTTCAAAAAACAAAAAAACAGCCCATGCTTCATCATCATCTTCTCCTCCTCCAATCAGCATCGTTTTGGATTGTTGATGTTGATGTTGTTGATTCTCTTTCTTTCTCTCTCTCTGTTTTGTATGTATATATATATATATGATTATGGAGGCAGTGATGAGAAACCAGTTGATTAGATTATGAATGACCACCATCTTTTGAAATCCAAATTCATGGCGGGGCGAAACTTGGATGGTCATATTTGGGCAACCGTTTTGTAGCCATTGTTTTTTGTGGGTTTGTTATAAGATTGGGGTTTATGATTAATGGCACAGTCTGAGCCTCATCTATCTCCTTCTCATGAAGATTTTTTTTAATGTTTTTTTTTTCTTTCAAAGTTTGATGTTTTTATCGGATGAAACATACGAGAACCCATTTTAGGAATTTTTATTTTTATTTTTAATTAATGGCAGTCTGAGCTATCTTTAATTTTAGCTCTTACTAATTACAGAGAACTTTACTTTTTTGGGGTTTCAAAGTTTTTAATGTCTAGAACAGCCTCTGTAAATAATTCTATCTAAATTTTTTTTTATCGGTTTAGTAACTTAAAATAACCAAATTACCTTTATTTTATATAGTAATTAAATTCTCTTTCATCTTTGAGATTTATCACTCTCACTTTAATTTTAAGAAATCATGAAAATTGTTTTTTTTTTTTCTTTACAAACCATTTTAAAATAATTATATTTTTATATTTTTGAGTCTTTTATGAACCATCAATAGCAAACATGGAATAAGAAATAGAATTCTTATTTTTCAAAAAAAATTTGGATATATTTAATTTAGGAGAAATTAACTAGAGGTTCTCAAAGTCACCCTCTATTATTTTTAAGTCCCTAGATTTTCTTTACTTTTCTCTAAATCCCTGTCACCCAATCTCATTTTTTTTATGTCCAAGCTAACTTATTCCGTCAAATGTCCTTTTTTAACTTTCAAAAATGTTTTTTCAACAAAACAAATTACCCAATCCATCATCTTTCTCAAACACTTTCTTCAACGTACCTCTCTTAAACTCATTCTAAAAACCTCTCTCCTCGTGATGAACGAACTTTGGATCCCTATCTCTTTAAAAAAAACCCTCCCCCAAGCTCTCTGTTTCCTCGCATCTCTCCGCCCTCTCCTTTGTGTCTTTCCTCTCTCCCTACCCTAGTGGCACGGCATAAGTCCTCCCATCTCATCCCTTTCAGATCAGCCACTTAGCAGGTGTTGACCATGGTCAGATATTCTCTTTCAAATCTATCACCCCATTAACTACGATCTATTGAGCGTTTATTATGTGAAATGACTTTTGTGAATGATCTGTGAAATGAGTTTTTTGAATGTTCTGTGAAATGAGTTTTCTGAATGTTATGTGATATTCTGTATGTTTTGTGAAATGGCTTTTGTGGTATTCTATGAACGTTAACAGCGTACCTAGATCAATTAACAATGTACTCAAAGTTATTTAATGATCATAATTAATTGTTCACCGTGTGTGTTCTTTAATGATGATAATACTCAAAGTTATTTAATGATCATAATTAATTGTTCACCGTGTGTGTTCTTTGATGATGATAATACTCAAAGTTATTTAATGATCATAATTAATTGTTCACCGCGTGTGTTCTTTGATGATGATAATACAATGTGCATAGTATTGTTTAATCTATAAATACATATACACAGTGTACATAGAATCAACACATATGCATAATGTATAAATATTTAACATTTAAAAGTTTTTTTTGTAAAATATTTGAGTTTATCCATAGAATCTTTCATGGTAGTTTGTTCCTACAATGGAGAAGCACAACTAGTTAATAATTGTAGAACTACAACATATTCAGATATTGTAAATAAAATATGTTAAAGATAGAGGTTTGATGCATCCAAAGTCACTTTGCAGTGTAACATTTCTGTTTAAACCAATGCTAGAACGACTTTTGTGAACAATATAGTTGTTGAGATGATGTATGATATTCACAAAATGTATGGTGCCAAGTTTATCCAAATGAATATTTTCGTAAATGTGAGAGAACCGTGATGGAGATGCAGATGTAAGGTAAATTATTATTTTGCTTTTGCTCATGATCACAGATGGTTTAACAATATGCTAACAATGTACTCATATGATTTAATAGTGTACCATTAAAAATTAATAATGTACTCAATATGTTTAACAGTGTATTAAATATTATTTATAATATTATATTGTAGTGTTTTATATGTTTTATTATATCACATCTAATTTTGCGATAATAATGAATTGCAAGATGTCCAACAGTATCCAATCAAACTTTGATACATTAATACCTACATCTATAGCATAGTTTCTTAAGGGAAAGCTATTTGTGGGAGTTCAAGAAGTGGGATGCTGATAAACATGTAGTAGGTGTTCAGAGGACAAAGGAAGAAGGCGGCATATGCATCAAACCTCCATTAACAAAAATCAAGTCAGAGAAAGAAGAAAAATAGGATTGAGTCACAGACAGATCTGGACGCAATGTGATTGTATTATTGTTCGAGATGCAAGAGCCTTGGACATAACAAGAAGACATGCAAAAATCCAGTTGCAGTTAAAGAATGAAGTTGTTAGTCCTATTTAAAAAGCAACTTGTTGTTTTAATTATATATTCCTATTGTCATGTATGAACATTTATTTGTATTTTTATTGCTTATTGATTGCATGTTGATATGATGATATTTATTTGGTATGCTTATTGCTTATTAAATGCATGTCAAATTGTTTATTTGAGTGCATGAGACGACGGTGTGTGAATATAACGACGGCACACGAAAACGACGGTGCGCAAATACAACGACGGAGCACGAGAAACGAAGGTGCGTCAGGATGAAAGAGCACAGAGGCAGCGATGTTGCATAAAAAACGACACCACTTGACGAACGACGACGACGTCGACAACAACGACAATAACGGATCCCAAAGAAGATGGAGATCCAAAGAAGAGAAGAACGACGACGACGGTAGCGCGCGAAGATGGAAATGCTACAAACAAGATCTCGATGAAGAAAGAGATCCGAATGAGAGAAGAAAAAATGATGACGGCGCACGGAGATGATGACAGAGACAAGAGGCGTGCTAACGTAGACGATGATGAGACTTGCGGAAGCGCGAGGAGATGCATGGAGGCTACGTGCTACACTGCGCGAGGACGACAGTAAACACATATTAGGTTGACTTCATGGGTTGATTTCAGGCCTATGTACATGATCCTCCATTTGGTTGAAGAGATGGACGACGGCGGCATGGTGCGGATCCCCTCGGATTCGGAAGATCTGTTGCAGAGCTCTGAGAACGAGCATCTTCGGTTCGACGAGTCGCTAATGGATGAGGACCAAATTAAATGGAGGAGGAGATCTAAGATCAAATCTAAAAAATGAAGAATGGTTGTTGGTGGGATCTTGGTTGACGATTTCATCTATAAACGCGTGAATGCATGCGGAAAACGAGCGGATGACCCACGGCCTCACAGATAGACGACTGGCAGGGCGTGACGGGCTCAATTGCTGTGACGGGGTGTGACGGGCGACGGTGCAACGGGTACGACGATGCAACGAGGACAATAAAAGAAAATATGGGTATCAAAAGTCCTCCTCCGCTCCGATTGAAGACTTCTCAATCGGAGCGGGGAAGAGAAAAGAAAAACTTTTGTGGATCTAGGGTTTCTGAAGTGACTCTGATACCATGTTAGAATTAATGGAAAGAGAATTCTTGTTATTGTATTAGAGGAACCAAAAACTTATTTATAGATACATATAGGAAAACCTAAAATACCAGAAAAAGAAACTAGGGAAACTAGGAAACTAATAATATCACATTAAAGATAATAAAGATATAATATTCTCCTAATAATTATTATTTAACAGATTGGTATGCTTTTCCGATCAAATCTATCAGTCATGTAGTTATAAGGATCATCATTTAACCCAAAAACCTGGCAGACCTGGGCAGTGGGTAAAGCCTGGGCCCGGTTATTTGGCCCCAGCTCAGCTCGGCCCAGTTCGTTGTTGATGTCTACGTCACTGAGGTACATACATTGTTGACATTCATGGGTGCGAGTAGTTCATATTTTTCAAAATTTGTATGTGGTACTTTTATATTAAAATTCTGCAAATATATATTTATTTGATAAAAAAGCTTAGTGCTTATATAACTATATATCCAAGACGTTTATCTGTACAATATTGTTCCTCTGTGTATGTGGGTATAATACTCCCATTATAAAATTTATACAGAAATCAAAAGTAGACTTGCATGAGCTAAGTATATTCCTCGTGGTCACATGCTCCAAATTCTCCACAATAACTGAAGAACGAGATGTTCGAGCATATCGGGCTGGCTAGAGTTTCTCTAGGGATTTTAATAAACTGAATGTGATCCACTATTGATGATATTTGTCTGATCGGCTCCACTTGTCCTTGCAATATGTATTTTGTTAACTGGGGATGTTACACAAATTACAAATCATCCCATTCAGATAAATAAAATTTATAAAATGTTACCTTTAAGAATTTAAACTTTACTATAAATCCCTGACAGGAGGATTAAAAAAAAATCTAACATATCTTGGTCCCGCCCTGCTTTGGCTGAATGATTGAGGACACCCCTTTCCCTTGAGAAGGCCTCGACCACTAATTTGTACTAGTACATTAGAAAGGAATAGAAAAAACTCCTCCCAATAAATAAGAGGTGAAACATACAAGGAAAAGATAATGATAAATCCAATTTGTTTTTGCCATCCAATTTGATAGAACATCATATTTTATGATAGGACACCAATATTCCCACCACCCTATTTTTATTAAACATCGCCTTTATTTTACAGTTTTGTCAGTAATGCACAACTTTCAAAATGCATTAAGGGCACCACCTCCACTCATGTAGGTTCTAAATAGGTTAGACATATGAGGTGTCTACATAATTATATTTCGACAATGTCTATGTCGATGAAATGAGAAAAGAAATATGCAAGCTCTGGAATGAGTCAGACATATGGAGAGTCTACATAATTATATTTTTAGACAATGTTCATGTCAATAAGAACAGAAAAAAAAAACCATAGATTTTATAATGAATTAGACGCATGTGGTGTCTACATAATTATATCTCCTAGACAATATTCATGTCAATGAAAACAGAAAAGAAATCTATAATGAATTAGACGCATGTGGTGTCTACATAATTATATCTCCTAGACAATATTCATGTCAATGGAAACAGAAAAGAAATCTATAATGAATTAGACGCATGTGGTGTCTACATAGTTATATCTCCTAGACAATATTCATGTCAATGGAAACAGAAAAGAAATCTATACGTTGATTTTGAAGTGAGTTAGACACATGAGATGTCTACATATTTATATTTCTTAGACAATGTCCATGTCGATGAAAATAAAAGAAAAAAAACTTTAACTTTCTTTAGCAAAACACATGACTTCAAATATTTGTGTTCCAATTTTTCTTTTTTTTTTGTGCGTTTGAAAACATATTGAAAAAAATATGATTTTTAATAAAGAGGTAGAGTTGACGTCATTCATCTTATATATTTCCCATGGACCAAATCGGGGTTCAGTACACCAAAAGCATCAGATATTTTCACACGTCCCTAAAATGAAAATAAATAAATATCATATCCATCATATATACTCCATAACATTGGAATAGTTACACAACTGAACTATGTTGTTTAAATATCATTTGCTGTAGTTTAAATGTCAAAAAGCTTAAATATTTTTGTTGGTTGTTCTCCAACATGCAAGTCACCTCCAGATTTAAGTGTGTTACTCAGCTTGCAAGAATGTTTGTTACCACATAAATTGTTATTTAAAGCAAAAGAGATCAAATAAATGAAGTAAAGCTATAAATATCAAATTAATAAACTACAATGAAAAACTATTAGCTTTTATGATGCAAAGCAATAAGTATATATAAGACTACTGGAAATACTCTCATTTTAAACCAAACTAAGCTAACAGCAAAGGGCAGAGATATTGCCATCACCTAATTTATATATGTAAACCCTTCCGTAGGTTATGGAATTGGTTAGACACATGGGATGACTGCGTAATTATATTTCATAGACAATTTACTTGTCGATGTGAACAATTTTTTTTTTGTGGATTATGGAATGGGTTAGACGCCTAGGATGTCTATGTAATTATATTTCATAGACAATATACTTGTTAATGGGAACAGTAAAAAAAAACATGTACGTACTGAAATAGGTTAGACACACGGTGTGTCTATGCAGTTATATTCCTTAGACACTGTCCTGTCAACAGGAATAGAAAAAAAAAAAGACATGTAGCATCTAGAATTGATTAGACACATGAGGTGTCTATATAATTATATTTTCTAGACGTTGTCCATATCAATGGGAACAGGAAAAAAATCTATAGGTTTTAGAATGAGTTATTCTAATGTGTGTGACTACACCAATGTCAATGATTCCAAAAGGAATTAAAAAAAAACACAAAAATGATAATGACTTAATGATTTCAAAATTGAAAAGTTTATTCTAACATAGACCAACTAATTCAAAAGTGACATGAGGACCTCACGGGGGTGGGGGGAACGACTTCATAATGACTTGTCGTCGGCGTCCTCACGGTGGGAGAGAATGGGAGAGGTGAATGAGAGAAGTAGTAGAGAGAAGAGAGAGAATATGTTATGATATGTGAAGGGTGGTGAGGTTGGTGTATGTGAGAAGGGGGTTTTATAAAATGGTAGACTTAGTCTTTTAATAAAATGAGAGGTGGTGCCCCCAATAAAAAGGGAGGTGGGTGTATCCCTGTTCTTTATGATATCATAGAAAATAAACTGAGTGTATATTTTTATAGGAAAAAAAATCAATGGGAACATTGGCCAATAGCCCTAAAAAGTAGCTTTCATGAGTGAACAACATAAGCACTTTGTAGTGTTAGCCAAAAAGAAAAAGAAAAAGAAAATGTTAAATTTAGTCAAGTTTTCAACCCCAGATTAGACATCGGCAGGCCGGCCCGTTGAAACAGGGCCCAGGCCCGGCCCGCAGGCCTGTCTGAATGTGCACACGTGTTAGTAGTATGATATAATATGTTGATTGTGCATATGGCAGTAGGAGGGTGTTTATTTGCTTTTCTATTTCCACCTGACTGTATCAGTGCCAGGAGTTAAGAACAAATGGGCCAACGGGCCGGGCCGAGAAGGCCCGTGACCAAATAAACAGGCTCAGGCACCAACAGGCCTGGACATGAATGGGCTTTGGGCCCATGGGTGGGCATGCTGGCTCAGATTTTAAACATGTTTATTTGTATATATTGAGAAAAAATATTTACGAATTTTCAAAAGAAAAATATAAAATGAATTAATTAATTGAAAAACAGAATCACTACATGTATTTAATTAGATTAATATCTATATAAATGTCAATAATTTGCATAATTCAATTATAATTCAAATAAAAATTATATAAAATTAAATAAAACTTATTAATTTTATTGTCCCCCATGGGCCTATGGGCCCAGTTCAGGCTGGCCATGGGCCAGGCCCGGGCTAAATGGGACCCTTACCCCAAATGAGATCTACACCATTTTATTTTCTTAAAAATAATACACATTATGGCCCCGTTTGATTCGTGTAATTTTTTGGGTAGAATTACTTTACCAGAAATCAGTTTATCAGGAATTAATTTATCAGTATTCCTGATTCCATCATACTATTTGGTTCTCCAGAGGATTTCTCCAAAGAATCATTTTCTAATGTTTGGTTCGTATATGAAAAATGATAAGGAATTTGATTTAAAGTCTAAAATACCTTTACTATCATATATACTTGTAAATTTTATTTCTTTACCCATATCATAATAATAATAATAAAAGTAAGATTTTACTGATATTGTTAAAAAATTATAGAGCAATTTTTAAATTATCTTGTAAACGCAAAAATAACTAAAATACATCACATAACACATACCATACCAATTATACCATTATCTAAACTCATCTATAATAATATTATTTAAGAAACATATATAATCATCTAAACCCGCATTACACATCAAATATACCAAATCACACCACACATCTATAATAATATTTTTTAAACCGATATCATACATCACACATCATCTAACTCAGCTAAAAAAAGAGAAGAGGAATGACTGGTAGAGGGGGGAGAGCCTTGGCCCGGAGGTTTAATTTGTGTTGTGTTGGGTTTTGGTTGCAGAGGAGAGAAGTTTTTATTATTTAAATCTACATCACAATCCCTCACGTATACAAATAAGAATATTATTTAAAAACATACATACCTGCGTAATTTGTATTGGATCGGCGGGAGGTTTAATTGTGTTGAATTGGTGAGATCGGTCTCTCTCAACAATCGCTACACCTTTTCTATTTTATTAATGATGTGTTGTTTTAGTCTTAAATCCACATCACACATCACATATTATATCAATTATAATGATATCTAAATTCATCTACAAAAATAAAAAATGATTTTAAAAATATAAATTAATATCTAATACATAGTTATAATTTTTCATATCACATATAAAAATTATAACAGAAATTTTTAGTTAAAAAATAAAAATAACTATATAAACCCATTATATGGGTGATGAAAAAAAAGAGGCTATTTATTATAGAGTGGATATACATATTAATTTCATTAATTTGTAAAGGGTATAGTAGTAATCTAATTTAGAATTCCTAGTGGAATTTGAGATTACCACCACAAAAAGGTGGGAATTTGATTCCACCCTATTTTCCAACATTGGTGGATTTTAATTCCGGTGGGACCCACAATTACCATCAACATTATTACTAACCAAACATTGGATTTTATACACTTTCCTGATAATCTCACATGGAATCAGATTCCCTTCCAGAATGACACGAACCAAACGGAGCCTATGTACTTTTGTAAAGAATGAATATTTTGGGCATGATAAATGTTGTGGACAAAATCCTAAAATTACCATCACCACCTTCACAACCAGCAGCAACAATGCCATTGTTTGCCATAAGCAGAGGGGGCAAGGCAGTCCCTAGAGCCCCAAATATGCATGTTGCAAAATCTAAAAAAAATTGAAATATATTTTAAAAAGACTAATCATTAAATAGGCAACATGTTCTTCTTAAGGGGATTTAAAAATAAGTTGATGTTTGAACCACCCCCACTTTTTAATATTTTTTACTTGCATGTCCTGGCTAGCAAAACGAAGAAAGAAAAATATCCTTTACCAAACACGCGCAGGCTAATTAATTTTTTTTTTTTTATGATTATCAAACAATGATGGTGCTAGTTCACCCAGTATTTGTTTTTTTGTGTTCTTGCTGGAAATACAGAGCAAATACTATTATATTGCGGTGCTAAAAAAATATATTATACAAGGCCAGCCAAGCCAAGTAATACCATGCCATATTTTGAATATATATACACAAAAGTCTTTCAACATCATGCATGTTACATAGATTTCACGACACAACTTGATATGTCACATTTTCATTTTCAGTTTGGTTGAAACATTGGATCCACCAAATAGATCCATATTAATTATCTTCGTATTCTCCACACCCTTCTGAGCCACTTCCATTAACATGCACAGTCGAAGTACGTAAACACAACACACAGAAAACATTCAATGTGACCGTTCACGTAAACAAAAAATAATGGTAATTAACCACAAAAAATATGATGTTACTTACCAACTAAATAACTTTACAAATAATTTTATATGCAATTGTTGCAAGGATGTATGATTATGTAATGAAACATGTAATTTTTATAATAATAATAATAATAATTGTACATTTTGTTAATAAAAAAATATGATATGGTAACATGTTATAGTTTTTGGGCTGTCCTCATTTACTTTTGATTTTTATGATATATATATATATAGGGAACCGATTGGGTGCGGCAAACAGCTGGTGCGGCAGCGATCACAGGCCGTCGATTACGGGTCCATCGCATCGGACGGTCAGATGCGATTCACATCGACTGTCGGATGCGATCGGACGGCCCATATCACGGCCGCACCCACCGTTCGCCGCACCTAATCGTTTCAATATATATATATATAGGGAAGTGATTCGGTGCGGGAATGCGATCGTGCGGGAAGCGATCACGGGCCGTCGATCACGGGTCCATCGCATACAACGGTCCCCGACCGTCCGATGCGATGGACCCGCGATCAGACGATGCATGTCGAATCCGCACGACCACACCGACCGCACGCTATCACTCGACTATATATATATATATATAGTCGAGTGATTCAGTGCGGGAATGCGGAAAACGACGTCGATCGTTCAATCGCGGGTCCATCGCATCCAACGGTCGACGTGAATCGCACTCGACCGTTGAATGTGATGGACCCGCGATCGGACGACGCACGTCAAATTCACACCGACCGCACGCAATCACGAGTCTATATATATATATATATTTCAATTAATTGTATTGAAAGAAATAAAAAGTCGCATATTACGTTTAACTAGTTCTTTATCCGGTTGAATGTATGTAGACCAGCATTTGGGACTATAATCAAGAATTTTAAAGAAAAATATATACAATATTTTATCATGTTTAACCATGATTTTATTATTTATTATTTTAACATGATGATACAATAATACATGTACCAGAGAAATAAATAAGTAGAACACATGTATCATGAGCTAGTAAGCTAGAGATTCATTCAAACATTATTAAAAGAGCATTTTTGCACTCAATATATTTATAGTATAAAATATAGTCTTATCTGCAATGTTAGAAATTCAGTAAAACATATTCATCGTTCAATTTTTCTTAAACTTATTAAAAATGGATTCATTAAATTTAAAATGGAATGATATACATATTTTCTCAAAGCATATATATCAATAGATTTTGTTTACTGTTTTTTAAAAAATAAAAATATATGTAATCTGTATTTTGGTCGGTTAAAAAATCTCAAAGCTCTCTTCCCTTAGGAAAATGGTATGTTCAACCCCCTATACAACCCCAATTATAGTCTATATCAGTTTTTTTTTTAAAAAAAAGAAAATCATACTCTCTCATTGACGTACATGCAATTATATGAAATGAAATATATACTAAGATACATTAGTATTTTTTTTTACGTTGAAAAAATGATATAGAAAAATTACACCATACACTATGATAAAACCCTTATATACTATGATAACGCAGTAAGTACTGTGTGATTATAAATTATCAAACGCGCAAAACGGGTAGTAAAACCGACAAGAGTGTATGAGCTCTTTTTCCTCTATAAATACACCCCATTCACTCCTCTCCACTCTCCCACACTCAACTCAATGGAAGACCTAACATTCTACCTCCTCCTCGTCACCCTATGGCTAGCCTCCACCCTCCTCATCCGCCGCCTCACCTCCAACCGCCGCCACCGCCTTCCCCCGGGCCCCTTCCCCATACCCCTCATCGGCCACCTCCCCCACCTCGGCACCCTCCCTCACCGCTCCCTCCACCGCCTCTCCGCCTCCTACGGCCCCATCATCAGCCTCCGCCTTGGCTCCTCCCCACTCATCGCCGTCAACTCCACCTCCGCCGCCTGCGAAGTCTTCAAGACCCACGACATCGCCTTCTCCGACCGCCCCCGCTCCTACGCCTCCTTCCGCTACTCCTACGGCGGCCCCGTCTTCGCCTTCGGTCCCTCCACCCCCTACTGGCGCTTCTTGAAGAAGCTCTGCGTGTCCGAGCTCCTGGGATCCCGGACCCTCGACGCCCTCCGCCCCATACGGCGGCAGGAGCGACTGAGGCTGGTGGCGACGCTTAACGAGGCGGCGGCGAGGGGGACGATCATTGACGTGGCTGAGGAGCTTCAGAAGGCGAGCAACAATGGGATCATAAGGATGACGACGGGGATGGGCGAAGGTGGCGGCATCGACGGCCTCGCCGAGGTGAGGGAGGTGGCGAAGGGGGTGGCGGAGACGATCGGGATGTTAAACCTGTCGGATTTTGTTTGGGTTTTGAGAGGGGTTGATGTGCAGGGGCTTAAGGGGAGGATCGATGATGTATTTAGGAGGTATGATGAGATGTTGGAGATCGTTATAGGGAAGAAGGAGGAGGAGAGGAGGAGGAGGAGAGGTGGTGGTAGTGGTGGGGTGGGGAAGGCCAAGGACCTGCTTGATATATTGTTGGAGGTGGCGGAGGATGAGAAGGCGGAGTTCAAGCTCACTAGGGAGAACATCAAAAGCTTTATTCTTGTGAGTATACTATAAGCTCTTGACTCTTCCCCTACCACCCCACTTTCTCTATCTGTGAATTTGTGATTAGTTTTAAAAGAAAATGTTACACCTAAGTCATCCATGAGTCACTTAAGTCCACACATGGTTTTTTATTTTATTAGATTGGCACTTTTGATTTTTAACAGAGTGAACGATGTTAGTTAATTTTTTTAAAACTTGATTTGTAATTTTAACAAGTTTTCTATATTATTTAAGTAGAACACTGTATATTTCTAAACATGCGAGCCAAGTATATATGATAAATAGTCAACTGTGGGGGTATGGACTGGGGAAGACCCCTATAAAAAATAAAGATATATAAAATTGGGAGATGGGAACCTCTGTTTCAATAAAACAGAGAAACTCTGTTTCCACCAATAAAAAGGGGACACGTGGCGGGGAGATGACGTGCAAAACTTAACAGAAAACACATCCATCTCTCCGTCTCCTTCCGTTACTATCCCAACAGTAATGCTTTCTATTATTGCTTTAAATGTGATTCATTCTCTCTCCTCACTCACCTTTTTCACATCAAACCAAAAAGAGACCTATCTCTCCTTAATATATATAGATTAATAAGATATAAATAAATAATATTTAAATAAATAAATTTTAAATATTTAAGAGAAACATTGGATAACGATTAATAAGATATCGTTTTATATATAAATATAATTAATTTATGAGTGATAACTTATGGATAAATTATATATTATAATAAAATTATATAGAGTATTAGAGTGAGAGAATGAGATTATACAGGGTTCACAGTGCGTCGTCGCTGTTATAATCGTCATCGTCGTCATTGTCGCTGTCGAAAAAAGATGTAAATTTGAAGATTTCTTGGGGGTTTGATTTTTTATGATATAAAAG
This sequence comes from Acorus calamus, assembly GCA_030737845.1. Classification (NCBI taxonomy): domain Eukaryota; kingdom Viridiplantae; phylum Streptophyta; class Magnoliopsida; order Acorales; family Acoraceae; genus Acorus; species Acorus calamus. The sequence goes on from CM060874.1 coordinate 2,704,025, forward strand.
AATTTGTTTTTGGAGAGAGAGCATGATGGGAGAATAAATGATATTTAAAGAGAAGAAATGGAGACGTTTGGGGGTGAAAATAGTATTTCAGAGAGAGGAGAATGAAGGTTTGAGAGGAAGGAAATGTTGAAGAAGGGTATTTTTGTCTTAGAAATGGTGACGTAATGGGTTGTCAGAAAAAGGATTAGAAAATAATGAATATGATCTTTAGGGATATGAAGAAAAATTGAAAAGGTCCAGGACCGAAAAATAATTCATGGGTGGTATGGAGGACCCCTAATTAATTTTTCCATTTTTTATATGTTAATTATTTTGAATATCCCCTTAATTTAACTTCATATTAATTTTTGTTTTTTTGTTTTTCATAGAATGTATGTTTTAGAATTTTGTTTGAAAATACATGGAGATGGAATAAGTGAAAATATTAAATTTTAGTTTTTTTTTCATTTATTTAATTTCTGTTTGCTGAATTTTCTTTATGTTGAATTTTAATATTCTCTTTGTTAAAATTAATATTGAATTTTTTTCTAGAATTTTAATTTTTATGTTTTTTTTTTAGTTTATTTCAAGTTATATAAATAGCTAATTTTGGATCAAATATTATTTTCAACGTTAATTCTCATTTTTCATCATGAAATGGCCATTTTTTATAAATATTTATTTCACAGTCATAATTATATTTTGAAAATTTTTGATAAATGTACTTAGAATTTTTTTTAGATTTTCTTTAAATATTATATTTAAATAAGATAAATTTTAATTCAGATCATTTTTAAAATTTTAATATTTTGAAAAAATAATCGATTATAATTTTGAACTCAAGCAAATTGTGTGAATAAAATAATTTAAAATAATGATTCACATTAAAATTTATAATTTTAGTTCTTTTATTAAATTAGTATCATATAATATAATTTACGCATTTAAATATATGTTACTAATATTATAATATTTAAAATTATATTTTTATTAAAAAATATATGATTTTAACACTTTAATTTAAAAATAAACAAAATAATAATCATAAATAATGTTGACAAAAATTCACGTGCGATGCACGTGTGCATTAACTAGTCAGACTAAAATCAAATCCTATTTTCAAAAATAAAAATAACTAAAAGAAAAGATCAAATCTACAAACACACAAACATATAAATAAATCCATAAAAAAATCAAAACATATTAGGTATAGAAATCACAAAAAATATATGTATATATCTACAAAAAATCTATATCATTCAAAAAATATAATAACTAAGTCTTTATTATGAGGTGCTCACCGGAAAGGGTAGTCGGAGTCGGCATAGGACATTTTTTTAATTTTTTTTAGTGGATCTGCAAAGAGGGTTAGACAGGAGAGATAGGTCACTTTTTGGTTTGATGTGAAGAAGATGAGTGAGGAGAGAGAATGAATCTTTTATTTTTTCCACATTTAAAACAATAATAAAAAACATTACTGTTGGAATGGAAACGGAAGGAGACAGAGTGATGGATGGGTTTTCTGTTAAGTTTTACACGTCATCTCCTCGCCACGTGTCCCCTTCTTATTGGTGAAAACAGAGTTTCTCTGTTTTATTGAAACAGAGGTTCCCATCCCAATTGGGGTAGGTATTTTTATTTAAAAAATCATGTAGTTTTTATTTTAATATATATAAAAGGACCTCAATTTCTATAGTTTTAGGTGGAAAAAATTTAAGGTTTCGGCAACCAAATATCAATGCACATAACTTTTTAAAAAAATACTTTCATAGATAATTTTGAGTTCGGTAAAAGTGATCAATTCTCATCATATCATGTTAACATGTATCCTAAATCATTCTAAAATCTCATTAAAATCTTCGTAACAAAATGTCCAATATATACAAATCATCGTGCATGAATTTCCACACATGCATGCATGATATTGAACCAGTCCATCCTTCCCTTCGAAGGACGTCTTCACTGCCGGATCAGACACAACAGCAACAGTTCTAGAGTGGGCTCTCGCCGAGCTGATCAACAACCCCACCATCCAATACAAAGCACAGCAAGAACTCGACTCGGTCGTCGGAAAGCACCGTCTCGTGGAGGCGTCTGACGTCCCGAACCTCCCCTACCTCCAGTCCATCGTTAAGGAGACCCTCCGCCTCCACCCTCCGGTGCCGGTATCCCCTCGGGTCGCCACCTGTGACGCCAAGATCTTTGACTACGACGTACCGGCCGGCACCATTATCTTCATCAACCTGTGGTCCATCCACAGGTAAGCCTGTCAACAGCATTCGTGTCCATATCCGTTTGATGGATATCAGATCCGAAAATCCATATTTAGATTCTAATAATTATTCAAAATATCTGAAAAATGTAAATAGATATGGACACGAATGGTTATATGGATTTAGTCAATTTATAGCGGGTTATTTGAATTTCAAGAAAAGTCAAAGGGTTATATGGATTTTAGTCAATTTATAGCGGGTTGTATGGATTTTTTTCAAAAAAAATAACAAAAATTATAAGCATATCACATGGTTTAAATCATAATAATAAATATTTCGGATATGAATACAGATTTTCATAAATCAGATAATTTTTTAACTTTTGAGATATAGATTCGCATTGGATAAAGATATTTTTCGAATAATTGAAATGCTTGTATACACAGGGACCCAGAGAAGTGGGTTGACCCGTTCGTGTTCAAGCCGGAGCGGTTCGAAGACATGGCGGTGGAGGAAAAGCAGAATAACCTCTTCCACTACGCGCCATTCGGGGGAGGGAGGAGGGGGTGTCCAGGGATGACGCTTGGGTTGGATGTGGTGCACGTGACGCTTGCTTCGTTGGTGCAGTGTTTCGAGTGGGGGGTGGAGGGGGGGAAGGAGGACATGAAGGAGGGGATGGGGCTGACCGCGCCAAAGAAGAATCCGATTGTTTGCATGCCTAGGGTTAGGTTGAATCCTTTCCCCGCCCTACATGAGTGAGATGAGAATGTATATCTCTTCTATTATGTCCCACGAACTATACCTAACATTGTTAGATGGGTCGGGGATAAGCTTTAATAAGTTGTAATGTTATAATAAAGACGTTGCACTGGATAAATGATTATACAGTGGAATGAATGATTATTTTCTATTTATTTGATTGTGTTATATTTTTAGTTAATTTCGTTTGAATTTTTTTTTTATGAAGTTTTTGTTGTTTGATTAATCATATATAGATTTGGGGATGGAATATAATGTGAATAAAATATTGATAATGATTTATAAAACGTGATGAAAAAATGGGACTTATGAATCCAATTGATTTATAAGAGGCGATGGCAGGTGGTTTAAGATGTGAACTCATTTATTCCAGTGGAATAGAATCGATAGAATAACATAATTAATGGGGAATTGGAATATCAATGTGAACTTATTTAGCTCCCTGTATATTCCAGATCTATATTCTGCAATGACAGGGCTTATCATTCCTATTGCTGCTGATAAATTGAAGCTTCAATAAATTCTAATGATGATAATAAAGAAGATGGGAATCCCCCTTGCATGGCCATAATGACACCCACGCATGTCACCCCTACCAAGAAAATTTAAATTGAACCAAGTGGAACTAATTAATATCTTTGGTTTGGTTTAGAACATTTTTTTTTCTCTCTTTTGTCAACCACTGAACTGCTACAAGTCCAACACTTACAAGACAAAACTAATAGAAAAGAATATTGCATGCAATGTGATACAAATCAAATTTTGATTAATTAACTTAATCTTTTTTGTTATTTCTATGGAAAAAAATTAAACCAAACTGGACTGAATGTATCACATAATTATTCAATTTCATTTTTAATTTCAACTTTGATCTCTATCAAGCCTTACCCGGGAGCAGTCACCGAGTACCGGAGACAGAGCAGTGGACGGACCAGAGGCCGTGACATCGTAAGGAGGAGATGTGGTCGTCGTCGGAGGGGTATGTTATTTGCAGGTGGTATTTACAATGACTTTTTAGATTACTATCGCAAACAATAGTCGTAAATACCACTGAAACCAAGCACATGCTGCGTTTGATTGCATGATTGTAATTAAAATTGATTTTAAACAAAAATTATGTTAAAAACTGATTTTGTAATAAGTTGTTTATCCATAGCTTCTGAAAAACTCGGATTTTGATTTTTTTTCATATAAATCTTTTTACTCTAGTTTTTTCTACTCAAATCTGCTTCTAAATAGGCCTCAATATTATTTGAATAATGTCCCGTTTGAAAGAAATTGTACAACTATTTGTAGTATTTTACAAAATTAGATTTCAAAGAATTAGTTTCAGACATGATTGTTTTTTTAAACTATGATCTTTTGTTTCGAGTATTGATTTTTTTGTACTAAAAGTCAAACCAACATTTATGAAAATTTGATAAAATGGGTCGAAAGTAGCTGTTTTTCCAAAATAATTAATAGTGGCTTTTATCAAAAATTTATTTTTTAAAAATTAGTTTCAAACTGTTCTTAGGAATGGACCAATTCATGAGTACTCTATGGCCAGTCTAATTTTGTAAAACATGACATATGCGCGCAATTTAACTTATTTTTATATTATATGATTTACTACTAGCGTGAGTCTTTGCGTTATATATCTAGTAAAAAATAAAATACATATTTAAATAAATTAAATGTATTTTTATATGTTTTAATAGAGTAAATGTTAACATAATAATATATATACTACAATATTAATTATTATTTGATTTCATGTACCACATTACGTGACATGACCACTGCAAGTGAGTGTAACAGAAGCAATCTTGGAAAGCTTGTGGTGAAGAGGTTTGGAAAGCCTCCAAGGTAATCAAAGCAATTCCATATTCTCTCATCCAGATCTGGTGAGAAACATGTTTATAAATTATATATTAGATTCATGCGCTCATAGATGTATATAATAATAGGTTGCATCTCTTTTTCCTTTTGTTTTTGACAAGTAGGTTGCATCTTATTATAATATATAATAATATCTGAGGGAGACACTATCCATCTTATGCCGCATCTAAATATTTACACTAGGGTCAACACTATTGTACCTTTGTTCCTGCTGTGCCATGGATTGTGTGGTTAGCCCTCAACCATCGGATTTTTTATAACACAAGTATATACATTGAAAACTCATGGGATTCAATGGTGAACTCTATCAAAGACTAGGGACTTGCTTATGCGGGACAAGTAAGATTTTGTGATTTTTTAAGGATTCAATGATGTATATAGCAGATACTCACTACAAGAAACATGCTTTTTACCAAGGAAAACATTTTCCTTGGTAATTGTGTACTTATACCAACAAATTCTCAAATTCGTAGTCTATCAAGAGGCCAAAGAAGTTGCCATACAAAACTCAAATCATATAGACATTTAGCAAGGAATCTGTTCCTCAGATAAAACTAAAAATAATAATATATTTTTTAATATCACTATTATCAGGATAACTTTTCCTCGGTAAAATTATGATTAGTTTTTCAATTTTTATGCCACTAAAAATATTTGTCGACAAATACCACATTTACCGAGGAAATTAATCATCGGAAAAAATGTAAATTTTTTTTTTCATATTTCTCACATTATTTATTATTGACATATTTCATCGCATTTGTGTAACTTGGAAAGTCTTTCTCAATCAAAATTTATAAATATATATTTATTTTATTCATTTGTTTTTTATTCAATTTTAAAAGAACTTAGTTTTACCGAGGAAAGCCGTGCTTGGAAAATGTTGTGGCATATATGTAAATTTCATGACCACCTTTACCCCGTTTGGAACGAGAATAACCCCCTGGATAACCTCGGATAACCCCGGATAAGTATTTGGAGGTGTTTGTTTACCCCGGATAACCCCAGATAAATTATGCCAGAATAAACCTTGATAAAGTGGTATAGGAATTCCAATCAACCCCTAGAATAAAAGTTATCCTAGGTTATTCCACCTAAAGAATATGTGGGCCCACTGTCAAATCAACTGTCATCACCTCTTATAAATCACCTGTCAAATCAACTATCATTACTTTTTTACATTTTATAAATAATTATCCATACTTTATTCACATTTTACCCAAACAACAAAACATTTATTCTTACGTTTACTAATGAGAATAATTCAAAATACAACCAAACACAAAATCACTTTATCCTTATTTATACTCATTTATACTTAGATAAATCAATACCCTAGAATAAAAACTATCCCCGTTCAAACGGGGGCTTAGTAAATACAAAGCCCACTTTAAACCCTAAATTGTCTTCTTCGCCTAAAATCCCAAATCATCAACCCTAAATGCTTGATTGACTGTCGGCATCCTCTCCATATATCATATCCTCCACGGAATCGTCGCTCTCCTCCGCAAAATCGTCGTCGTCGGCACCTCACCACCACCGGCCCCGCCTTCGACAATCTCTTGATGGACGGCGGGAGAACACCGTCATCTTCGAAGTTTACCTCCGACCGCCTGCTCACCGAAGTTTGCGTCACCGTCATCGCCTTGGTCAGTACTCTCTCTCTGTCTCTCTCTCCCCCCTCCTCTCCCTCTGTGTGTGATTACTTCCGTTGATGGTGGATCTCATTCAGGGTTTATGATTTTGATGATTTGGTGGTTCAAACTCTCCCCTCCCCCCTCTGTGTGTGATTACTTCCGTTGACGGTGGATCTCATTTAGGGTTTATGATTTTGATAATTTGGTGGTTCAGACTCTCTCTATCTCTCTCCCTCTGTATGTGATTACTTCCTTTAATAATGGATCTCATTTAGGGTTTTGGTTTTGATGATCTGATGGTTGAGAATTTAGGGTTGTCGACGTCATCAACCTCCGTCGTCCATCACTGTCGATTCATCACGGCCACCTCTGTCTTCCTCTACATCGACATACAACAGGTTACTTCTCATCTTCTTTTACCACCATCATTACATTATCTTAAATTGTTGTTTTGGATTTAATGCTTTTTAGGGCTTCTTTTTTAAGTTTTGTTGTAGTTGCTTTGTGTGGAGTCTTCTTTTGGTTTTGTTGATGGTGTTTGATTCTTTGAATCTCATGGAGGGGGTGAAAAAAAAACACAGATGAAGAGCTTTTTAGCCATTATTCAATAAAATAGCTGAAAAATGGAAGTGAGTCTTTATATAGACAGTAGGAAGATATACAATTTATTTATACTTGGAGGAGAATTGTTTACTGTAGGCTCAATGTCATATCTCTATTTTTTTTCATTCCCTATAGGTTTAACTCCAAGTGATCTGTTGATTACATGTTTGTTAGATAGTGACTTATATACACAATTGCAATTGTTTCACCATTTGTTCATTGTCTTGATGAGACTCTTAGTACATCAGATTATCTTACAGAAAAAAACATAAAGAATGGGCCTGCAGCTTGTATTTCCTGTTCCACCCTTTTTTTTTCATAATAGTTATACATATTATTCTATAAAGTTTGATGCCCTATAATTTATGTTATCTTATTGTTAATCAGGTTCAGATGTGGTCTTCTAAACTGAGCTTATTGTTACCTTTTTCTTAGAAAATCTGGAGATGAATTTACATTTGAGTATTTCATTTTGTTTGTTTCCTAGAATGACAAGTTTTCAATAAGCATTTAGACAAGGGGTTAAATCATGATGCTTTTCATTCCCCGGCATTCAGGACTACTTATTATTGACTATTTCTATTGTTGCATTTTGTCTATGCTTGGCCATCTTTTTTAATTATCCGGATGCGATGACATTCTTTTAATTATTACTTGCATTAGTTATGATTCATTGACTTTAAACTTTTTTTTACTGACATATTTAGGTGAGCCAAAAGTTGATGAAATCGACATTGATAAAGGACCTCTATGCTGCAATTGATCGGCTGAAAGCAGGTATATGATTGTCATATTGGATTTCATCACACTTTCTTTTCTGAGAGGGTTTTCCTTGAAAAAATTGGTCACACCACCCATATACATTTTGGTTCTCATTGCTAATAAAATCATTTGTTTAACCAGAGGTATCTGCTTGTGGGAAAAATGGAGTTTACATTCAAAAAGAACATTATTATCAAGAGGAGAGTGAGAATCAGATTTAACATTTGTGCTCTGTTACCCACATTTTTATTCCTGGTCAGAATGATCCTTCTCATATCAAATCCTTTGAGCTTTTTAAAAAAAAACTAAAAGTTAGAGTACAAGTTAACATGTTAGATGCTTTATTTTTGGCTTCCTGCATTTAATCTGTCTTTTGATGTTAGATGCTCATATAACTTTTTTTTATGTTTTTGGGTTGGCTCAATGCAATGCTGCTCTGGGTGAGTGGGACACTAAGCTTTGACATGGTGTATCTGAACAAATTTATTTAATTTATTGATTTTATTCAAATTCAGATTTGAATGAATAAAATCTTTAACTTTGACCAAGGAAATATTTCCTAGGCAAATATTAATTTTTACTCAGGAAAATGTTGTGATATTTTACCAGGAAATATTTTGTCACTAATACTTAAATTTTACCGACGAAATTAACAATTAACCACGAAAAGTTTTATCTACCGACAAATTATTTCGTTAGTAAAAAAAATTACCGAGGAAACAGTTTGTTGGAGATGTTTTTCCAAGGAAAACTGAGGTTTCCTCGATAAAAACATTTACTGACGGGGTATCTGCGACGAACTTGGCAAGGAAATATTTCATTGGTAAGCATGTTTACCAACGAAATTATGACATTTACCAAGGAAATTTTTCCTTGGTAAATGACATATCTCTTGTAGTGACTGCTTTTCTTCAACAACATTTCAAGATAAAAATCATGAGAAGAGTTGGACAAAACTATTAGAATATTGTGATTATCGTGTTGATCAATACATGGAAGATGTTGCTTTTTCAATGAGACCACCAATTGAACATCCTGAGAATAGAAGCTTGAAATGTTTAAGGATTATATGGTATATATAGAAGATACTGCTTTTTTAAAAATACATCCAAATGAAGATTTTAATGAGATCCCAAGGAAAGATTGAGATATGCAAAGCATAGCACTAACTATAGAATGGATCCATTAAAGAAGATGTGTACATAATGGAGCATGAACTCCCAAATGCTCCCGTTGAGGAAGAGGTGGGCAACACGCAGCACAAATTACAAAATGGGTCCATTAAAGAAAACATAAAAAGTAAATGATACGTTTGGCCTAATTTGCAATCCATATATGTTTTTATTTTATTTCTAAAGTATATATTTTATTTTTAAAAACAGTGATGTACATGTATACACGAGAATTGAATATGTTGTTTTATATTTTCTGTGAAAGGGGTATTTATTGACTAGAATTTATGTTACTTGATTTTATATTATGCATGAGGGATGCGAAGACGACTGTAAATAGGCCTGCAAACTAAATTCTATGGGTGCCCTAATGTTTTTATTTTTACAAAAAATTATTCAATAATATAACTTTTTTGGTTGGGTGGCAGTGGAATCTTCATGATTTAATATTTTAATTCTACTTGAAAGATTACATGCTAATAATGCATGAAAAAATCTGAGTATGATAATGTCATTAGCAGGTCTAACGGATTCAAGTGAACTTAATGTAAATGAATTAACTCGACTGAAAAAGAGAGGGGATAAAATTTGGGTGGAGGGTTTTAAAAAGATGAGAAAGGGAAGGAGGAAAAGAAAAATAAGATTGATGTTAATTTATCAATATTTGTTGGCGATTATTCGAAAAAAAATTCAATGAAATCAAAACAAACAGATAGAGATAGTTTTTCCGGTCAATCATGGGTTCCTCCGATATAAAAAAAAAAAAAAAAAAGGAGAGAGAAAAAGAGAGAGGGTGATGGAGGGTGACCAATGGAGGGGAGTCAATTGCAGTAGGATGCCATATAAGGGGTGGGGTGGAGAGGGCAAAGGGGCGGCAGGACAACATAATACATGTTTTCTGGCATGATGTATTAATAATATATTATAATTTTTTTTCCAACCACAATTCCAGCCTATACGCATCGATTGAAAATCACTATAGCATATACTCACATTAATTGAATTGAAATAAATTTAAACACATGATTATTCATGATCAATATTCATTTAGTTCCCGTTTAGATAGCGGAATTGAGTTATTCTGGATAGATAACTATACCAATATAGATAATAAATCTACATGAATAAAAGATCTTCTGTTTGGTTGTATTTTTTTTATCCTCATTGAAAAACGTAAGAATAAAGGTTGAGTTGTTTGGTTGATAAAGAATAAAATATAAATAAAATGCAAATAAGTTGATTTGACATGTGGACCCTTTGATGTATAAGAGGTGTTGATAGGTAATTTGATGTGATAAGATGTAAAAAATTGATTTAACATGTGGGCCCATGAGAATAGATAAAGTGAGTGTAACTTATCCTAGGGGTTACTTAGAATTGTTATACTCTCTTATACTCGTTTAAACTGACTTAGTAATACCAAGTTATACCCTGCAAACAAATAATCATTTTCCTTATCCATTTTTATACTACTCTTATACTTGCTTATTACGTTTTTCAAACGGGAGCTTAGATTATTCTTTTATATTATTATTATTATTATTATTATTATTATTATACCATTAATATTCATAAAAATTTAATAATTTATACTATGAATCATAGCATTTTGATATTTATATAAAGTTATAAAACAATCCTCCAAAAAAAACTCTAACCAATCAAAATTGATAGGAAGAAGAAAAAAATTTGGTATATATATGTTTATCATTAACAATTTGATTCAATTCGATTTAGTTCAGGTTAACAAAATAAAAAACGGTTCGATTCAATTTTGAGTTTTCGTTTCGATTATCAAATTATATTCATATATGAATATAATCTGATTCAACTTAAATTCGTAAAAAAAAATCATTCAAACCATCAAACTGCATCCCCAGTAACCTCACTCAAAAAATAAATATATATTCTATTTTATTTTTTTATTTTCAAAAAAGAATTTTATGTGCCGCCTCGCCGCCTCGGTCGTCACATGCAGTCTTCTTCCAATGATGGGACCCATCTCTTCAATTATTGCTATGATTGGGTTGGATGAGAGATATCCAATCCTCATTGAGACTTGAGAGAGAGAGACCCGTCACGCAAACATAGATAGAATAACTGAACAGTTGTTCTGTCTCTCCTTCTCATCCTCCATTGTTGGTCCTCCCCACTATCAATGGGCATCACCGCCTCCCCTCCTCCTCCTCCTCGTCATCGCTGCCCTTCGTGGGTTCGCACGGTGTTGACGCAGGCGGCGCCAGGGCGGAGCCAAGGGGGGGCGGGTTGGGCCCCCCCCCCCAAGGCATGGGGCAAATTAAAATGGGTAATGAATGCATGGGTACATTGGCAATGAAAAATTGATTTTTTTTTTGCATATGGACCCCTCACAAAAATTTATTTTGTTAATACAACTCCTTTGAAATTTTATTTCAACCAACAAAACGGTTTAAAGTTTGTATGAATACCCTTTTGAGGTGTATTTCACACTATAATTTTTTTAAGTTCTATAAGAATATTTTTCAAAAGGATATAGATGCACAATTTAAACCTTTTTAAGGGTTATACATGCAATAACCCTAATTGAATGAGTTTAATGTTCACAAATGTTACACTTGTAGTCTCATTTGCATCCATGTATACATTTGATTATTTTTAAAATATATGCCTATATAATCGAGCATATACATCCTTTATAGAAATGAAATATGTGTTTATATGAAATAAATGCATATATTATCTGAAATAGTATACCATATATTATGTTAACTTATTTTAAATATTGCATTAGACATTGACAAATTAAAAAAAGGTTGCAGAAAAGACTGAGTGTATTAGCATCCATTGAGATTTGGAGTAGCGGGTCTTTTTTTTTATAAAAAATAATGAAAAGCTTTGTTTTCATAAAAATATTGGTATATGGTTTTGAGGGATTGAAAAATCAATGATTTAGATATGTTATTGATTTCGCTTATTTATTATGATTTTTAATCATTGCTATATGAAGTCTCATATTTTTTGAAATAAATTTTTAATTTTTTTCCAAAATATAAGCTTAAATGATATTTTTGTATGTTTCTGTAATCGATTATTTTTTTCATATTTATTTTTTCAATTTTTGAAGCTTCATTTTTTTGTGACGGGAATAATGATATTGCCATATTTTTCTAGATTTTCTATAAAGTATTCAAGATCACTAAATACATAAAAAGTACAAAAACGACTTTCGATTTAAATTGTTATTATTTCAAGGATACGGTCATTATTCAACTATTTTAATTTTGTTATAACTTGTCATATATCTATAATTTCTTTTTTATGTTCCTCTGTTTCTTGACCCGGCCCTCCTTTGCTCTAATTACTGGCTCCGCCCGCGGCGCTGTGCGTCGCGCTTTACCTCTCCATCTCCATGTGCGGCGGGTGGCGGCGCCGAGAGCAACAACAACGCGCCGACTCTGCGGATCTCTACTTCCTTAGCGTCAGAGGCGGCGCCAGGCCTCCTCGGCTTCAGACCCACCTCCTCCTCCAGGTGGCCGTCCCGAAAGATTGGATCTTGCTCTGTTTTATTAATGCTTGGTTGGTTTGTTTTGTGGGCTTCAGTTGTTTGTTTGTTTGCGTCTGTGAAGATGGAGAGGGTCGCGAAGGCTTTACAAGGCGAGGTTCGTGGTCTATGTCAGTGAATTCGGCGAGGATGACCCGCTCGTGCGCAATGTGAGCTCTCTCTCTCTCTCTGATTTTCTTCTTGAATGTTTGTAAAAATGTGACCACTTTTTTTTTGTTTCTTAGGGGGTTAGGCGTTTTCCGGCACTGAAGATTCCATGGTACATCTCCTTTTGCGAACAAGAAAAATAAAAATAAAAACTTGAATTTTGTAGTTTGGGTGTTGTTTGTAGTGCATTTTGCATTGTGTTGGTTATGTTATTGTGATCTCATTTGATTTTGTGTTGAATTGTGGAGTGTGTTGAAAATGATAGGTATGTTACTAGAGCATGGCAAGGGGGCGGAATTGGGTGCTTTTTGAAGAAAATTGCATTACCTCATGGACGGATGTTGGATGTCATTGGGGTTGACGTGGATCCATTGCAGGTATAGATTTTTTGAATTCTATAGAGATAATGTGTGAGGAATACTTCCCACTGTGAGAGATTGGTGCTGGTACAACTTTATGTTTTAGTGTTTGTTCATCATGTTCTTAGTCTAAAATTTCAATTTTAAGTTAACTTAATGTGGGATTGATCTTGGAGAGATTATCATGGGGTAATAGGACTTGTAGGAACTGATTTGATTCGGGCATTTTGAATACTTATGTTTATGATCTTTTAGACAAGTGCCTTTGCCATTGGTTGTAGTTGTTATGAAGAATAATGAGAAAATTGTTGTGCGGTTTCTCATTGTTTCTCATGGTGGATTTGAATTGAAACTGCAAGGATATTTCAAATACGGAACAGCAGAATGACACTCGAAGCAGTCAATTGCAGTGGCTGACAAGAACATTGGCAACATCTAATAGTACTTGGTATGTCTTCATATCATAACATCAACTTTTGTATATTTTTTTTCTATTGCTTTTATACTTTCTACATTTCTTTCTTAGGTTTGACTAATATAATAGAACGCACAGTTGTTACGTTAAGATTTACTTATGTCGTTCAATTATAAATAGGAACTTGGATTGTAAGATATTATGTACTTCAAGTATGCCCTGCATTGTAGTTCTTAGAATTTCATCTAACAGGCCAATTTAAAATATCTGACCCATTTCCTATTTTAGTTTTGATAGAATTAGTGGTTTTTATTACCTCACGATTGACATTTCTTTGTTGCTCAGGATTAACCTTAATTCACACCCATTTTTTGGCATGTAGTTGGTTTTTTTCTTTGGTTGATTCTTCTCCTAACAGTGGGAGTAAAGACTTGTACCCAGGTCCCCTTAGTAAAAAGGGGTACCTCTACTAACCTTCCAAGCGGTGGTTCAGTGGTTCACACCATTTAAATAACTGAACAATCACTTCTCTTCTTAGTAACCCAAACACCTCCATCTTTCCCTAATTTCTTTCATTGTCTTATCTATGAAGTGAATGGTGTCTGATTACTGGATAAGTGGGCCATCTAGTGTTAAGGTTTTTATTTGAATGACTATTTTTCATTTCTTATAGGAAACCTTTGCCTCTTGGAAGGTCATTTACCTTAGCTTGAATACCTCTTAGATTTAAAGTACATCCACATTCTCTTAAATGTAGGGAAGTTGTCAACCAAACTGAAAATCCGTGTTATCATAATCAACCCTTCTTTTTCTCCCCAAATTAATGCTGCTATGAAGTTTCATTCATCTAGAAATATTTCCATGCTTTCTGTTGATTCTTTAGGTCTAAACTCCATATTCTCCTGATTGCTCTAAGAATGAATAGCATGATTATCTTTGACACGCTCCAATGTTAGGTTGTCAAGTTTTTTTTTGCAAAATATCTGCCTTGGTTTGAAGACATTAAATACTTAATGGTCAAGTGTGAATTAGAAAATGCATTATGCATTCACATGGTAAAGGTGGGCTACTTTTTCTAATTTTTTACTGGGTATGATTGGATGTGATCCCAGCACCTCAACCTTGTTTATTCTAACTTTCTGATGATATTCACTCTGTGAGTTACCAAATATTATAGTGCCTCCATCACACCGAACCTAAAAGAAATACTAAAAATTCATTCCATTACTGGAGACCGATTTTGTTTCATGTTGAACCTCGCTCACTGAAACAGTTGCCAAAAATAAAGAATTTCCAGTTTGTTCACTAGTCTTACATGCTGCTGCTGGCCTTGAAAGCTGAACTGAACAGTGAATCAACCACTTTTGTTTCAATTCAAGTCAGGCGCATAGTTGTGGGTTTCCATCCACTTCTGATTTGTGAAGGGACACCAGCAACGATAAAAGTTCATGAGCCTCTTCACCAGCTTTTCCTGCAATATGGGGTGGTACGATAATGTCCATGTATCGGTTTACTTTAAATTTCCAGTCTTTTTCAGTGTTGTTGAATTCAACCAATTCTAAAGTTTTCTTGTTCTTCATTGTTGTTTCTTACTGATTCCAGAATGCCTACATGAGTGAGGAAGGCTGTGCGGAACCTTACATTAATAAAGGGGGCATTACATATATTTGGAATCCCAGTCCTGAAGCTGAAGAGCACAGACAGTCCTCAAATGAAGGTCTTAGCTTCCACAGGTGATGATTTTCTCTGCATTCTTAAAGTTATCTTATAATGAACTTAACAAAAATTGAACAGAGTCGTGTCTTCTTTTCCTCAGAGAAGCGCGCGAGGGCTTCCTTCTGCACAGGGTCAGCCCATTAGAGATCGTGGGTATCAGAAGTTCCTTTATGTGAACAACGATATACTCTTTAAATCTGAATTTTATGTGGTATCATCATTTTCTATGCCTTCTATAGTTTGCTTATTCAATTTGCCAATGGCAGGAAACAATCTTCGTCGATTCTTCAAGCGAGGTGGTTTTCAGATCAACACTACATCAATTGGGAAGAGACACCATGTGAGATTAGGGGAGACATTCTTTGAGAAACTTTATTGATTCCAATTGTTTTTCTCTGTTTTATTCCCTGCCACATCAGTTGTATTATTAGTTACATTCATAAATTGGTTTTTGAGAGGGTGCATTTGTTTGTGGTCCATCAGATCAGTTTTATTTTTGTTATATTCTTCGCTCCAACGAATTTATACTCATACACAAAGATATGATTATATACCCAAAACAAAAAAAAAACGATATGATTGAATATGGAGTCAACATTTGTCCATACCAATCCCCCATATTAACTAGGAAATAAAATGAAATAAGGGGGGATAAAGAGAAAAAAAGTTTATTGTATGAAAAGAACAAATCCCAGATAAATTGGCATAAGACTTAATAATGATAAAGGTGCTCGAATTATTTATCAAGATTTAATTATGACAATGAATAAAAATATTCTTTTATATTATTTAAAATTTTATCTCACACAACATTCTGGCACATCTCGCTCTCATTCTCAAAGATAAACAAGTTATGTTGGAGATAATAATTGTCATTTAAAAAATCATAAATTTTTATCAATTATTTATTATTATATTATTTAAAGTGAACTAAACAATAAAAATATAAATTTTACGTTTTCCAAATAGATTGATAAAAAAGACAACCAAACATAATTTTACTTATTTTACACGGATTGTTATCCATTCCACTATAGTTATCAATGATTAATAACTCTATATCACACCCTAAATGCACGCGCGCACACACACACCCCCATAACATTTCTATGTAACAATAGGGGTGGTAAACGAGCCGAACGAGTCAAGTTTTGACCTGTTCAGGCTCGACTCGTTTAGCAGCATGCTCGGCTCCGGCTTGGCTCGGCTCGGGACCGAGCTTCATTTTGTGTTCAAGCTCGACTTGTTGGCCTCGTGAAATGCTCGGTTAAAGCTCGCCTTAGCTCGGCTCGTTTGTTAAACAAGCCAAGCCGAAACTCGAATCAAGGCTCGGCTCAGGCTCCTTTAGCTAAAAAAAAACCTTATTTAGCATTTAAAAAATCACATTTCACAAATCACAACACCTTATATAAATAAAAATAACATAAGACAAAAGGGAAACGAGCCGAGCCTGAATCGAGCCCGAGCCGAGCTCGAGCTCGCCGAGCCTGAACCGAGCCCGAGCCGAGCTCGAGCTCGGGCTCGGTTCAGGCTCGGCTCGTTTTCCTTTTGTCTATTAAGTAAACGAGCTCGCCCAGGCTCGGGCTCTGCTCGCTCGAGCTCGGCTCGGGCTCGGGCTCGGTTCAGGCTCGGCTTGTTTTCCTTTTGTCTATTAAGTAAACGAGCTCGCCCAGGCTCGGGCTCTGCTCGGTTCGGACTCGGCTCGTTTACAAATCGAGTTTTAAAAATTGTTTAAGCTCGGCTCGTTTATCTAATCGAACGAACCTGGACGAGTTTTAACCGAGCTGAGCCCGAGTTGCTCGACTCGTTTACCAGCCCTGTATAACAAAAAATATATAAACTATATACTCATGATTTAACTTGTAAAAAAATTACATGAATAAGATCAAAGAAAAGGGGTGAATCGGGTCGGACCATTGTGACCGAACCCGATTAAATGGTGAAAACCAGAAACCCTAGATCCTCCTCCTCTTCCCCTATAAAACCAGTGGTGTGGCCATCTGAGGGCACAAAAAACTCTCATTAGTTCAAGTCTGAGGCTGTAATTTTTTGGGGGTGTTTTTTTACAGTAAGAGAGAGAGATTGCTGGTTTGAGGGTTGCCCTTTCTCTCTCTTCACCCCCCTCAAAAAATTAGCCGATGATTCTTAACAACTATTTTTCAAAAAACAAAAAAACAGCCCATGCTTCATCATCATCTTCTTCTTCTGCTTCTCCTCCTCCAATCATCATCGTATTGGGTTGTTGATGTTGTTGATTCTCTTTCTTTCTCTCTCTTTTTTGTATGTATATATATATATATATATATATATATATATATATGCGATGGACCCGCGATCGGATGATCCACGTCGCGCACCGCACCGACCGCACACCGCACCTAATCGTCGGCATATATATATATATATATATATATATATATATATGTTTATGGAGGCAGTGATGAGAAACCAGTTGATTAGATTATGAATGACCACCATCTTTTGAAATCCAAATTCATGGCGGGGCGAAACTTGGATGGTCATATTTGGGCAACCGTTTTGCAGCCATTGTTTTTTGTGGGTTTGTTATAAGATTGGGGTTTATGATTAATGGCACAGTCTGAGCCTCATCTGTCTCCTTCTCATCCAGATTTTTTTAATGTTTTTTTTTCTTTCAAAGTTTGATGTTTTTATCGGATGAAACATATGAGAACCCATTTTAGGAATTTTTATTTTTATTTTTAATTAATGGCAGTCTGAGCTATCTTTAATTTTAGCTCTTACTAATTACAGAGAACTTTATTTTTTTGGGGTTTCAAAGTTTTTAATGTCTAGATCAGCCTCTGTAAATAATTCTATCTAAATTTTTTTTTTATCAGTTTAGTAACTTAAAATAACCAAATTACCTTTATTTTATATAGTAATTAAATTCTCTTTCATCCTTTTGAGATTTAATTATTTAAATTTTAAAAGATTTTTTTTGAGACGTGACAATTAAACAAAAAATTCTTGCTTCGTCTGAAAAAAAACATAAGATATTCCTATGAATCTTTAAATTTAAAAATACCTTTAAAAAATAGTAATGTTAATGTTTATAACGATGATTCCATACTTAATTAAAAAAATATAAACACAATTTCAAATAAAAATTTATTTTCATTTTGTTAATTTTTATTAGTTAAAACTCAGTTTGAGACATTTTTAATTGGATGAGAGAGAGTAAATATTAAATGATATAGGAATAGTTAAATCATTTTAGATTAAAACATAGTGAAACAAAAATTTCTAGATAAAATTATCTGATTTTGGTATTTGAAAACTATAGAAGATGTTTTGTGTGTTCTCATGTTTAGGCAGAAAATAATTATTCATTGCCTCCTATTAATTCATTTAGGGTCCGTTTGGGGTGTGACATAAGGTTATTCGCCCTTGATAGCTATACTGGGATAGATAACAATCCATGTTGAATGGGTAAATTTTTGTTTGGTTGTCTTTTTTGTTATTCTCATTGGAAAACGTAAAATTAATCTTTTTGTTGTTTGGTTCACCTTGAATAAAGTAAGGATAAGTGGTAGATAAGAGATGGATAAGAGTTTATGACTTTTTAAATGACAATTATACCCCTGCATAAATTATTTGTGTTTGGGAATAAGTATAAGAGATGTGTGTGTGATATGATAGATGTGATGGTTTTTGAAATGTGTGCAGAGAGTGTTAGGTAAGATAAATTTTTTAAAATGACAGATAAGGGTATTTTTATCCATTGGTATAGATAAGCCCTGATAAGCAATTCTAGCTTTTTCTGAGAATAGTTATCAGCCTTTATCCTAGCTTATCCAGACATAACTATCAATGTTTATTCTTGTCAAACAAACAGCTGTTTGGAGACTATTCTACTGTATTCTCCCCTATCTGACGTTTATTCTCCACCCCAAACAGGGGGTTATTGAATAAGGGTAACGCTCTAGAATAATCATGTAACTTTCTTTTTCATGTATATGATGAGTTCTAAACATCATAAAACTCCATATCATAAAATCTTTGTTCTGATAATTAAGAAAAAAAAATTTGTTTGAGAAAAAAATTTACAGTGACCAACATATATATAATTTGTGCATATATTTTGTTCTCTGACCAAAGAGAGAATTAATTTGAAGAGAAACAACACACAATTCAGAACACAAATCTATTACAAAAGAACCAAGAAACATCCCACAGTTTCAAACATAACTAAACCAAGCTAGAACTCGGAAGTTATCAAAAGATCCCAATATGCTACAAGCAGAACTTCTCATCACTATACAGATGCTTTATTTCCCTCCTTTTCTTCTTCTTCACTTCCCAAATAGGGATTTAAACCACCAGATGCCTTTGGTGTCCTTGGGGCCTTCCTCCCCTTCAGGTGGGGTTTCGCTTTGCAGCGTCTTGTGGAGTTTTGTGACATCATAGCCCTCTTCTTTGGCCTTCTCAACAAGCTGATTATATATTTCTTCGTCAAGATGGTTTTGCCTGCACAGTATCTATGGAGAGAACAAGAGATGGTAAACATTAACACAATTCAATTGAGAAACTATAAAACATACATGCGCGTGCACACACAGATTTGACAATCAACTGATATGAACATCCAATAGGTGATCGGTGATGTATTTAATTGGTTGCACCACCATGTCTATAAAATGTGGGAGAAAATAACAGGACCAGCTAACATGTTAATCCTCTATAGATCAAGGATGAAAATGGTTCGACAAGCATCGTTCAAGTTTATTGTATCTCAACCAAAGAAAATCTTTAATCATGCAAAGGCAATTGTCTGCACAAGGTTTACTTGAGTAGGATATGCAGCCTTTCAGATGATGAATACAGTCACGTTGAGTGTAGGATTAACTAATGAAAGAAGTCTAGGCTACTATCTAAATAATTAACTATTTGTTTGTTATCTTTTAGGCCTTCTGACTGCTTGGGAGAACCAACACCCAAACAAGATATACAAACATGTTCAGCAGCCGGTTTAAATCCTTCCAATGCTTGAAGTGTTTACAAAGACCTATCAATACTAAACCCAAGATTAACAGGATAAGCAGAGGGTCAAGATCAGAGCTCCATCTTGAGTGCGCCCGCAACCCTCCCATCATACCTTTCAATCCTTTTGGAACTGAAGATGCAAAGGCTATATGATATGTATAAAGTTACATAACACAGAGAAACGGGAAAACCCAATTAATGTAGAACTGACAGCAGTTAAATATCAAAATAAATGTCAATGTTCCTCAACCTATGCTTTTGATCCGTAAAATTTCTGGTCCCTGTTTAGGTAGAAGAATAAAGGTGGAATAAGATAGAATAAGGGTGAATAAGCCCACAAACAAGTTTGGATAAAAAAAAATAGGTGGGTTTAAAATAAGTGGGAATAAACTATTATTGATATTTGAGATCCCCTCTAAAATTATGTTATTCCACCCAAGCTATTCCAATGGTATAAGATGAGCCCTCATGTTAAATCACATATTATCTCCTCACATAAATCTAGGGATCCCCGCATGTCAACTCATTTTTCACCTTTTATAGATTCTTATCCTAGACTTATTTTTATCTTTTATCCACAACTTATCTATGATCAAAATTACAAAACAACTAAAAACACAATAAAAAAAAGATGAATTGTTCATTATTTATACTAGAATAGTTCCTTAATAGCTTATGTCACTATCCAGACACGAATAAATTAAACACATCAACAGGAACGACTACACTGTAAACCTACAGAATCTATATCTCAAGACCAAACAATCATGCTCAATAGTTGGGTCACTAACAGTGAAAAACACAGACTCAAATAAGCCATTCTCAGACATCCACAAAGCAAAATCAACAAAGAAAATCCCAAACCCAAACCCAATCCCCAAATCACACCCAATCAACAAAAAAGAAACCAACTTTCAACATTTCAGCCAAAACAAAAACAATCCATCATCAAAAAAAGGGGAAAAAAAACATACCCAAAGGTACTTCCTGCTGGGCTGACCGATGAGCGCGTACTGATAATCCTCATCAATGAAGAGGACCCAATAATCCCCAACGACGGGGATGATAGGCAGGAAGGGCGGGACGTAGAACTTGACCTTGAGCTTGGCCTCATCGGAGGAAGGCTCAGCCTTGTAAGCCGACCCCTCGATGTAGCCCCTCTTGCCGCCGCTCCATGTCTCGTTGAGGACTTTCACAGTGGATCCGTCCGGGTTGAGGGAGTAGGTGGCGCGGGTGTCGACGCCGTCCTTGGGTTGAAAGCGGGAGGGGAAGGAAGCGATCTCGTACCACCTCCCCATGTAGCGGACAAGGTCAAGGCCCTTCACCACCTCCATTTGTTTTTTGGACGCCATTGTTGGGGTTTTGGTTGTTTTGAGAGATTGGGTTTTGGTTTTTGGTTGGTTTTTATGGTGGGTTTGGGTTTGGATTTGCTTTGGGAGGAAGGAAGGGTAGGATCTGGATTTCTATAAAAGAGAGAAGGTGGCAATGTGTGGAGTGTGAGACGTGGAGAAATCTTGGCCTTTGTTTTGGCGGCAGAAGAGATTGGTTTGAGGGAAGCTTCCGGATGTTAAGAATAGAGAAATGTGAATGTGAGGTTGATTGTTTGTTGCTTTGATTGTTTGGTTTTACAACTACAAATACATGTAAATATCTACAGTGTGCTTGTAGAGCACGAAATCTACAATGCAAGATGAACTTCTTTACGTATTATCTTTTGATCGTGTTTAGTTACGTGACAATATGAACTTCTTACGTATTATCTTTTGACCGTGTTTGATTACATGATTAACTTTTATATCTCTAAGAAATTGTTTAGTAATGATTTTCAAGAGTTGGAAGAGCTTCATGTTAATCAGTCTAAATATCATATGCAGACTTAATCAAATTTTAAAATCTTAAAATTTGAATATTTAAATATTTTATCATAATTTTAATATTTAAGTATTGAATGAATATAAATATACGAGTCATTGTTCAATTGTGATAGGATAAAGTTGAAATGTAAAATTGGAGTCATTGTTCAAAATCGTGATTGGATAAAGTGGAAAAGTAAAATTGAACGTCATTTTCTTTAGTACAAGATAATAGATTTTAGGAGTTTATTAGCTATGATGTAAATTTGATGTATTTAAAAAAAAATTGTCAGGATAAATTGAAAATGTAAGATTGGATCTTCTTCCTCTAATAACTAAAGGTAAAATAGATTAATGAATTTGCTATTGTATTTTTTTATTTGAAAATCATTTTGAGCTCACCCATAGTCTTATCAAGAGGATTCGTGTTGTTTCAAGGTTTGGATAAGATTTGAATTCGATATATGAATTAATTAATTCATGAAGAAGCAAAGAATTTGGTGATTAAGATCCAACATTCATGATGATTATACATTTATCAAACGTAAACATCTGATTGGTTGACCTCTGATAATGCCAAAACACAGTTCTATTAACAGGGCACATGATGGACCACAATTTTTTTTTTTTTTTTAAAGCATTGATAATTTTATATTGATTTTTCATTAAAAAAAAATTAAGCAAACAAAAGAGACTGTTATGTGCAACACCGATTACGGATCCCTTGATATTTCGAAAGAGTTATTTTTGCAGTCTCAATGAGCTTTGCTTTTGTTTTAAGATACACATTTATTTAATAAAACATATATCTTCGTAAAAAATAAAATACAGATTTAAACAAATTAAATACATATTTTTATATTTTTCTAATCATGTATATATTCACCTGAATATATACTCAATTAAAGAAATCATATGCTCCATCAATATTGCCAAAATAAGTAATACATGGATCATGTAACAAAACATGTACTCCAATGAATTATCTAACCCACTTATGCAAAAAAAATAAAAAAAAAACAAAAATTATATGATATGGTGCGGACAAGGCTCATACACGAAAAAGGGGGTCACAATTTAGGGGTAGAGATGTGAATGTGATTTATTTGGTGTTTTTTAATCATCCAATGAAAATACATTTAATCAAACAATAGATATTTTAAAGATGTCTACATCCAAGGAAAAGCTAAATGATACAATGATATTTATGGGATATCATCTCATCAGTCAATCCCACCATCTGAATCAATAAAATTTAATCAGACAGTGATGACTGCGTGTCAGGAGGGAGATATGCATCCACATTATATTATTATTCCCCATCTCAAAGATATCAAAAAAACAGAAAAAAAAATACACATCCATCTCTTGTAAATTCCACATACTTTGATGACCTAAACTGGATGTACAATCCACCTGTGACATTATTCCATACACGAATTTCACAATTCATCACAAACACTAATCTTACTAGGTATATAAATGATACACTACATAAGAACATCTCTAACCATAACTCATTTTTCTTCAAAATAGAAGATGCTGGTATCTCCATTTTAAACAACATATTTTTCCTCCATATTTGAAGGACTTAAATGGAATGACATTTAGATAGAGACAATAAACTATTATAGGATTTATGACTATTCTAAGAATAAATAACTATATACCAGTAGAATAAGTGATTTTTGTTTGATTGTGTTTTTAATTATTCTAAATGAAAAACATAATAATAAAGTTTTTGTTATTTAATTGAATAAATAAATTATAAATAAATATTTACAAAAGGTAAAAGAATTATTTGACATGTGTCACTTGATTAATAAGAGGTGATGACAGATTAATTGACTTGTGAAATAAGTAATGACAATTGATTTGACATGTAGTCCCCCTCAAATCATAAGAATATATTAGATGAAATAACACAATTCTCAAGGAGACCTAGACTACATATACCAACTTAAATTCCCACCTATTCTGACATAACTCTATACTCATATTCTTTTCACCCAAACAACTTTTTAGGCTTATTCTCCCCTCATTCCCTCCTATCCTCCCTCTATTCCACTATCCAATTGGGGCATTAGAGATGCTCTGAACCAACCCGTATTTTTAAGAATAACAAGGGATCAACTGCACAGACCACACTGTTGAAGTTGTAACTAAATAATCTAAACCTAAGGCTTTCAAAAATGGCTCGGTGAGATTCATGAAACAACAAAAAAGAAAAACCAAAATAACACAGGAGAATGAAAAGATAATGCAAATGAATACAGAAAACCTGGAGTCTTAAATCTCATCTCAAAACAAAGTGCTCAAGCTGCTGTGAATCCCTTCTTCCCACCACCGCCGGTTGATCCAGCTGGGATGACCTTAAGCACGTTGAACCTCACTGTTTTCGACAATGGCCTGTGCACAATACACATTAAGATTCAATGAGGGTTGCTCATATGTGTGGGTGAGACTTGTGATCATTGAGGATTTACCTGCACTGGCCAATGATGACATGGTCACCTTCCTTCACACGAAAGCACAGGGATACATGTGCAGGGATGTTCGAATGACGCTTCTCATACCTGAAAACCATAAGGCATTAAGAGATTATGTCATTATAATAAACTTTCAGGTATATAGCAGTAGAATATAGTGGTTTTTAAGGTTTCACTTGCCTTTGGTACTTCTTCACATAATGAAGGTAATTCCTTCGGACAATTATGGTTCTATTCATTTTGGCACTATGGCAGGTTCCTGCCAGAATCCTGCCCCTGATGGAGACTGTTCCAGTGAACGGGCATTTTTTGTCGATATATGTCCCTGCAAGTAGATTTAAACATTAATTGAAAAGAATATGCACCTTATTTTAGTGTCCCCATAATTGGTTGGATATCGTATACAAGGTTCCAATAGATCAAGCGTGATATGATCATCAAGGCAACAGATACAATTCCTATAACAGAAGAGAAGATTTCAATGAAAAACCAGGCAACTCAAGCTATCACTCTTTTTAAGCAGGGTCTGCTAGGACATTAGGTTGTGAAATTGGATAATTCGCGCAAATATTATATATCTATATAACACGGTCAAGGTCAACATCCCCTTCAAGGCCATGACATCCAGAAAATGTTTTATGTAGACCATACATACAGCCTATAAACTTCATCCATAAATTGTAGTAATAACTAATAAATAGATGAAAAGGTAGACAAAGGGGAGAGTTGTCAAACATATTTTTAAATTTGCATATGCCAATGCCATATTTTTCATATTTCACAGTTCAAAGTTGACAAATTAGTCAACAGTAAAATTATAACAATGCAACATCAAAGAAAGTAAGAAACAACTGACCAAAAAAAGAGTAAAATATAAACAGCAGTCCATAATTCCATGTCTGAATGCCATGAATTTCTATGATCATCAATTTTCTTCCACATTTTTTTTACTAGAGGTGGGAGCACACCCTCTATTATATATTAAAATGAAAGCTCTAAAAAAACAAGTGGGTGATATTAAGCCTAACCCAAAAGGAAAGGAGGGAGGGGAACAAGGTTGATAGATTCAACCCCAAATAGAACATACCTAGCACTTCAAGAAATGTGATTGTTACAGAAGGAAAGGGAAAGTTCCCCAGAAGAAAAATATGCTATCCCCTTGACTGGAAAAAGTTAATTGCGAGAGAAACTTCTTCCACCCTCATAGGAGAGAAAAATTATCTCCTAAAAGTGAAATAAGGCAACAATTTTTACAAAGTGATGTAAACCTCATCATATGAAAAAAACTGCACAAAGGACAAAGTGAACTGTCAATGAAAAGTACTTCAATTTTCCTCTAGCACATATGTGCCCTAGTTTCCTTCCTCACAAAGCGCCAATTTGTTAATCAAAGAAAGAAGGGAAAAAAAATGTCCTTCAATCACTTTCTATAGGCAAGCTGTGCCAAAACAGAAGTGATTTTTCCCTTTGGGATTGGGAATAGACACATCCTTAGATCGGGAAAGGATCAATTGTACAAATTCTGCACATAAGCCATTTTCATTCAAAAATTTGTCTCTTCCTCTCAATGTGCAATGCATAATGTGAATTTGGCCAAATCTATCTACCTTTTCACTTTTCTGAACCAATTTTACAATTGTTGGGAGTTTCCCACAGCTAAAAACTTCCCCCAAGCAGCCACCCATCTATCTCTGGATTTTATTACTAAACGTCCCACGTCCCGCTCACTTTGTCCATTTTTTTTAATCAATAGATTGGCCATTTACTAGTTGAAATCAAGAAGTACAAAGCCCAATGGGAGGAAAAGGAAAGGAGAAAACAAACAAGAAGTATCACAAAACAAAAAAAAACATGGGACAAGACTAAGGGGTGGACAAGCTATCCACCCCACAGCCTCTCCACGGAATAGGCCCCGCTACTCCTGAAGTCTTATTCACACTCAATGCAATTACATACAAAATGGTCAGAAAATTGAATAGCCGTACTGGCCCTTACTTTAAAAGAAGTGAAGCATTCCCAAAAAAGGCTGTATATTCAATTCAAAGGGAAAAAAATGAATAAATTGTGCGGCTGTAAAAAGGGGAAAAACCCACAAGTTTCTGGCCACAATTAAGCACTTTCAAGTTTCTGCTGACCACAGTATCACACACTTATAGTTACCATTCAGGAATGAACAAGTAAAATTGGGTTTAACACAGATGATTCTGATTTTATAAACAATCTCATGATTGAGTTCTACATTGTACATAACTATTGAAGAAATGGATATGTTGTGCAGACATAAACATAGGGAAAACCAAAAACTCAGCAATATTAGTAGTTTTACAGTGCACCACAACCAGGATCATACCCACAGTACCTACCTACTTAAGAATGAACATATCAAATAGAATTTAGCATGGCTGGTTATGATTCAAAAAGAACCTCATGACTGAATTCACATTGTACATAAAGTTGAACTATCCACTTGGGATTTACAATTTGAAGATGAAGTAAAGTTTTAGACAATATTCTAAAAAGCGCTAGGCGCTAGGCGGGCGGTTAAAAGGGGACTAGGGATTAATCGGCTAAGCGGTGATTAATCGGAGATTAATCGGTCACTATGTTAATAATACAAAATAATACATATATGTGTATATATGTACTAGTTATTATACAAGTGCGAGCTAGCTTTTCAAAAAATATATATATATATAAATAAATATGATAATTATATAAAAACTAAATAATAATTAAACAAAATACAAAATTATTTAAGAAATAGAATGCTAAAAAATGTGCTATTATTATTCAAGGACAATATATATATATATATGAAATATCAATCACAATTTTCAGTAATAAAAAATGAAAAAACATTGAACACATGTTGTTATTGTTTCAATCACCCCTCCCGGCGTCTCTCAATCAACGTCCCAACACCGTCACCCCGAAAGGTCCATCACTTTAACTCCAACTCATCAACGATGGATAGACACTCTAGATGCAGATATTGAAAATCAATGGCGAATATCACTCCGTCTCCAAATGAACGACCAACAGGGGTATTTCAGTAATTCAGAACGACAGCCCCGTACACAGCCAGCAAAACAGAGCCACTGACACTCTCCGGTCCGATTTTTATTGTTCTTCCCCATTTTAAATCCTCGCCGTCGGCATTCTCGTCTCTCAGATCCTCGTCTGTCCGATCAAATTCAATGTGGAAGCTCAAGTTCGCCGAGGGAGGAGGAGATCCATGGCTCCGGACGCTCAACGGCCACGTCGGGAGGCAGGTCCGAGAGTTCAATCCGAGCCTCGGCTCGCCTGAGGAGCTGGCGGAGGTCGAGCTCGCCCGCGATGGATTCCGCAATCTCCGCTTCCAGCAGAAGCACAGCTCCGACCTCCGGAGCAAGAGAAGTTTGGGAGCCGACTATGCCCGTCTAGGCGGCCGATTAGGCCAATCCGCTTAGGTAGGTCGCCTGGGGCCTAGGCGAGGCGGGTAATGCCCGCCTCCGCCTAAATCACCGCCTAGGCGACGCTTTTCGGCGCTTTTTAGAACACTGGTTTTAGATAGCTAATTATGATTTACCAAAAAATCCCAAGATTAAGTTCAACATGGTACAGAAAAATGCATGAACATGGAAGTACATTAGAGGAACAATGATATCAACCACTATATATACATATATATATAAAATCTGAGACCAGGAGCCTTATATTTCAGACTTTGTACTTCGAATCTAGTTAATGAATTTGGGTTCCCATTTCCAATATATATATATATATATATATATATATATATATATATATGAGTCGTGATATTATACGGTCGTGCGGTCGTGCGGTCGCGATTCACGGGCCGTCGATCACGGGTCCATCGCATCGGACGGTCGGGTGCGATTCACGTCGACCATTGGATGCGATGGACCCGCGATCGGACGACGCACGTCGAATCCGCACGACCGCACCGACCGCATATTATCGGAAATCATATATATATTATATTATATTATATTATATAAGTTTACGCTTAATATACAAATGTGAATGTATCTTCTTGCGTTTTCTTCTGTATACTGCTCATCTACAGATTATTTTTGTTTTTTGTTTCTATTTCGTCTCATCTGTCTCCTCCATCTTAAACTTGTTGTTCTCCCTTCTTACTTATGTTATATTTCCTGGTACTGTGTCCCATGTTCATCAATGAAATATGGAGGTAGGATCCCTACCTTCTATCAAAAAAATTACTCAGATTAGGTTCTAGGGCAAGGTGGTAGCTCTGAAACTCAACTGAATATATAGTTTCATATAATAAATCATCTGTCAAATTTCAATAATGGCTGTATATGTCCTGAATGTTGACACAAGAAAGCGGTTGTTCAAAATTTATCTATGAAAAAGAAGAACATTACTGTAATAGGAATAATTACTATCCCTAGATACTAGCTCCTACACAATCATCATGCATATTGGTAGCAGAAAGAAAGTCACGCCATAAATTCAAACACGCATGAAACAAAAGCAAGTATTAAACACATTGCATTATCAAATAATTTTATCAACACATGATTCAAAGCGTGCATGATTTACGGCACCTTCAATAGCTTCACGGGGGGTCTTGAATCCCAATCCAACGCTCTTCCAAAAGCGATTCCCTCCCTTTCCAGGCATCTTCCCTTTTCCTGACTTCTTGGAGCTATCAACATCAACACATTACCCAATGAACCCAGCAAGTATATAAAACACAGCTCTCCCTCCTCTAAAGAATGCTCACTACTTGATATAAAAACACTCAAATAAAATAAAATATAGAAGACACAATTGCAAAGTTTCTGTTACTACCTTGAAAACACCTTCGGCTGCTTCAAGAATGCTTTCTCAGTCTGCATTCAGAAGAGCAAATCCAATTAAACTTAAATCACATAGTTCACTTATACACAATCCAAATCAAACTTTGTAAAAAAAAAAAACCATATTTTTGTAAAAAATCGCTACTGAAAACAAAACCAATAACACATTCAGCTGCATTGATCTTGATTTTTAGGAAATATATTGTTCAAAATACAAAGCCCCTAAAATTCGATCCCGAAAGAATTGCGAGGGAAATCATGAACAAAGAGAGAGGGAGAGAGAGAGAGAGAGAACCTGTTCCGCCATTTTTGAGAGCTCTCGCGACGAAAGAGAGGTGGAAAACTGGAAGAGATGGAGATCGGCCGAATCTTCAGCTTCGCTGAAACCCTAAAAATGAAAGCAGATGATCTTAAATGACGCAAACAACCTCAAAGGGTGACTCTTGTCGATATTGGAGTGCTATTCTCACGTCCAAGATGTTATGAGGTCCGCGCTATCTCTCTCAACGGATCAGAGTGGGAAAAGTGTTTCAGACCGTCCGATGAGCATTTCGGGAGGATGATAAAGATGGTGGGGATACAGTATCTCCAAATCATTATCAGTGAATTACATTCGCTTTCGGACCGCAAAATGTTCGTAGGGTGCGTAAATAAATTTGGCCCAAGTTATTCCCACCACTCCTTTTATTTTACCCACGACCCCAAATTTTTTTTAAAATCCACTGATCCCACTACCCAACATTTCCCACCACCCTACAATGAATCAATCAACTATTCTACCACCCAAATCAAATGAAAAGATCCACAATTCACCCTCCTCTCTCTCTCCCAAGTCTCCTCACCGAAGAGGGTGTAGCTCATTCCAGCAACCCCACTATACACTCCAGTGAGATGGCTGATATCATAGTTTAAAAAATGATCCAATATGTCGTAATAGTGTATGATTTATTTATTTTGGTTATATAATAGTTTGCAATATAATGTATGTTTTTTTGGTTTGTACTGCCAAGATTTTGTTATAATATTGGTTTTGTTTGATATATAAACTCAATTGTATTAAAAGTGGTTTTTTGGTTGTTTAATGTCATTCGACTGGTTTAAAGTCAAATCTTATATCCCAATTCATTTTGTGCATGACAAACAAATATTATGCTAAACACAAATTCTTATAATTATTACATCAAAAATGTAAACATCAAATATATATATGTGAAATCATGCATACTCTAAAATATATAATAAAAGAATAAAATAAAATAAGATATATAGGGATTAGAAAAATGTATCTGAAAATGTGGAAGCGAGTGAAGATACTCTGTCCTCGGTGAATAAAGCTCCCTCATGCACAAGGTTGAATGGCTCCTACCACTGAGAGATACGACCACAATAGATTTTGTTCTTCTGGGGTGCGAGATACGGAAGAACCATGGTGAACTGACTGCGATCCTTTCAGACACCCGAATAAAAAAAATAGTGTGGATGGAGGTATTCTCTCTAGGGAATGATAGGTTAATTTGATGGTGGAGCAAATTTATTTATTCTCTCTTTAACTGTTTCACACACACACTTGATGAATAGAAGATGCTCCCTCTCTCTATATATATAGAAGGTGGAAATGTAACGCCAAGCCATTAAACATGCACGTTAATGAAAAAAATGTTTTCGTTCCAATTCCTTAATTTGTAACTCATGCATTTAAGATTCTTCAAACGTGTAATAATAAATAATTTATATGTGAGTGTAACCTTCAAAACACATGCAATTAAATTGAGCCGTTTACAATACATTATGGAATATTGAATTATGTATTTTGATCAAAATATCAACAGTTCGATCATATATCATTAAGCCTATGGAACTATGAACAACACAGGCTTTGTCGAACTGAAATAAATAAACTAAAGGAAACCAACATCGTCAACATATCATAGGCCGAGGAGGCAGCTCTAATTGAACGAGGAGTTGGTGGAGCAAAATCTAAAAGATTCAACATCCACTCTATCGACATCTAGAAAATGAAGGGTTTTTAAATCGATCAAATTTAAATACAAGATCACATGCTCCCTTCTTTGAACTTCTTCCTCCTTTTTAAATAATCCAACACTTTCAATAGATCCTCAATAAATTTCTTCAAAGGCTCATATGCAGATCTGATGGTGAAGTAGGAGGCACGGCGGCGACTCGACAACGCTCGATAGTGATGGAGGCTGGCATAAAAACGTAGCATTGGTTGAGAGAGAAAAAAAAGAGATGAGAGACCTTGTGAAAAAGAGGGTGGGTGGTGGGTTTGATTTTGGGGTTCAAAGGTGTTTATAAGATGGTGGGTTTAGATAAGCATAAAAGAACATGAGATGGATTTAATAGGATTGTGCGTAAAATAAAAGGAGGTAGTGAAATAGCTTGAACCAATAAATTCAAGGAGTTACTGCCAATGTTTTATTTTTTGGGAGTGGTGTGGTTAGCAATAAAAAAAGAATTAGAGAGGAAAAGATAAGAGTACTAGGGGAAGGGCGATGGCAATGGATGGATAATAGCGGCACTGCGCGGAGGAGGGTGAGGATAATGGGTGGAGGAGGATGCGGTAGGTGGAGAGAGGGGGAAAGAGAGAGGATGGTGGGGGAGGAGAGTGACGGCAGTCGAAAGGGGCTGGTTTAGATGGGCAAAGAAGGGCAGTCAACCACCCACTTTCTTTCGCTCTTCCCCTCTTCCTCCCATAGATCTCCTCCAACACCCACCGTGGCCTACCATTGTCATCCACAACCAATCACCACATGTCCTCTCTTTTTGGATTTTCTCTCTTTTTCTCTCTCCCTCTCCTTTTTCCCTTGTCATTCACTTCACCCCGATTTTTTTTCTTTCAAGGTGGGATGAACGACGGGAGCAATTCTTTTTTTTTTTATGAAAAAAGTCATTTATAACCTATGACAACCCTTGTATAAAAAACAAATAGAGCAGAGTGAACCCACATTGTCTAAATAAGATCTCCAAAGAGAAGATTTTATTTGAATCTTCACTTTGTTATGAAAAAAAGTCATTTATAACCTATTACAACCCTTGTACAAAAAATAAATAGATCATGGTGATCCCACATTTTGTAAATAAGATCTCCAGACAGGAGATTTTATTTGAGTCTTCAAATTTGTAGTTATTGCATATAAAATTTCTTTTTTAAATTTTTTTTAACAAGAATTAAAATTAGTTTGAAGAATATTTTTTAAACTTAAAAATTAATGATGAAGAACTCGAAAATTAAACAATAGTATGTATTGAATATATAAATAATTTTTTTATTTTTTAATAATATATGACATACAAATGATTGATGATCTTTGTAAATAACAATCTAATTGGAATTTATTAACTAACGATGCAATTTTAAGTTCTCACCTTCTTCACTTACGAGAAATTTTGAATGTGCTATTGATAATTGTACTTCTCAACTTATATGTTATTCAACAAATAAATTTCATAAGTTATGTATATTCCCTATTGTTTTTTCGGGGGCGATTACGTGCGGCGAACGGCGGGTGCGGCGGCGATGTGGGCCGTTCGATCGCTGGTCCATCACATCCAACGGTCGACGTGAATCGCACCCGACCGTCCGATGCGATGGACCCGTGATCGACGGCCCACGATCGACGTCGCACCTGCCGTTCGCCGCAGGTAATCGGCCCTCATTGTTTTTCTATATTTATTATCTCCAATCATGAATTCCATTATTCATTATCCACGTTTTAATAACCTCCAACAATCATAATACAATTTAGATAGCGTTTTGAAACATGTAAAAAATAAGATTTTGAATAAAGTGATTTAAATAAACTCAATTCTTAGGGAGCACATTTCCGACACTTTTTAAAAAATAATATTTTTTTGTATTAAAATACGTAAGTAATTTTTTAATTGAGTCTACTTTATAGAAGACGTTTTTATAACATATTTGTATTTTTTGCTTTATTAAAAAACAGAAGCGCATCTAATAGCGATATCAAACGCCCTAAGCGATGCAGTCAGTCGATGCTGTAGCGATGATATAATTTAGTGGCAGTCCCCAAGTCACCCATCACAGTATATTATTTTAAAAAAAATGTGTGTATTTCATTTTTTTTATAATCGTGTATATTTTTAGAAGAAGAAAAAAAAACAGAAATAAAAGTGTGACAGGTAACACCACATATGTTAGTAAGATCTCAAGTAATGATAGATCAACCCCCACATCCATTAACACTCCAATAAAATCACATGCACAGACATTACCAAATTCACAGTTTCACACACCAAAAAAAAAAAAAAAAACCAAAAAAAAAAAAAAAAACGAGTGAAGTATGTGAAGATCCAATCAAGGAGTGCTCAATATAATTATTCATGGAATGTTGAGCAGTGACTCCATCGACTTATCACAAAATAGTGTCGAAGGAAATCTCTCTCATTGAAAGAGAGGCAGAGATGTCGAACTCTCGTCGATCTGGGGCGTGTTTGAGGTGCTGTTTGGTGGTCTTCGCTGTCGCTTCGGCTCTGTATGTATCGGGTCCTGCTCTTCAACACTGGAGGACCAAAAAGGGGATCGGATTCGCTTCGTCTTCGTCTTCGTGTGGGCCTTGCGTTTGCGACTGCCCCCCTCCATTGTCGCTGCATAAGAGCGCGCCTGGTGATTCTCTCTGTTCTTTTCTTTGATTTCCGGAATTGGGTTTTTGCTAGAAAGTCGAATTGGGGTTAGATTTTGTGGGTTTGTGTTTGTTGTTGAGAATTTTGGGTTTTCATTGTGGGTTCTGGTGTGATTGGATTGTTGGTGGAGGGAGATCTAGAGGACACAATTTTTTTTTTGTTGAAGCTCTTGTTCTGAATTTCGAATATGATTGTTTGGGGTTTAAATTTGAGTAATTGATTACTTTTTCATTGTAAAATTCACATCTTGAAAGACCCAGGCAAATGGCAGTAGTGTTTATGAGTGCTAATTGTGTCCTTTTTTTATGTTGGAGTCTTTTTTTTTTCTTCCGAAACATGTTCTTGTTTATATATCTTATGTTTGGAGATCTGGGTTGTTCTGTTCCTTTGTTCTTCTCAGTTCTTTGTTTTGTCGGCGAATTAATACGGCATGGGGGATTGGATGGAAGTTTTTGCTGCTTTTGCTTTTACACTTTGTTTGGAGAGATGTCTTGTCCCCCTTTGGCCCTTTGGATTTACCATTTTAAGAAGAATATGGTGCACTTCCCACCTTTTTCCGAAGAAAACCATCTAAAGGTTATCAATGTTGTCCATGAGATTTCCAAGAACTGATCTATATGATGTCAAGAATAAACAATATGGTCCTTAGGATCTATGCATTCCAATGCGTGCGGCTCTTCTTGGAGCTTGGGTTTATATTAGCGTGATGTCTTGGCAATGTGTTAAATTGGAACATCGGAATGTATTTAGAATTGGGTCCACTGTTGCCTAGGGAATGATATGATGAATCAATGAACTGGGTAGAGAATTTCTCTTTAAATATTTCTTAGGGAAAATATATGACAAGAAACCAAAAAGAAAGCATTGGTTCCTGCGATTGCTTATGATTGCACAAATTTTTTTGTCTTTTTGTTTTTGTTGATTGTAAATTCACTTGTTATAGCAAATATTGCGAAATATTAAGTGTATGCATGAAAAAGTGAGGGCTATGAGGCATTATTGTTTATATATATGATGCCAATCTGGGAAGGGTTGCTTCTTGGTGTTATCTGGTAAAAAGTGGGCTTCTTGTTACATCAGCTTCAATAAATTGGGTGATGGAATAAAATCATGTTCAATGAGGTATTGTTGACTAATATAAACTTTTAAATGGTTTCAGAAAGTAGTTTATGTTAAATGACAAGCGTAATGGGATATCTCAGTATTGTGTCTCCTCATAAGGGAGAGCATTGTGCTATGGGTAATCTACCAATAAATTGGGTATTCTACCTTGAAAGATGGTTCCATTTTGAAATTCCAGACTCTCACATTGGTTCTGTTCAAATTTGTCAAAACATCAATACCTTGAACTGTTATCTTGGACATGTCACATACTCCTCGAAATGGTAGTCATGGACATGGTTCCTTAAATGTGGGCTCCCTTTGCATATAATTTGATGCATGGATCAATTTAGATACACTTATTAGAAGGTACCATGTTCTCTTATGATGTTTAACTGTGCTTTTCGGAATGGTTCAAATCACTCTCCCTTTCCTTTGAAATATTTATTAATTTAACTTTTATTTATGTTCTTTTCAGGTCTTCTCAACCTTTCTGTTTCAGGTGAACTTTCTTAACTCTGAAGAATGTAGAAATCTGTAGATCAGGGTTCTTTTTGTACTATTTCATCATCTTTTTTTTATATATATATTTTAAAATCACTTCACATTGCATGATATGCTTTCAAAATTTACAATTATACTTTCTGGAATGTTAAAATACATTTGTTTATTTTTGTTTTAATCACTTGTCATCTTTGATACTGAAAATGAACATCAGAACCTCAAAGTTTGCGTTCAAATGCTTGGCCTACTCATGCTGTTCTTTAATAGGATTTAGTATATGTCACACTATGTCAGTTCCGGCGCTTATGTAAAATTGTCATTATGCAATGTTTCCATAATTAATGTTTAAATCACCCAACCATCCATTATAATCTGGATCCTGCAAGCAGGTGGTATCTTGAACAAGGATTGCATTTGATTGTTTGAGCCCTTGTCAACAAGGCATGAGCTAGTCATGCAAAAATGTTCTCTCTGTATAATGCTGGCTGATGGGTAATGAAGTCCGAGGACATGTGATTTTAATTTGTTTCAGAGGCTTGATTAAATATAATGGATTGGACAAATATACATCAGTCTCGAGACAGTTTCCAGCATACTTTCATACAACCTGCACAACCCCATTAAAATAGCTCTCTTTTTGAGATAGAAGAATTACAAAGGATCGATAACAATGATATTCAATTCTATTTGGTGTTATATGCTAGTAAATATTAAGATTTGACCTACATTCCAGCTAGTAGGTGAAATTTGGATTTATTTTTTAAGCCCATAGATCAATGGTAGAAATTTTAATTAACATGTTTTACATAAATCATATATAGATATATGTTGTTTAAATCATTTGTTGTGCATTCTTTATTTGTGTTTTTTTTCTTTCTTGTACATATAGACCAAAAGACTTCAAATGGGTGATAATAAACAAGTATGACCATGAGAAATTCATTTGTTGCTATATATTTCAGATGTGCGTAGTTTACGAATGATATGAAACTCGACATCATTTTTTGTGAGCATCAATACATATTGGGTGTAGACTTATAATTCCCATATTTTAGTATGACAAATTGCATGTGAATAATTGAAGCATTATAAGTGGTTCTCTGTCTCGTACACCTTCCTGTCACTGGTTTTTAATTGACATTGTTATGTTAAACTTTCTGACTGGATTTTGGCTAGGAATGAAATTTCTGATGGATTACATCTGTTTGATAAACTTGAATTATGCAATCAATCACTTAGGAGGTTGCAAAGTAGTGTTAAGTGCTATGAATGGATGGCCGAGAAACCAACCTTTTGTGCAACCCTAGATAAATGTTTATCACTAGCTATTTGTTAGTGTAATGTTGCAAATCAGCAATAGTTTTCTTTGCATGGATAATTCATATTTTAGGTTATACATCAAAGTTTGGACAATTTGTTGGTGAATTTGTATGTGTGGGTAACACCTATAGTGCGTAGTCAAACTCCTTTTTATTTTCCTCTTTGGATCATGTCCAATTTCACAATGATTGATGCCTAATTTTCAAGTTTTATGCATGTGACAAATGGAGATTTATTTGAAAGCGATCCTAATCTCTAACTTGTCGGGTAATGCTTCCTTTTTGTGATAGATTGCGGAAAAGATGACCCGGACCTCAACAAGGAAATGGAGAAGCAACTTGTAGACCTAGTGACAGAAGAACTGAAGCTGCAAGAGGCGGTGGCGGGGGAACACGCCCACCACATGAACCTCACTTTGGCAGATGCGAGGAGGCTGGCTTCTCAGTACCGCGAGGAGGCAGAGAAATGCAATGCTGCTACGGAGACATGTGAGGAGGCCAGGGAACGCGCCAAGGCCTCATTGACAAAAGAGAAGAAGACGACCTCGACGTGGGAGAAACGCGCCCGCCAGTTGGGTTGGGCCGGAGAATAGTAAGAACAAGTTTAAGATCTCAATGTAAAACTTTTGTGCCCGTTGCAATTCATTTTTTCACTCCACATTAAGAAATTCAAATGCCTGAACCATCAGATTGTCTAAATTGTGGGTGGAAACTAACCTCATATAAACTGAGCTTTCAAGCCCAAATTCCTTTCTCAGCTGTCCGTTCTCACAAGAAGGTTGGTTTGGTGTCCTTTACTGCATTACAATCTCTTTTTTTTAACCGTCCAAAGCTATAACATGAAAATGGGAGACATATTAGAAGCCCCAACTACATAATTTTGTTCTGCATAGCTATAACATCAAACCATGATCATCAAACAAACGTGTTTGTTTTTAATGTAAGAGAACAGGATTCATACCTACACCTATACATATAAAAGGCATATCTTATTATTCTCCATCTATCAAAATTCATCAATATTTTACTGCACTAAAAAAGATTAAAGAAAAATTCCAATATGTGAAGAGACATCAAGAGCACTGTTACACTGTCCCATTTGCAACCCCGAGCAATGTATAACATCATGAAACATGTAATTTTTCACTCTTTCTAAAATGGATCTATATTGTCCATTGGAGTATATGCTTTTTCTTTTATATATACATCATATATGAAATATATACATTTAAAAAAAATCAAATCATTTTCCACATTAAATGCATTTTTCTTTGTCGAATTTTTTTAAAGTGTATATTCACGTGTGTGCGTATAATCTCAATGAATTGTGTGAACTCACTTACAAAAGAAGTATAAAATTATATATTTTATTTTGGTAAGTAAAAATTATATGTTTTGATTATGAAGTATATGCATTGAGTGTAACAGCACCCATAAACTATTTGAGTTTTTTTGTAACTTGAACTATTGAGTTGAGACATGAGCTTTGGAAGACACTGTGTCTGTGGCATTCATGAAATGAACTCTTGGTGGAAAATATAGGGCTAGTTTTTCACTTTTTTTAAAAAGGATTTAGAAAGATTTTCCATTCAAATTAATTATCCGAATGTCAAGTTGTTCTCCCATTTAAAAAGCATAACATTTTCCTAGACCATTTAAAAGCGGTTTTAAAGTCGTTTATTATGGCATAACATTTTTCTTACAGTATAATCCGTTTGAACAAGAATTTCATCTGATGTCCCATAAGAGTCCAGATGACATGTTATTATTGATTACTATCTAAGGTAAACGTGTCCCATTTTACCTAAGATTCTAAATGATATCTAATTATTGATTAGCATACTCAATCATAAGGGCTATAGGGAGCTTTGATACACACCATCTAACAAATCCGTCCAGAAAATCACTCGTCATATACTCATATACACTTATTTGGAGGTTATACTCACAAAAGAAAAGTTCATCAAAATGTATTATCTGGAAAAAGAGTATATATCATTTTCAATAATTTTAGGGTGATTTTTCAGACGATGTGTATTATTTTTCGATCAAAAGGTTAGATACTCCCCTATTTTTTAGTCCTACTTTTAATCATATAACTTTTTTAGAAGGTATAGTAACGAGTATGCAGTCTTTCGTAACGATCAGTCCCGCTCCATCATAACATCTCGATTATGATACGATACTTCCGACATATATGTATATGTATATATATATATATATATATATATACATATACATTGAATGTTAAAGTGAGACTAAAAAATAAGTTGAATGTATCTTTATTCCAATACGATTCAAGATTCAGCAACCTCAACATAAGCCCCAATAATAAATCAGCCAACAAATGCATAGTATGCAAGCTATAAAATTTTTTGAGTGCTGATGCACTCGGTCAATCCTACAATTATTTTTGCAGTCTTTACATATTATATATTTTGTTGTTCTAGTATATACTGTATTAGGAAAAATGTAAAAGATGTATATTCAATTCATTCAAATACATACTTCATTTTATTTGTGAAAGTATGTACTTCATCAAAACATTTTTTTTTTAATGTTAGGATTGCATAAGTCTAACGTTCTCTTTTTTTTTAAAGTTTCCAACATTTCTGTGGATGAATGGGGCATCACCTAGGGGAAAAAATCCCATGTGGCCACTGATACAGGTTTATTTTCTCATCAAATAGCAAAAAATGCATATTGACTCAGTTATAACAAAAAAACAGGGAATGAAAATCTTATTGTTGAGAGAACCTGAAGGAAGATAAACCAACGGTGTCTGGGCTCTTGAGCTGGTCGAGCTGTTTCTTGCCTTGTCTGAGCAGATACTCTATTTGCAAAAAGTTCTTCCTGTCGATGTTCTTTGAATTCTGGTGAAACTTGGCCGAGACAATAGACTCGATCCTTTGTCGCTCTTCAGGTCCCTTTGAACGAGCCGCACGAAGGAATCCCCGGTAAAGACCGAGTACCTGCTTTTGCAGGCCTGACAGCTTCGTACGGGAAGCCATCTCATCTTTTTGGTTGGTCCCACTTAGATTTCAAGGCTTCAATACATATTAGACAAAGAAAATGTATAATTTTCAGTACTCATGTCACTTTGACAAGGATTAAAGGACAAAGTAGTGAAAGATGAGAAGCATGTGTTAGAGAATGAATTATATTAAACACATTTTACCATATGGATAAGATTTTGGAACATGATTGCACCCATACAGATGACATTTCAAAACTGGGAATTTGCCATTGTGAGTATTCATAAACAGGATGCCATCAAATCTTACACCCATTTTACGCATTAGTTTATGCCAACAGAATTAAAGAAATAATTGCATCCACACTAAGGTTTGCCAACTTGGAAACTTACCTTATGTATCACATATCTCCGAGTATTACATATTTCTTACTATGCTTGGCCTATAATCTTAACCAATATCAAATCCTCGATTACAAGATAGCTCTAAAATAGAGTGAACTTGAGGAGCATACAATTATTCATATGATAGAGATGGTCCTACCTATAATGAAACAGAAACATCCAATACTTATTCGGAAACAAATAATTTGAGCATTAGCTCCATATAAGAAGCACTTTTTTTTTCTGAGTCCAAGCGTGGATAGTTGGATGCAATCACAGGAGGATCTACTTGCTTATGAGATATTATAGGAAACTACAAAGGCACATGAAGATAAGAGAGTATACGAAATAAAAAAAAAGGGAAGGGAACTGGTTACATTCATTCATATGTGGTGATTTTATTGTTTAGATTAATTATAACAAATAATTCTCTTGCTTACATATTATTCAGTGGTCAACTTATGAGACAACCACAAAATGTTGATCTAAAAGAACTGGTTATATGTCCACCTGGCAGAAAAACCTTATCATGTTTTGGAACCATTTATATTTTAAAAAAAAGATAATCCAATCAAAATCTGTATTTCAAAATGGATTTCCAGTCACACTAGAAAGCAACCACGACCACATATCATCGAAAGACAAGCTTTCCAGTGCAGGCTTTAAGACAGAAAATGGATGTCCCATGTTTACACAGAGTGATTTATACATTGTGAGAAGGTGGTTGTTCATAGCTGGGACATCATTGTATCCGATATATCAATCATCAGAATGATGAAATGCATATTCAGTTTGCAGAGAAGAATCCTCTCCAGCAGGCATCTAAACTTCCAATTTCTGGAGTTTGGCATATTAATGTAAATTGAAATTGTACTGGAAACAAAACACTTAATGAAACTGACATTAAAGTACAAACAACTTAACAAGTTGAGAGCTCACAATCTTCATCATTACATAGCACAAAATAAAATAGTTCAATCTAATGAATCCATTTGGACTGAGTAGGGGCAAATCCCAGATTTTGAGGTGATGGAAGCCTATTGCCGATTTTGTGGAGAGATTTGAAACCAATTTTAATAGGTCTCTTCAGCAACAACATTGCACAAATCCTCACCAAAACATTGCAATTCAAATTTGAATTGACTTTGAATTCAAATTTTGAATTTTATTTAGTATTCTTTGAATTAGATTGCTGAAATTATTTATTCAACTCATCCTTATTTGCATCACATATCCATCTCAATGCTCAACATTTTCCTAATGTTGATCATTTCACATTTTTATCTCACTTCATAGTAGAAATTCAACACTAACCAACACAGACATATAACGAATTTCAAGAAGAAAAAAAAGGCTTAGGTACTGTTTGGATATGTGGTGCAGACCACTGCGTTTGTCATACGCGGCATTTGAGATGTTAACCAAACCATGGGCGCGTCAAAGATGCTTTCCAATCCAATCTTTACCCTCTTTGGCGACATTGTGAGCGTTCCGGACTCGACGAGTGCACTTTACCATAACACCCTTCCTTCATTATATTCCCCAACCATTCCATACAGATTGACCTTAAATTCTCCCACTCATCTTTCTCGGCCAACCATGGAAATCAAGATAGAGGGACTGTGTAAACAAAACATTGGCATGGAAATCAACTCATCTTTCGACTGATTTTGGGAAAACAGAAGATTTGGTCAGGGGAAAAAAGTACAAACATTTAACAAAAACACCATCGTATACATACTGCATCGATGGATGATTCAAAAAATAGCTGAAGCACCTGATTTTGGGTGTCATTGTACCTCAACTGTCGAGATTGAAAGAGGATCGATGAGGAAACTTTTGGGACGGCGAGAGGAGGAAATAAAGAAGGGCCTTTTTTGTTTTTTTATTAGGGTTAGGGATTTGTAAAGGCTTGGGGACAGGTTTGAAATTTGGAGCAAAGAGCATGGGTGAACTAGTAATTTGCATGCCCATTCGATCAGTAAACCGGCTTGCATTGCCAGAATCATTGTTTTATGGCGATGAGCAAATCCATTTTTTTACACTACAAACGCAGAGCATGGAAGGTGATGTTCTAGACGCAGCAGTCCGTTTGGATCAGGGTCTTGGCGTTGGGGAGCTTTCACGCTGGAGAGACAGATATAATGGCTATCCAAACAGTGCCTTAGCATCCATTATGGATTAAGGAATAGCTATATTTGTTGATACAAGTGAGAAAATTTGTGAACGTCCCAATGCAGACAGCAAGTTAAGGACAGCTAACTTCAGATAAATGGGACTGCCAATCACACCTTTTCACTTGGAACTCACATGTGGCCTCTGATAGCATTGTGTAACAGGATCCAAGATCTAGCCCAAAGTATAAGAAAACAGGCTACACAGATTAATTATTTTAATTTAGGATCTTTATGGTATTTCGAGAAAGTTGGAGAAGTTTAAAAAGCATAAAACCCAAGAGAGTGAAGAGGCAGCTGGTTGATTGATCAACCTACACGGGGTTATCACTTTGTCTAGGGCCCATGTTTGCTCCTCCTCATAGGTCTAGAGTTCAAATCCATCCAGGCTTATTCAATGCACATGGTTTGTTAGTGATTGTGTGCATCCAGGGTTTTTTCAACCAACATTGGGGTTCCAAGGTCACCCAAAAGAAGAATAATAATAAGAAGGAAAATGTTAGGGACGATCCCACGGGACAATCCCCACTCAATAAGGAAAATGTTAGGGACAATCTTGCGAACAGTCCCACCGACAGTCCCCACATGTTTTAATTTTTTGCTTTGATGAAAAGTGTATATCGATCAATTTCGAATTGAACGAACTCAGTTTAGCAAATGTAAAAAAAAAAAATCATGGTATATACAATAGAATTAGAGGTAGGATTTTGTCGAATGACCATACTCCTTCATATATCCATTGATGAAAAAGGGCAGGGGAAAGCTTGAACCCAATTCCTACAGTGATGAATATAAGCACAATGAAAATTCCAGAGGAGTAATACATTTGTGTATTGATACGACCATTCATTATTTGCTTGATCTCCGCTCCCCCCCCCCCCCCCCCCGGCGGATAAACCAAGAAACCATGAACCAGAATAGAAAAGCTTGCCCCACCAATGAGTAAATATTTCATTGTATATGGGACTATATATATCTCACTCGATGGCAAACGAGGTATATGAGACTTATT
Source organism: Acorus calamus (assembly GCA_030737845.1). Taxonomy (NCBI): domain Eukaryota; kingdom Viridiplantae; phylum Streptophyta; class Magnoliopsida; order Acorales; family Acoraceae; genus Acorus; species Acorus calamus. Next base: position 2,747,517 of record CM060874.1, read on the forward strand.
TGAGGTTGTACAAAGTACAAAGGACTGTGTGTAATAGCACTCTAATAATAATAATAGACGGTTGATGGAGGTAACCATAGTAATTCAGGTCCTTCTAAAAGATTAGTTCCCCCCCCCCCCCCCCCCCGGCAAGCAAAAAATTACATTTCTAATATGAAGGTCCTCTCTTTCCATCATTCAACTCAGCATATAAATTTCATCCCAACTGACCAATTCCGTTGTCTTTTAAACTCCTCACAATTTACTCATTGCGGGAACCCAATTTCCCCCAAATCAACTCCATAACATCCTCAAAATAGATTTCCAAATAGAATTTTGGACCACGTTATAACTTAGAAATTGAACACAAAATCAAAAATCAAAATATGATAGATTCTTGCAAAATAGGGAGTTCTAGCAAAATCTCTTTTTCTTCAAATCCATGTTTGCATCCCCTAATACATTACAATTATACCCTCCATGGATAAACCAAATTGGACTCATTCGAAATCAGCTCAACAAAAATTTCAAAAAAGAATCGATGGAATTCAATTTCGTTTTTAGGGGTTCATGAGAAGTGCACGATTTAAGAGGAATTGCGAATCAAAGAAACCCCAAATGATGATGAGAAACTTTAAATAAAAATTCAAAACAAACATCTACAGAAGGATTTTATGTATACCTGAATCGGTTGTTCTCTTTTTTTGCCTTCTTGTTTTTTATTTTCTTCAATGAATTAAAAAAAAACATGAATAAAATTAAAAAAGAAGGCAATATGAAGCATTACAAAACAAGTTACGTGTCTCGTTGTAAACCAAACCCACCCATTTTTTATGGGTCGGGTTTAGAAGTTAGAACATCATGTCCGAATAGTTAAACAAATCTGAAAAAAAAACCCTAGATCAAAAAAGAATATAAAAAAAAACCTATGACTGAAAAAAATCAGATAAAAACCTAGATTTCAAAATAAATCTGAAAAGAAAACCCTATGGCTGAAAAAATCAAATAAAACCTAGACTTCAAAATAAATTTGAAAAGAAAACCCTAAATCTGCAAAAAAAATCAGATAAAAACCTGGATTGGGTGGGGGTGGCCGGTGGTGGACGAGCACGGGGAGGAGTGGGGGTGGCTGGTGGCCGGGGAACGTTGTGACTGTCGCATGTGGTCGCCGAGGGTCGCGGTGGACAAAGGGGGTTTGGGTTTCGTGAGAGAGACAGAGAGAGTCGAGAGAGATTGAGAAAGAGAGAGGCATGTGGGGGTATTTATTCATTTGATTTGGACCATCCGATCACATCTAATCGGACGGTCCAGTATTTGGTGGTCCTTTTGAGTGGTTTCATTTTTTTTGGGATCTCATCTAATCTGGCGATCGGACGATTGCCACTCGATATCTCACAATCGGACGGCTATCACTGGATCTGCACGTAAGAAGCTCGTCCGCACGTCCGCAGGTATCGCGCCTCTATATATATATATATATATATATATATATTTATGGTCGCGATTACGTGCGGTATGCGGTCGGTGCGGTTTACGACGTGGGCCGTCCGATCGCGGGTCCATCGCATCCAACGGTCGACGTGAATCGCACCCGACCGTCCGATGCGATGGACCCGTGATCGACGGCCCGTGATCGCGCACCGCACCGACCGTAAACCGCACCTAATCGGCTCCCTATATATTTATATATATTTATAGAGGGTCGATTACATGCGACGAACGACGAGTGCGACAACGATCATGGATATATATATATTTTCCTACGTAGAAAGATTTTCAGGTATGGAAGAATTCAACCTTCGAAGGAGTGACTAATGCACTGAAAGATAGATATGAAAAACTAATAAAAAGATGCCCCTGTTCATGCCATGGCATTCCAATTGAAACTCGTTTTATTAACAAAACAATCTGCCAAAAAGAATGTGATATTATTGATTTCTATCAGTACAACCTCGTCCAGACATACTATTAAAAAGAATTTGGGGAGGAAAAATGAATTAAAAAGAATGACTGCAGTATACTCTCTTATTGAATCATTGCTCTGTGTGTGTGTGTGTGCGTGTGTGTATTTGCATTTTGTTTCCTGCACCAATTCAGCTCTGCTTCTTCCCACCAGCCAGAATACGAGAAATCTGCAGGCCTCGGCTGAACGCCTGGTTGAAGAGAAGCCTCGTCTGGAACTCCGAGACGAATGGGAACCATGCAAGGATGACGACAGGGGTGAAGATCACAAGCCCCATCATATACTCGTAACCCCTCGCCAGAGCTTTAACGGATCCCCAGAGGCCTAATGTCTTCATCACTGGCCTGCATGCCTGTGCAATCTGCTCCAACCACAACACGACAGTGATAGCCATATATTAGTTGAATGAAACCATATTCACTAATACATAAATAAATAGATAGAACATGAACTTCATGTGTACATGTTGAATATACAACTTTCAATGAGTTATATACATGAAGTCCAAAGTAGAGTAGACATGAAATAACAAAGTTTTCTTACCAGCAACAATGCCCATCCCGTTGGCATCAATGCTAGAATGCTGGCGAAGATGTCACCAACGGTGAGATTAAGAAACACGAACAAAATTCCCAAACTTCCCAATGATCCAACAAACAGGAAGAATTTGAGCAGCCTAAACATCAGCTGGAAATCTGCGCTGAACTTCTTCCTGCCCATGGACACCACCTGCAAGAAAAATGTAAGTCTCAAGAGTTCATGTCATGCATAAAATGCACCTCTTAGTAAGAAACAATAGAGTGAGAACCAATTCAAAGCACATCAATCAAATTGGAAGCTGACCTTCAAGATGAGCATCACCGCAAGAATAACCAGCCAAGAAAAACCATACACCTGATCATTGGGAAAAGATTAAATTGGTTTTGCTTTTTCAAAGTCATTGCAACAAGAGATGAGATGGCCTTAGAAACATACCACGATGCTTTTGTCGCCATTGGCCACTTTCAGATGGTATACAATTCCGTACTGGTAGAGGAAAAAACGGATGGAAAGCACAATCTCCCAGAAACGACCTAAGAACCTGGTGTACTGCAAGTGCTCCTGCTCTTCTTCCCACCAAGACTCCCAGCTCTTGGTGGCCGGCACACCAATACCACCTCTGCTACTGATCCACTTGGTCCAATCCTCAAAGTCCTCCACTATCTTCTGCCACTCGAAACCTGAAGGGTTGAAAAGGAAAGGAGCAAAGAGAAAGGAGACCACCAAGAACCACATAGACATTGTGATAAGAAAATATGATGTTCCGTTGGTTACAGCTGATCCATATACTTGATAAGCTATCAATAATATCATCAACTCCAGCCCCTTCACAAAGTGGCTCCTTGAGTACATCCTATAGTTCTCGGCAAACTTTTCATGTCGGACCACAAAACCTCTCCCAGTAGCTCTGTATTTTGCCCCACCATGCAAGACTGTTCGGCCAAAATAGTGGGATTTTGTGCCCAAGGAAAACGTAAAGAAGACTGCACACAACTGGAGTTGCATGATTATTATATCACCCAGAGCGGTTCTGAAACCTCTTTCTAGCCCAATCTCCATCACCATTGGTAAGGCCATTAAAAGACCAATCTGAACAAGGGATTGGGAAGCCATGGCTGCCTGTAGAGCATTGTCTCCTCTAGCACGTGCGTTTTTCATAATTGCTCTCTCCAATCCACTCAGTGACAAGTACAGTTTTCCATACAGGAAAACATAGACTATAATGACAACCATCTGAATTAAAGCAACAAAAAAAAATGCTCAGATTAAAAAAAATTTATATAATGAAGCAACACTATCCAGATTTCAAGGCAGATAAAGTGCTAACTATACAGTTTTACACTGCTTCAACAACTCCACACTCCAAATTTAACTTCTACAATGTATATTCTTATCCATATCATATATATCCACTAAAAAATACATGTTAAATCATGAGCATGAAAACAACAATGTTTTGAACACAGATAAAAATAGTCAACGCACCAGTTCCAAATTCCAAGAAACCCAAGAAATTGGTTTGCTCAAGCGGTTCTTCATTTAACATAACTGAGAGTACACATTTTTTATGAACAAACAGACTGAAAATATTAATTGGCCATATTATAAAACATGTAAGTTGTATCCAATATCATAGGCTTGATTCAAGTTTTGAGAAAGAAGAAAAACAGTGACTACTTTCATGTTTCAACCTGATGCGTGCCTGACTTTTCCTTTTTCATTTTTTGGATACATGGATTCTCGTTTAGCATGAATCTATTCTATGATTCTAATGAGTTAAATTGAAAAACTGTGTGGTTACAATGGCTTAGCGTAGTGTTCAACGGGTTGTACCATCTCAAACAATTTCCACATGATCCATTTCTCTAAAAAAATCCCTTTTCACCTTTATATTTACCCACTTTGTGATAGTTTATCTTGGTCCAGTTTCCAAAAAGAGAAACACAATCTATTTATCTTGGATGATTTGCTAAACGGACAATTTACTTGTTGAGCATGTACTTCATGGCATACTCTGTCAGAACAATGAAGACACTACACAAATGGGAAAGTGCTCAACCAATTTTATAAAGTAAATTTTTGAGATATCATAGGATAAGGAGAGTTACCATCGAACTGATGTAAAACCCAACTGTTGTAAAATAACATGACAGCATCCGGAAAAAGTCAAATCGGTGTCCTAAACGATAGATATCTCTGCTAAGTATCTGCTCCCCATTACCACATGCGACTTTCGCTTCAAAAAGTGATATCTGGTTGAGCCCAACATCACGACCTTTTCCAACTTGGATGTACTCATGGTGGGTGACATTCCCACGTCTCAGTGTCGAATTGAACCCTAAGATAAAAAATTATGCCAGAAGAATGGTAAAAATGACATGTGATGCACCATGGAAGCTAATGTCTATGGCATAGATATAGACTTACCAGCAAAGATGTCCTCACTTAAATTAATTACCCGAGAAGCCTTGCTAATACCACCTCTACTGATGTGAAAGATGCGATCAAAAACATCTGGATGACCATAGTGAAATCGAACCCTAGATCAATCGAAGAAAAGTTCATCAGATCAAGGAAAAGTTCATCCTCGTATGCAATCATGGTGGATAAGAGCAGAATACAAAATGTAATTTACTGATTTTCACTGGGTTAACGAGAAACCAAGAGGAAAACTTACTTAAGTGGCCTGGCAAGGACTCTTTGACCAATGGTAACAAAACTGGTTTCTTGATTCGACATGAACCACGCCAATGATGACACACTGTGACATAAATGCAAAGAACCTTAAAGGCCATATTAAAGATAAGCTTCACAGCCACTGATAAGTTACCATACTATGATAGTAACTGTTTACCTTCCAGTAAAAATATGCTCACGAACACCCAGAATTGTAGGTGGTCGAATTCCATGGTCTTCATTGAATTCTTCCAAAAGGTTACGCATTTTAAAAGCTTCTTCCAAGTAATTATCCTGTGAGAGGTATGAATCACTTTAGAAGAGATCTAATACATGCAGTGCAGAACCAAATGAAGCACCAGACTTCTGCTAAATTACCTGGTTCATGTCAATTGTCTGAAGAGCTTCTCCTCGAGTGAAAACTATTGCATGATTTTGATTCTCTGGCTTCCCTTCCCCCAGTTTGGCTGACCCCGGCAATTTTATACGATAAATTTCCTGTTCACGAGAAGAAAAAAAAAAGAGTTATTCTGGTTGTGACAGAATATGCAGCTTAAAGCAAGTTGAGTTTAATTTAGGAAAGTTGGTTGCAGATTTTGATTACCTGATCACGATTGCCAACAGCTTTCACCAGCACAGAGTAATAGACCTTCTGTACCTTGCCACCTTCTCTCTCTTCAACTTCATCAATATATGCTACACGAAGGGATGGGTAACTGAAATCAAAAGAACATATATTAGTTTCTTGCTAAACTCATAAGCTTAAGAAGCAGTAAGAATTTGGGATCTGTTGCCCAAGTTTATTTTTGAAACAATTTCTTGTCTGGGTAATTTATGTAATCAACAAATCACCTAATCACATATTGCATAAGTATTTCATACTACCGTTCACTCTATCCTGATATTCTTCAGTTTTAGGACTAACATCGTATCATCTGATACTTTCATGCAAAACAATTTCATGAACTGCTAATGACTTTGAAGTATTCCTTGACTAGGTATTTAATCCAAAATAAATAAATATGGATCTGCAGACAACTGAGAGCAATCCCAAACTAATATATGTCAACCAATTCTTTTTTTTGTCTGTTATGAAAGTGAAAAAGCAATAAGTGTCAATTTAAATGATTTATATATCTTATGAATGTGTTGAGATTAACTTAATAAATGCCGTTGTATCACAAACTAAATAAGATTAGCCTTTCATTAACGATTCTCAACAAAAACATTTAACTGCAACTAGCATGTTGATTTTAGAACACTTCATCAGTTCGGAGAGGTCAAATTGTAAATGCTAATATATATTTGGTTATTTAATTTTTTTGCATAATCCTATTTAATGCATTCATTGTGGTTATAATTCCAAGTTGATACCCCCAATTATATATTGACATCTAGACCATCTTCCAAAAAAGTAAGTCATGGAGATCAATGTATACATGGGTAAAACCATAAAAGAATACACAGAATTTATTCTGGTCAATGAAATGCATGGCAAGAAACTCATGCATCACTTGCAGAGAGTGAAATACAGTATCAACAGCATGCATTGCCCCACGAACATGGGGTCATCTATGGGGCACATCTCAAGTAACTCGAGAATGCCCAATGATAAAATCATAGAACTAGGCAAATTCTATGACCAGCTATCAAGTTAATGAGCAACTTATCCTAGGAATTGTCAAAGCTACATGCTAGATCCAGTTTACAGGTCACACTTGAGTGGACTGAGAAATAGAAAGCATTTGGTAAGTTGACCTATGGTGAAGTGTGTCTCGAATCCACTTTGACCAGAAAATGCCATCTTAAATGTCTTTCATCAGGCATTGACTCTCTTACATCCACAAATAATCTATACCATAGTTCAAAACCATGTGCGGTGGGGTCCGCACATGGCATATGCGGCCGCATGTACCGAACATGCGGTCGCACATAGGGTAAGATAACCGTTCGAACCCCCGTTCGAACGGAATTCGAACGGTCTCTTACCGTTCGAATTGCGTTCGAACGGATTTCGAACGGTAAGAGACCGTTCGAATTCCGTTCGAACGGAAGTTCGAACTCAGAGGTAGGTTTTACCGTTCAAAGTCCGTTCGAACTGAACTTCGAACGCCCTCTTACCGTTCGAAGTCCGTTCGAACGGAATTCGAACAGTAAGAGACCGTTTGAATTCCGTTCGAACGGAATTCGAACGTGCGCCGCATATTAGGTATAATGTGCGCCCGGGGGCGCACATCAGCATGTGCGGCCGCACGTACCGGTACGTACGTGCGGCCGCATTTCAAACTATGATCTATACTATAAATTTTCTAAGAGCAATAAACCTGAAACACATCTGTGTAAACTCATGCAATGATTTACAGAATATCCTAGTGTTGGGGAACTTGATACATCTGTAGAAAATAATATCTGCAGTAGCAGAGGAAATGAAGCCTAGAAAGACCAAGGGCATCCATTAATCCTAAAGATATGATAATCAAGTTATCGTTTAACAATTTTCAAGCAAGGAAAACTATAAGATGGACATGTAGAACTATTAGAGTATAAAAGTGATTGAGAATGCATGATGGGATCTGTTGCATCTTCCCACAGATAGTGAATTAAGATGTAATTCATTTATGGAGAGACTATTATTATGACTCAATCGAAAGGTGAAATAAAAATGAACATACTTGACCATCAAGTTCAAAATGTCTGTGGCCCTACGATCTCCAGACTGTTTTTGATTTCCATAGATTTGGCATGTAGCAACATAAGTAAACTTCATGTCAGCCATAGCCTCAAGTTGTGCAGATAGAGATCTCTGGCTCTTCTTTTCTTCCTCAGTTGGATCAGTAACTGCCTTGTAGCCTTCCAAGATCTCTACATGTTTTTTATGGAAAAATAAGTCAGAACTTATGTTAAAATATAATTAACTGGTTAATCAGATAAGGAAAAAGCCTTAGTTGTACTCACCACTTTCAGATGCCATGTCAAGGAAAGCTTGAAGTTTTAAAGCTCTTCGGTAATACATCATTCCTCTAACTGCATCATGGAATTAGATAAATAGTTATATAAGCTCCATATAATTGTCATGAATGCAGTGGGATATGAAATGAATCAACCACCTGTTCTGCAGAGTGTTTGTCCTCTTAGAGAGGCCCAGTGACGAAGGTGCAAGACATTTTCTTCATTTTCCCAAACCTCCCTTGCTCTTTTGCAGTTGAGTCTCTCCATGAAATTGTTCCATTCATCTGACATGGATTAGTAAAGATGATTCAAAGAACAAAATTAATACAAGGTAAAACTAAAAAAATTCAAGAGTAATTAATCTTTTTTTGAGGATAAGAGTAATTAATCTTATGCCCAAAAAAATATTTATACCTGGAAAAATTTTCTGCAGGTAAAATATGATAGACACACCATCTTCATTTTCCAGCTCAAGGTCTGTCTTGGAGTAGACAGTCTCCTCACTGTAGTAAGGTGTCATAACACTGCCATAAAAAGTGGAAAATTGCTCACATAGTTTCATAACTTGTTATATTAATCAATATGAACTGCTAACTCATTATCACAGTATTTTGCTTTAGAAGGAAAACTGAGTAAAAAAAAGAATTTGATAACCGCAATATTTTTAATCTTTAGAAATAGTACTACTTCTTTATGTTCACATAAAATCATGTGTGTAAAACTTGTTCTCATTCTTCTAGAACCACAGCCATTCCTCCTCCTTATTCACAGGGTAGGTGCCACTGCAGATTGCGACAACAATACATGATAGTTCCAATTAGTTTTCCACATGCATTGAATTCTGTTTGAGAACAACCTGGAGATTGAGGCATAACCTCAAAATCACCTGTTCTGTTTTGTTCATGGATTAGTAGAACCCTCACCAACTGATTACTGATGTTTTTTTTTCCCTTTTGGTTTGCTTTTTTTCTTCTGTTGATTGGAATTGTATCCCAAAATCAATCAATCAAATTTGGTGGTAGAATCCCTACCTCTTCCTCCAATAAAAAAACAAGGTTTTCCACATGCACCTCCTAGCTCAATTTAATAATAATGTTTCATATCAAATAAAAACAATAATGCATGCAAGTCTACAATTTTTCAATTGAACCACTTCTATTCCATTTACAGAACAAGAGCAATAAATAATCCAATACATGTTGGCATCAAGCCTAAATAAAAAAAAGCTAGATAGGAAAAAAATTAATGTCACCAGTCTATCCTTTTAAAATTATATAATTGAATTTTCTACAACCCAAAAAAAAAAAAATTCTTGCACTACCTAGCTTGGCTCAGATTATAATATGTTAGATGCAGCCTTAGGAATCCCCTAAAATAAATGAAAGGATAGTACACCACAAAGATAATAAGTTGTCAATCTTCAGGAAACATAAAGATGCCCTACCTGAATGAAAGCATTTTGCGAACTCGCGGTGCCCGGGGCATGTCCATGAATAATGAGTTAGTGAAAAATGATATTCGTCTACGGGCTTCAAGGTTTGTGGGCACATCAATGGCAGATTCCTTTTCCGTTAATAAGAGATATAGGCGTTTTATCTGTTAAAGAAAAAGCATGAATATTACCACTTATTGCATCAATCACTCAGATAAGAACCAAGTTCTATAATACAAACCTGTTCCTCCCACTGTGCTGTAACTACAGGAGGAAACACTATAGCAGGTTTTGAACCTGTGCCCGCAAACAACTGTCGCCCTGGAGCAGATTCCTTGCTGCCATGGCCGAGCTCAACCAGCTCACTGAAAGGACAGAGTGCATAGATATCTCATTTGTTATACACATACTTTTCAAAGTCATATTTTGTGTGTAAAAAGAGTAAAACCCAATTCACCAACCGGATCTCATTCACCATCATATCCCGTGTGACTACTTCTAACATATCTTGCAGCAGTAATACTACAGTATCACGCTTAGACGGTTCACCATCTTTCTGCAATAACAAGAACTCACTAAGGACCCCTCTATTGTATTGGAGAAGAAATGCTAAAATACAAATATTAGTTACCCAGTCCCTGAGGAATGCGAAAGACAAGAAAATGTGATAGTGTTCCTATGTTACTAACCAATATTCCTACAAGCTCCACAAACTTTTTACAGAGTGTTGGTAGAGGACTCATTCTAAAGCTAGCGAGGAACATGTTCTTTGAGATGTTCACTTCAACTTCTTTTATGATAATGCCAATTATCCTGTCAAAACCAGAAAGCAAAGATAAGATTGGAGAAAATCATTTGATAAAATGAAGCACAAGTAGTAAAATAACATGCAGATGCAGAATTTCACTTTGTTCTTTAAAAAAGCACATATAGTTCCAGATAATAGATCATTTTCCAAGTAGCAAGCCCATAGCACAACAGTATACATTATGACATTCTGTTATTGGGTTAAAAAATCAATCTCATCACCAGGAGTGAATATTCAGGCACTTACTTCGAAATTTTTTCAAATAAAGAATTACATGATGAATGTGGGCTGGTTGACTATTTGATCTGATGCATCTCCAATTTTATTTTCCATAAAGCTTAATGTAAAAAAATTAATGTGATTATAATACAGAATTAACTTGCCCTAGTAGCATCAACTGTATATTAGCCACTAAAGAGAGATTATTAAATTATTGACTTACATAAGAAGATAGAAGTTATATGGATAGAGCCCACCTTTTCTCGTTCTCCCCAACTACGAGGAGGTTGAGGACATACTTCAAAGATTCATAGCATTCAAGGACCGCACACTTCATGTACTCATCAGCACAAATCCGTTTCCAGAGGTCAGAATCCTTGGATCGGAACTGAGCTGCCATATCCAGTGCAATTGGGATCTGCATGAATGATACAAATTAAACAGTTAAAATTGAGTAAAAATTGATAGAAAAGTAATCACATTAATACAGACCTTGCTAGCAAGCAGGAAGGGTGGCCATTGTATTAGCTTCAGGCTGGGATCAGAAGAATAAGGAACCAGCAGTAGATCCATTTCCCTGGATCAAAAAAAACTTCATAAGTTTATTTCCTATTATATGGTCATAAAATAAGTAAACCAAAATCTTCGACAATTATGCTTGCCTATCACTTATGATATCTTCTTCACGGAAGCTACATATTACTTCATTCCAGAGCTGAGCAAACTTTGCAGCCTCAGTTCTCTTCCCTGGAGTAACCTGTAAAGCTCCCACCAGAAATAGCATCACACATTTATATCCACATATTATTGTCAGCAAAGACCATCATCAAAAAGCCAATAAGATCTAAATAAGACATTAAACCTCAGCGAAGCGCTTGGAGAATGAAAATCCTCTATTTCGGATCTTTTCAGAAGGCACCAAGTATGAGTTAAATGCTCCAGGTAAAGATTGGAATCGAGACCGTAGCATGCCCAAAGTTCGTATCTATTAAATAATACAGTTAGTGAAGATGAAATGAGTAACAATTAGAAATGACAATCATATTTTATTCGGTATCATATAATAGTTGCAAAAGACTATTCAAACCATAGTCTCACTTCCATTGATCCATGTGTGATAATCTTTAATTATTTCTCAGTCAGGACTGAAGTTAACCATTATATATCTGACAAAATCACCCTGAACTATGCTTGTTCGTCATTTTCTAAGTGAACAATATATGTTGCCTTTGTTTCACGATTACAAGAAATGTGCTTATTTCTCAAGTATCTGAGAAAGGAAGAAAGGAACACTGTCATAAAGATAGACTATCTGAACTAATTCGCGAACATCACATAGCAGTTTGCTGTGAAACTAATTGATATTGTTGAATATCTTATTCACATAATTTAGATTCGCATGAAAGATGTTTTCGGTGGTTATATTTCTTTGCTTGTTTTAGAGAAGACCTACTATATCTTAGTCGATTTATAAAGAAAGAAAAAATCATTTTTGATGTGGTTGCCTTATTAGCTCGAAAGACATAACAGTGCAGCAAAAAATGAATGCTTCATGAAAAAAGGTCACCTCTCCAAGGCGATCAAAAGCTCCAGAAACACCACCATACAGAGTAGAGAAAATGGCATACCAAATCTGAGTGTCCATGAAATAGACCTGCATACAACTAAACTGCTCAGATAACTGGTAGAAGCATAAAGACAACCAAACACTATCTAAAAAAGGTTATATTCAAATCAAATAATGTTCTGAAAAACGCACCAAAATAACAGGCGCCCATAGTGAAATGATAGCACCAAAGTTGTGTTTTGCTGTATTCAACATAAATTCTTGAACAATCAGAAACTTGAGCTAATTGACACAAAAAAAAATGAAATATAGGCAGATACCATTAGGAAAGAACTCATGCCAATCGTATTTAACATGTCGAACACTCATTATATCCTTTGTAGGCTTCACCAGGGGTTTTATCTGCAGAAACAGAGGTAAAACTCAACAAACAGGGCCCATCTCAATCCTTTATCTGATGTTCTCTGACCCTGGAAGATTCAGAATCTAACTGCTATGAAAAATTGTTTTATACCAACAAATCATCAGAAAGAAACAATAAACAATAAAAAGGATGTTTACCTGGATGTAATAACTGAACGCAAATTTGCAGAACAGAAGCAACACCCAGAAAAATGTATACCTGAACCAAAAAAAAAAAAAAAATAATGGAGTGACTGTTTTCGTTTGTGTGTGTCTGTCTTTGTGTGTGAGATAGGGAGAGAGTAGTGTGACTCACTTGAAAAGAGCCCATTGACTTTCATGCATTCCCCTTCCAACATAAATTCTAGGCTGGAAAAAGCAGGATTATTAGTGGCTTTACATGGAGGACAATATAGCATCATCCAAGTGTAGAAGTAAAAGAAAAACGAAAGGTTAAACCATAGAAGAAGAAGAGGATCATGATAGCAGAACAGATAAATAATCCAATTACAAAACTCTAGGCATACATTTGTTCTAAATGGAAACAGTGAAGCTAAAGTAGAGAAAATTCACATATTTAAAAGGTAGCTTGCATGTTATAAGGCATATTTTAAGTTAGTTCATTTTTACTGTAAACTATGAATTAAAAAATAGACAAAGGGAAGATTTTGGTGATAGAGTTCATACCATGCTTCAAAGAAAAAAAAGGGGAAGATAAAAAAAATTGAGGAAGAAGAGAGCTCGGGAATATCTACCTGAGACCACCATAGAAGGAATCTGATGATGTGCCAATCTGAGTTTTCAATCCATCGTCTTAACATTGGGAATACGAACAAAACCCCTGCTAGTAGATTTGGAAGCAAGTACAATATGACAGCAATAATATACAATGGTGGGACGCCCTTCACATGACGAAGCCATTTCTCCAAATCTTTTAGAGGCACGGGAATCAATGACAACGAATGCATATAGCAAAGTGGAAGGATAATGACCCATGCAAGACTAATAATTATCTTGAGAACATTTCTCAGCACATCAGTGAACCGCCATCTATGAAAACCCGGAAAGTTCAAAACAAGATCCAAAGGCCTACCATCAATTAAACAAAATATTAGCTTATCAAGAACCAAGATTTCAGCATCACAGGCTTGATCTAGAAAGGAAAAACTAGAAAGCTTTAAATTTTCATGGTCATGTGAATAAAATGCAGATGATCTACAAAACACCAGCATGCACATGAATTGCATGACCAAGTTCAAATGAAGGTCAAGTAAAATGTATTAATGTATTAAAGCATGAAAGACCCTCTATTGTTACATCAGAAACAATTATCCAAAGATGGAACCTAACAAAAATTAGTGTTGAGATACTCTGAGACTCAAAAGAAATAGCCAATAGAAAATCCATGTATGGAGGTATATGCAATCAAAATTTAACTCCACCATCGGTCAACATTTTTAGACACAAGTTCCAGAATGGCAACAAAAAAGAGATTGCAGGCATAGGTAAATTCTATTATAAATTGCCCAACATACTGATTTATCCATTTCAAGATTTTTATGGCAATATTGCTGATGAAAAGTATCAATATATAGTATCCTTAGCTGTCCTGGAATACAACAAAGATTACTGTAAATTCCATGACAATTTCAGAATTCTGTGGAACTATAACAGTTATATTCATGGCTAGTTGCAACTGAGGTGTTATCATAAAAGATCCATACTTTGGAGGAATCGTAGGAACGCTGCTGTGATGAAAATGCTAGAAATGGCATATAGAATGTTCTTTCGAAAAATATCCAATGGTGAATAACCACTCCATGCAACGATTATCATTGCCTGCAACAAAACAGGCCCAGCACATCATTACTAGTGTGACAAAAGGTAATAAAGATTCAAAAATAGCTGATTCAACAATTCTGCTACTTCAAACTTATACCTGCAGTGCCAAAATATAAAAAGTCCATAACCGATCAAAACTTCTAAAAATGTGCCAAAATGTCCGAGTTTCCACAAAGTTTGATTTTCCTGTGCTTTGCTCGGACTTTCTGAGAGAAACCTGTCCAGCCTGCACACCAGGTATTTGGGTGAGACATTGATGCACCGATAAATTTAAAAAAAAATGAGACCCAGTGTGTGATAATATACCTGCCCTGCTCCTCTTGGTTGGCGCGTTGATTTGAAGAAATCACCATCGTCGCGCATTGGCCAGCCCAGTGAGAAACAATCAGATGACCTGAATGATATACAGCAGAATGAACACTCAGGGAGAACGACAATGATAAAATTATAGTCCTATAAAGCCAGTTAATGAAAAATCAAATTCCCTACAAACCAGAAATATTCATTTAGATCATCATAGTTGCACCAAGCTGAATGAGGAGCTTTTCCATTTTTGCTTTTCTTCGATTCCTAAAATATCAACACAAACATTTGTTATTCTGCTCCCTATCTATCATAAATATCAGAAACTATCATTGATCTATACCTTCTCAATCACACGATACAAGGGGGTTATAACTTTTCTCAAGAAAGCTTCATCATCTCCACCATAAGAAGGTTTGATGTTTTCTCCAGTGACAATGCTCACATTACCAGCCAACAGACCATGAAGCTCATATGCCATCTGAAAGACTGACATTCTTCAATTAACGAATATATATATATATATATATATATATATATATATATATATATATATATATATATATTATTCCAAAAAAAAATGAAAAAATATGATGTGAGTTCTCACATTATGGAAAATGTAGCAGAGGCATTCTGGCATAAAGCGGACATTTGCTGCTTCACCCCATATAAGTAGAAAAAGACCCATGTACAGTAACTTTCTCTGCTGCACTTCTGGTTGTCCTTGAGGAAGGCTGAAACAAAAAGTATACAAATATATTGTGTATCCACAGAAGCAGGAAGATTTGTGTGACAAAATGATGTATATTCAATCATCTGCAACATACCGCAAACTATGCTTACGGCCCAAAAATTTGCACCAGTTTTTGTAATTCTTAAAAATCTTATTCATCACTGCATCTACGGCTCGCTCATCCAGCTACATCAAAAGACACGTTTAGCTGATGTCTAAGATGTTGCAAAATAAGATGCTGGGCAAAGCACCCGAATATAATCACAGTTGATTTTTTTAAAAAATATAGTAGATGAACAGTACCTATACAAGAATTAGTCAAAGCAAACAGGCCACATGTAGGCAGCAAAGTGTCAGTCGTATAAATAATAAAATCACATGTTTTAGCAGACAAATTCACAGAATATATTTTTGTTTCTATTTTAAGCATGCAATAACTAGAACCATATTTCTTCCATTTCATCTCTAAACTTCCATGGATAGATTAAAGCAACAAGAAAGGCAAACTCATGGACTGGTCCTTGAAAGATGTTGCAGCATTTCAAGAAAACATTCAGTGATAACTGATAATAAAGAACTGCAATGTGCCTTGTTAAGTGGCTCTGGCTTTGGATGCAGTCTGATATGTACATTGGCAAGCAATAAGATCAAGTGCTCCCTTTGATTCCTAACATTGTCCCTCTGCAACAAAACAAAAACATAAAAAGATTGCATGAAGTAGATAGGCTAAAGCTTCAAGAAATTTCCCAACGGGGTTTAATACATCTCACAGACCTGAAATCCAAACATTGCTCTTAACCAATCTAGAAGGTCCAGGTCCCCTGCTTTATGCCTATGCTGCTCAAATGAAGTGGGCCAGCTCAAGCCATGACTATTGCGCAAAGCAGCCACAGCTGCTTTAACCTGTCACAGAAACAATAGAGAATCAGCTAATCATGAGAGCTACAATGCGGAATTTCGTAATGCAACCAGAGATAATTATCATACTTCCTCAAGTTGCATGATAGACTGTGATGCACCAGCAGCATCCAGTGGAAGAATGTTGTAAGGGGTATAGATATCCTGCTTTTCTTGGACGTCTTTAGCAGCAGCAATGATCTGCAACAAAATTTAAAACAAAATTTGTGATCAGGAATCGTAGATCATGATGGTGAAAATACAACTATACCGAAACTCACCTCTGGAGCAACTTCTTTGACTTTCTCAGTCTTGTTGACGGCACAGAGCACTTCGAAGAGCACCCCAGCTGTTTTGTAAGCCTTCTGCAGTTGATCCCTATCAATCAAATGTGCGGAAAATATGGTCATCAAATATAAAAACTTCACGACAGATCCACAGTTAGCCTGGTTATAGATTGATGACACGAAAAGAATTATTACCGATCCGCCTGCTCTCCTTTGTCGAGAGACCTGACATACTGCTCATAGTATGTTTGGTAGAAGCTCTCGATTTCCCGAGCATCACTTTTTTTCACCCTCGCCGCAAGACTCGGCGTATTGTCCTGTCAAAGCAATTAAAACAAAAATTACACCATTATGCATCAACTCATCACGAAGACCACCCCATGAAAACAAATGCCAAATACCAAACAACAACGTCATGTACTTCAATTAGAGCCCGAAATTCCTTTCACGGTGAAAAATCAGAAATTTAAATGGATTGTCGCCTTCAATTTCATGTTAAACGGATCATTCCAATGCAAAAATCCAATTTTGATACAAAAGATTGCATAATATCATGAATTCAATGTCGTTTCTTTGAATAGATCATAAATACCTCCCCAAATACCTTCCCAGTGATTGTTCTTGAACCAAAAAAAGAACCCTAAATAGGCATTCGGAAACCATGCATGATGGCAACGGACACTATCAATACTTTTCATATGACAATAATACCTCCTGATCTGCATATAATTACAAAAATGCCCTAACCACACGTTGTAATACGTCTACGGCTGTGATCGTTCGAAGGTCACAGAAACGTGAGAACACGAGAAAAAGACGAAACAGCGTCAATTTCTCGGGAGAAATCGAAAAAAAGGTAAGGTAGACCGTTGACACCCGTCGCCATGAATGAATATTCTTCACATGTCGGACATGGAGAAGCAAATCCGAATCTCCGCCATTAAATCAAATAATTAATTAACATATTTACATTCCATTATTAATCAACCATTAAAACCTCCCGAAAAAGCAAATCCGACGTTTCGATCGACTCTCGATCATCAACAAAAAAAAAACATAGAGGAGACGTGAAAAGCTCACTCGCTCGAGTCGCTGCAAGAGAGACGTCTTGAATTGCCGGACTCCACGCCCGCTCGAGCTCGGATCGAGCCTGTGCGCCTTCTCAAACGCGTAAAACCGACCTTTCAATTCCCCCAAAAAAAACAAAACCTAAATCAGTCTCCGGATCTCGTGAGAGAGAGAGAGCGACAGAGACAGAGACAGAGAGTGAGATTTACAGAGATAGGCGACGCGAGGACGCTCCGCCTCGATTTCGGCGGCGACGCGGAGGATGTAAGCGATGCTTCCGAGCGAGGAAGGGACGACCTCGTTGTCGAAGACCTCCTGCGAGAATGTCGTCATCATCGCCGCGCTCCGAGACGGCCGCCTCGTGAGCCCCTGCGGCCCCGACTCGAAACCCGCCATCGCCTCGTGATTCCCGCGACCTCTCACGATCTTGATCGAAAACCAAACGGATTAGAGAGAGAGAGAGAGAGATCGGATTTGGTTTTTCAAAATTAGATGGAAAGAATGAAACAGGGATTGTGAAAGAGAAATGGAGGGAAGGATACAGAGGGAGGTGAAATAAATGAATAAATATTTTTTGTTTATCTATTTGGAGGTCCACGTGGAGAGATGGGACCCGCCTGTTGACGTGGTTGACGAATCTGGGACACGTGATTGGATGAAATAAATGTGGGGCCCGGCTTTTTTCAAGGGCAACGGTCTGAGGCTCTGAGGACGCGCGGGGTTTGTGGAAAGGGGAGGGAGAGATGAAGACAAATTTGGGCTTTTTGGGTGGTGGGGATGACCGTTTGATCTTCATCGGATGGTTGAGGTGTGCTGATCGGTGTAAGCTGGGCTCGAGCCTTTCACCATAGTGGGCGCTTGTGCGTAGAAATTCATTAAAATATGTATCTTAATAAAAAAAATTCTATATTTATTAAAATTGAATTTATTCAATTTAACATATAGTGATATACGATTTTTATCAAAACATATACATCACTAGATAATATTTACTATTTTTATAAAAATAACAACATGTGTGGTCTGAGTTTTGAACTGTAAAAATGACTGAGTCTAACATTTTCCATAAACAAAAAAAAAAGCAATGTTACGCTTAGGACTTGTTTGGATATGAGTTTAGGTAGATTCTGCGTTAAAAAAACTATAAATTCTCAAACTTATATTCAAACATATTTTCAGTGTTTAGCTTTTTAAACCAGCATCTTCTCTTATTATGTAAAAAAATCTAATAAAACAACACTTTTAAAAATATAAGTTTGAAACACAAGTTCTAATAATCTTAGCATTTTAATCTTACATTCAAATGTAGTCAAATAGATTCAGTGTAACATTTTTCAATAAAAATGACATATCCTGTGTCCATTCCCTATTCTACCATATTTTCCTCTTATTTCTAATTCCAACTAGAGACAGGTTCTCATACAAAGAAAAACATTTGAAATAAACTTTACAGTTATCATGTTATAGAACTTATCTGCATGGCAGATTTTGATTTCATGTTATTGTAAGAAAGTTCCGTTGAGGAAAGGAGAAATGATACGTATTTCCATTGCAATTTGCAAAAAAAAAGATAGAAATAATTAATATATATTCACTTTACACAATATCCATTAGGAGACATTAATATGTGTTCCAACAAAATCTAAATCTATATATTGAGGGAAAAAGCATCAGGACGTGGTCGAATGAGGCAAGTTAGATCTGGATTGTAATAAAAAAATATTCTGAACTGTAATAAAATTATTGGTTTTAATTTTATTTATGTTTATTTTAAAAGCCTATTCTTATTAAGAAAAATACCCAAAAAAACTTTTTTAGTATTGAAAATACATAAATTAGTCATTTTAAAAAATTATACCTAAAAAACCTTTTTTTTACAATTTTAGAAAGTACAATGACTTAACTATTCTTATGTTATCTATTATTTTAACATCATCACATAAATTTAATTGTTTAACAACCCAATTAAAAATATTAATAAATAAAAAAATATTTTTTTAATTTGTGTATAAGGGTTGTTATTATTTTTTATATATCTAAATATACTATTAAGATTTAAATTGTAAAAAATTGAAATTTTCATTACAAAATATTTGTTAAATATTCTAATCTTTATAAAGTCTTATGGGCATTTATATACACTTAATATTATAAAGAAAAATCCTTATGCCTGAAATTTAAAAACATATAAATATAAAAAAGTTGAAAATAAACTTTAAAAATTTGGAAAAAAATCACAAAAAAATCATGTAAATTTATGAATAATAATTTTGACAAATTCAACATTTTTTATAGCATACTTAAAAAAATTTATAACATATAAAATCACCCTCAAATAAAAATAATATCTTATATTAATATGATTTTCAATTATATAATGGTTATAAATTTTTTTAAATATGTTGAGAGAGAGTTTAAACATTACATAAGTGTTTGTTAGTTTTTTTAGTTTTCAAATTTGTAAAATAATATTTTTTTGTATAATTTTAAAACATGACTTATTAGGGTATTTCTAATTTTTTAAAGATTTTTTGGGTATTTTTCCTTTGTAATTTCATGTGTTTATTTTCATTTCTTTAATGAAGGTTACATGACAAAAAAAAAACAGAATTAGTTAATTTCTTTAGATGTTAAGACTACAAAAATAATCGCAAGACTGATAAAGTGTAATATTTTATATTTTGTTGTGACATGGTGGATAACCATCACCCTCTCCACACACTCCACTCCCAACACTCAAACAACTCACTGCCCTCCATAACTATCAACTATAGTCACATTCCACTCTCTAACTTCCCTAATTTCTCACTCTCCTACACCCCCACTTTGCCGCCCCATGATATGTAATTGAGTCTATAAATAGAAGGCTCTTCAATGTACTTGATTATCAACAAGTTTGGAATAATACAAATTTACAAATTGTTTCTCTTATTGACTTAGGGTGCGTTTGGTTGCGCGATTGCAAAATTGATTCTGTAGGAATCTGCGATTGCAAACCTGATTCTGCAGGAAGCTCACTTTCTCAGCTTTTTGAAATCGCAGCTTTTGGGCACTATTTGCCTGCAATCGTTGGGTTTAAAACTGCGATTACAAAACTGTTTGGTTGCGCGATTGCAAACGCAGCTTCCTGTAATCGCAATCGCAGCGCAATCGCGCAACCAAACGCACCCTAAGTTTTTTATTGTAAACTTTGTGCATTTTACTTTGTTCCACAACATTTTTCATATATATCTAGCGATTATTGTTTTTAGTTTTGAGGTCCTGACACAAGATCAACATAGTTTTCACTATTTAAATTGCGTGGGCTTTACACCAAGGGCCCCAAAATCTATATAATAAAAAGAAACCACTAAAAAAAGTGTAAATAAATACTTCTCTATGGGTTGGAAAAAAAATTTATTTGTATCAGGGACTTTGTAATACAAATTACATATGAAAATATGTTCCTATTTAGGAAAAAAAATAAAAAGAATGGGGTGAGAGAGGCTCGAACTCTCGACCTCAGGATAACTCAGAAGCTATGAGACCTACGCGCTAGCCAACTGCGCCACCACCCCTTATTGTTCACGAATGATGTTTATGATAATTTATTTGAAATATGTGGGATTATTAAAATTGAGATTCACATAGGTTGAATAAAAACATAATAGTTATTTGATTGAGCATGTTAATTATCTGAACAAATATGTATCCGATTTGAATAAATATTAAAAAAAATAAAAAAATATCCAATATTCAAATATCCATAATGCAGATGTGGATATCAGTGTATTCGATCCACAAAATATCTGCATCCAACATATATTATAAAATTATATGTGTCTGCATTATATATTGTTCATATTTTTTATCTTGTATGATTAATTAAAATCATGATATATTATATTACTATTAAATTTTAAATGTATAAAATCCAATTTTTAGTTTTCTTATTTCTCTAATATATCATTTTATTATTCAAATTAATGTTAATATTTAAACATGTTAATTATCTAAAACATATTAGTATCTAAAGATATCCTTATCAAAATAATTAATATAGAAGACGGATATTAATATACTCGATCAATATCAGATCAGTTGACAGGTTTATAGCAAACAATTATTAATGCAAAAAGGAAAATGTAAGACTCAGTCATTTTTACCAACCAAAACTCTAACCATACATATTTTCAATTGTTTTGAAAATAGTAAACAATATCTAATGAAGCATATGTTTTTATAAAAAGTGTATATCACTCAATTTCGAGTTGAATGAATTCATTTTTTAGTAAGTGTACGAAAAATTTTAACGAAGTATATACATCATCTAACGAGGTATATGCTTCACTAAATGTTTAAATAAAATATATAGGATTGCATTTTTTTACTGTAAAAAAAACTGAGAGTAATAACGCCCATGCAAAAAAATATAAAATTCCTTACTGTATATCAAACAATTGAATTCTGAAAAACACAGTTTTTTTCCCACAACATTTCAGCAATCTATAAACCACAACTTATAATGGATGCTTTGGATACTGAGGTTGAATATGTTTTTATGGATTAAGGATATGCAAAAAAAATGGATATAAATAGTATAACAAAAGCCTGACTATAAATGTTCAGAAAATCACACCAAATAAAGTTATAGATAGGTAGCAAAAATGATTCTTGTTGTTGATCTTGGTTTATAGGATAAGGCTTTGCTATTGTTTTAAGAAATAATTTTGTTCATGAAATTCAATTAAAAAATCAGATTGGCTGATTATATTGAAGCCAATCAGCTAGTATCCAAGCCAGTTACAAGCTGTAATCTTTTTTTTTTTTGCTAGCTAGGTAAGTCGGTATCCTTTTGTTGATTGTGAAAATAAAGAAGTACAAGAGATGAAGGAACCATAGCCCATTATGTTTCACAAAAGATTGGCAAATACATTTTACACACAGAATCTAAAAAATCTAAGAAAAACTAACAAATGATCTCCATGTGACCATGTAGATTAACATTCAATTGTAGCACATGATTTGCTTACACGGAAACTCGTTTGTTCTTCTACTTCTTCTTCTCTTTTTTCATTTTCTTAAATCGGACCAATGTAGAAGGGGCTTGGATTGAAAAAGACGACTTTGATCATGATAATGTTGTTATAATGAAAGAAAAACTTCTTCATTATATTAAAAAAACCAAAGACTCTATTTATAGCTAGATACATAAAGTAAAATCTAAAATATCAAACGACGAATAAAGAAAAACTAGAAAAACAATAATACATTTAAAGAAATTAAACTATGAAAGCAAAAATACTCTAATATGACTTATTAACCTACGCATTATCGATCTTCATCTCTCCGCTACATATGGTGTTGTTGATGACTTGGATGGGAGAAGAGAAAAATCCGGTTCCATGGAAAGAACTTTATTCAATTGAAGCTGAATATATCAGACCTAGAGGATATGTTATGTGATGGAGATGGGAAAGAGAAGGAAGATGAATGGCAATTTTCCTTTGGATCTGAAATTGGTACAGGAGAGAGCCCATTTAATGGTTAAATGGACCAGATATGTGATCGTAAGGAATTTTTTTTAATTTTCTAGCTTTATTTTCAATCCACTTATTTTGTTTTTTTTAAACATAGTATATCTAATTTAATGAGTTAAATATTATATAAAAAATGAAATATATTTTTCAATAAATTGAATGGATCTATCCATTTATTAAAAATGTAAAAAAATTCTCCCATAAACTAATATATGTTTTAAATTTTTGAAAAAATGAAATAAATTAATGGAACAATACACTTCTTCACTAGTAGAATCCATTGTAATAAGATAATATATACTCTTTAATAGAGTGTATAGTCGATTGGAAGACCGTTTTTAGACTACAAATGTGATGAATCAGGATACAGTGTATCTGACTCATCAGTGTTGAAATGTGGCTGCCTCATTTATGCACGCGCGCAAGGAATGTGTGAATCTTATGAGCCCTTTGTTCAACACACAACCTCACAAAAGATAACAATCCAATTTGAGTGTTATTGGAGGTACCTTTTTATAATAATATTATTATTATTTAAATCACTTTTGCTGGGCCTATACTACTCTATTTTCTCAGTTGGACCAAACCCTAGTCCAAGTCTAAGATGGAAGATAAAAGGACCAGCAGCTGTTTGTTTGATAGCAACCAAAGAAGAAGAGAAAAGAAAAAACAAAAACAAAGGGAAAGAGCCAAACGAAAACGACATGTTTAGGCAGTCTCCAATGCTTCTAACCATGGCCCAGTTGGTTCTGTTTATACCCCATCTTTATTCATGTTTTGACAGACCCTCATGAACAGAATAGTAGTACTGGTTTGTGAACAGAATAATTTCACTTGAGAATAAGTACCACCTGTTCTGATTGAGTAGTTCCAGCTAAACATGGGGCATGACATGTATTGGGAAATGGAACTGTAACCTCTCTCTCTCTCTCTCTCTATACATCACAGTGAGTTCATTTGATGAGATTACCAAGATGACCCACATTGAGTTTATGATATAATCTATACAAATTATTCAAGTGTTTTTTTTATTATAAGTCTACTTAAGTAGTTTTACAGATGGATTCGTGCATATGGGATCCCTCAAAGCATTGGTTTCAGGTGCTTGAGAGAGACCTCGATTTTCATTAAATAAAATACATCCATGTGTAATTTTCCTCCTAGGTCTAATATTGAAGCAATGCAATACATGAGTGTTACAGAGGAAAAAAGAGCAATTTCAAAAAATAACTCTCATTATTTTATTGTAAAACTATCCAACGTTTCCTGGGCACTTAGATTCTTTGACAAATTAAATGTTGTTCTACTTCAATTGTAAATTTTGTCTTTTGAATTTTCAATTTCTTGTTTGATGAGATTAAATTTCAAATCATATTTAGTATTAGATTTCAAATATTATTTTAATTTTAAATTTTAAATTACATCTTAATTTTGAATTTTGAATCTTATTTTAATTTTGATTTTGAATCTTAAATTTTATGTTAAAATTTATAAGGATAGTTTAAATGGATAGATTCAGATTGAATTCCTCCCATCAAATCTATCCATGAACAAATTCTAATTTTAAATGTTTTAATTATTAAATTAAAATAAGATTAATCTGAAATTAAGATAATATTTAAATTGAATGATATATACAACAACCATATAAAATTCAAATTTAAGTTTGAAATTTAATAATATAAAAAGTCTATTATGAGACGTGATTTATAAACCTCTAAATAAAATTCGAGTGTGACGAGGTAGCAGTGTTGTCCCAATCAAATTGTCCTTGGACCAGTTTTGAATTAAAAGTGGTCCAGGGTCAATTTTAAAATTAGAAAATATGAGGTTATTTTTTAAAATCGGTCAAAAGAAAATGAGAGGGTTACGTAGGCGGCCAGCATGCTCCCATGCATGTAAATTTATAATTTGTAAATTAAATAAAATAAAACAAATTAAAATGTGTGGAACACTTTTTCTTTTATTTTTTTAATTAAGACAATGAATCATTATATAAAATTAAAAATTCTTTTTTCACTTTCAATATCATTTCAATATAGGACTATTCTTAATTACCCGAACATATTTTAATCTATTCAACACATGCTCAAGGGGTAGTGCAACTTTGATTAGTTAAATTGAATGTAAATTGATCCAAATCGATTTTCTTTGTTTAGCTCAATATTTTTTTTGGTTTAACGTATAGATTAAAAAAAACTAATGAACAAATATAATTTTGTTTGGTTTTGGCCTTTCTTTAAAAAAATTAAATTAATTGTATTGGATCGAATTAAATTTTAGCCCATGATTATTTATAATCCATATTAATTTTATCAAAAATTTCATTGTTTGTCTATTATACCACTAATATATATAAATTGCAACACGTTAGTCTACACAATCAGTCATTTTTTTTATTGGATTCAGTTTGGTTTGAGTCAATTAAATAATTTCAGTTCGATTTATGGTTGTTGCAATTTAATTCTATTTTGATTTGATTTGATTTTTGGGTTACTTATTATTATTATAGTTTGATTTTTGCAATAAATTGAATAAAATAGATCCACTTGCACCGGTACCTCCATTCATGGTTATCTATTATTTTGCATTTAAAAAATATAAATCATGCACCTTATTGAGAGGTAGACATTCATGTCAACTTTATGAAAAAAAAACCCTTTGTCCGCTTTGAATTTGTACATGAAGAATTAAATGGTATTTAATACTTAAAAATTGATGCATGTGTGTATTTATATCAAGATATTTATTATGAAAATATCAGAATTTTATATAATATTATACATGTCTATCATGTAAAGTTCATAAAACTCATGTATATTTAATTTGCTTACTAAAAACTGCATAGTTAAACATAATTTTTAAAACTTAATAATTCATTTTTTTTTTACAAATCTGAAACAGACTACAATCTATGAAGTTTAGATTTCAACATTTGATTTTTCATGGCATCATTTTTCATTTCTAATGTATTTACTTGGTTGCTCCGATGTTGTCTACCATTTTTTTATTCTTTTTTAAATCTGAACTATATAATGAATTTTTTTTTCAATTAAGGTAGGAGATTTTGCTTTTATAGAAATTATACTTCTAAGGTAGCGTTTGGTAGCAAGTTTGTAAAACTGATTTTATGCAAACATTAGGCCGGTTTAAAACTCATTTGATAGGAGGTTGTCCTTAGCTTTTGAAAATCGCAGTCTTTTAATATTATTTATCTAGAATCTGTCTCCATAAAACTACTTTAATAAAATGTTTGGTTGCACGATCACAGAAACAACTTCGTGCAAATATAAAAATTATTCAATTGTGTAAACAAACGCCACC
>CM060874.1:2784024-2807423 GCA_030737845.1 Acorus calamus
GTTATTTGTTAATCATAATCACCGGCATTCCTCTTTAAACTCACCGCGGCTTAACATATCATGTCGAAGACATGTCAATCCGTACAGTGATATGTTTTGGTCGACGGAACCCCAGGTGGACACGTAGCGGATCCTTCATGGGCCACAACCGAGATACGGGCCGGGGGCCCACAAGAGAGAAGATCATGAGCTTCATATTCATAATTACTCAATTTTTGTATGTGATTATATTATATAAAAAAAAATTTAATACATGTACAGCTGTGGTTGTGTTTGACACGTGGCACATGATGAAGGGCGGGTCGTTTTCGCGTCAGAGGTTTGGAACCGCCAAGAGAGGTCAGACGCAGAGGAATCAATTACAGGGTGGTGTACGGGTGGGGGCCCACCACCGTATGAACCGGCCCACCCCGCCCAGGACCACTCATCACTGTAATTGTGGGGGCAAGGTTAAACTGGGTCAAGATTTCTGAGAATAAACTGTTTTAATTCTAAAGAATAAAAAATAAATTATTTTTATTTTTATTTAGCAAAATTATGATAAAAGTAAAGATAAATGTTATTAAAGTTTTTAAATGACAAAAAATAAATTTTTATTTTTATTTTAAAATCAAAATAATTATTCGCAGTTTATCCTGATTATTTTTTATACCAAACATGATAAGCTGTCATCTCACTCACTTATCATTACAATTAACATTTATCCCATTATTTATCCCCTTGATAAACCATTCATAATCTGTTTTCTATACTACAATCTAGGGCTTGGTTTGACAAGGGCTAAGGTTCTGAAAATGAATTCTTATAATTTTAGGAGATAAAAAAATCATTAATTTTGTTATTATTTACTTTTATTAAAATTAGAATCAGAAATTGAGATAAATGATATTACAACTTTTAGGTGGAATAAAAAAACTTTCATCTTCATTTCAAAATCAGGATAACTGTTCACATTTTATCTGATTATTTTTTATACCAAACAGAATAAGTTGTCATATTTCCTCATTTATTCATATAATTACCTCTTATCTCATTGTTTATTCCCTTGTTAAACCAGCCCTATAAATAGTCCTCTAACAAATTATATTGTAATATTACATTATATATTTTAGTACATATCTTAGTGCAGAGAACGTTTGTTTCTAAAAATCCTTGTCCTTAATATAATTATAAATTTATGTAAAATATATATAAAAAATACATCTCATCTTACCTTAGCCCCCACCAGATGCCCGTGCACCAAAAAATGCTTATGCACAAAAGAATGCGCATGTGCCACTGTTAGAAGCACAATGTACACTAGGGCTGGAAAAATGTATGATTTTTCAGAGCAGCTTTTATTGACTCTTTCTTAACACTGGCATTTTTAGTTGTTGTCATATTAATGCAAAGTGGATTGCATGTGCATCATTCACTAATAATAAACAAATCCATGATTATTTAATCAATCCTATCTCAATGTCTCTTTCAAATGAAAAAGTAGTGTTGGTGACTTGGTGTTGTTGATGCCCTAAAAAGTATCTAACTTTGTAAAGTTCGAACCAAGCTAATTATGTTTTTATTTCAATATGTAGACAGATATATGACTTCGTTTGAAAGGCACATACATCCATAAATCACATCAATGTATGCATATGCATATTGAAATGATATTCAGGACTAAAGCATTCATGATTGATAGTTAGTGTCTTAATAAAATATCTCACTTATTGATTAATTCTTAAAGAGCTGGAGGACATAAATATCAGTTTTTATAGGGGCAGGCTTATACTCTGTTTATGAGTTTATCTAAATACATTGCTGATGAAGTGACACATTTAGGATTTAATCTTAACACCAACAAAACAACAATGAAAATAAATCCACACAAGAGAACCCATTGATTTATTTGTTTTGACAAAATTGCCTATGCCCATGAAAGAGGAATCTCTACACTATTATCAAGTAATATGGTTGCAAAAAATCTCTGTTTTTTTTTCTCTCCTCACCACTGCTCATTTTCTCTCAATGCAACCTGTACAATTGCCTCTCACGATGTTTTTTAATCTCTCTTAAATTTTAACAAGAGAGACAAAATAAATTATGAAAAAAATTATAAAAATAGGTCAACATTTGGACCATCATGAATGGGTCTTCTTAGGTTACAATGCAAAATATATCTCTTATAACAACTTTTAATAGGTAGCAAATAATTTATTGATTTTCATGGATTTAATTTATTAACTTGAGTAATCATTTACATGACCATGGTAAAAAAATATTGTAAGTACCCAATGATATTAGTATTGTAGACCTTAATTTCAGTCAAACAAAAAAAACTTATTTATAAATTATAGAAATACTCTTGTTTCACAATTTTTCTCAATTTATTTGTAAATATACAACAAATAACTCTTTTTATAATTTTATTTTTTAGAAACACTAGAACTAATGCCTAGAATTATTTATTAACAACAAAAATTAAATTATTGTAAATTTTAAAAAAACATTTGCATTCCACATTAAATTAATTATTTCAAATACAAAAAGACACTTACTAAGTTTACAATTTAAATATTTAGTAATGATAGATGAGTGCCCACATTTTACTTTGTAGCACAAAAAAACAAACTATTTGATATACCAAAAGTACATTTATTTTAAATACCAGAAATTTCCTTCTCATCAATTTATTTTACTAGGCTAACATGCTCATTATCATGGAAATACTAGAGAAAAAAATTTGTTCTGTAATACCTGTCTTGTAATTTCAAAAAAATCGTATTGTTCATTATTGTCCCCAATTTCTATTAAATACGGAATCTTTATTTTAATTTAAGAAAATAATACCCATATTTTATATTAAATATCATACACACATACTTTATATATAAATTACACTTTTTAAAATACAAAAAATACTCCTCTGTACTTGCTTTATAAACCAATACATCGACTCTCTTTCCTACAGTTATAATATATGTTCTATTAAAAAAAATTAAATTCATGCATTCAATTAATTTGACTATTTATTTCACATTTAAAAAATTAATTATCTAATTATATATTTCAAAAAAAAATTTGATAACATGTTAGGATCATAAATGTATGGACTCAGTTTGATAACTCATATCCAAAAGCTCTTTTTAGTGTATGTTTGGCTGCAAAAGCTTAAAGTAGCTTTTAAAAGCTAAAATCTGTTATCAAAAAGTTTAGCTTAAATACATCATCATTACTAGATTTTTTCTCTAAACTGTGCCTCGTGTTTTATAAAGCAGCCACCATCAATACACTTTCAAATCATCATCATTACATTTTTAAAAGATGTGCATAAAACTGCAAAAAGCTAAAAACAACTTTTTAAACTGTGTTTTCAACGCTAACTTAGAAAAAAAAAAAAGCTTTTTACTTGAGGTATTCGATGAACAACGGAATGAAATATGTCATATAAAAAAGTTTAAGGTATTTCAATAAAAGAAAAACAAGAATTAACATAAAACTAAAACTGGCCCTCAGTATCACATATTCCGTACCAGAAATATCATTCATTCATTCATTACATGACCACGAACCCCATAACGTGCAGAGTAAAGTGGGTGTAGCGTAAGACATAATATCATATGTTTATTTTTCTCCTCCTCTTGTCAGATCTGTCAGGGGCATTAGATAACGAGGAAGCTGTCTGATCATGATCTGACGGATGTGATGGGTGGACCTTGTGTCGTGCTGCAAATGCGGTTACCGACCGGTCATCGAAAAGGACGTTGACACCCACTCGGCGAGTTTCTGTGACCCATGCATGCTTGTTTTGATTGACACGAATAAATTAATTCCATATTATATATATTGGTTTCAGCAGTTGCGTTTTAAGTACACAGGTTACAGGTATTCCAATTTCTAATTTTATATTTTAATGCCTGAATAGGTATACTCGGTGGCTTCAAGAATTCAAGATCCGCCTATTGATTGAGATTCGAATTGTATTTTATTTTCAAAATCTGTTGAAACAGGAATTGTTTAGAAATTAGAATTATACAAATTTTTTTGGGTAAATTAATTAAGAATGCTTTATTTTAGATCCAACCTGAGACACATTTTTCTTATAAGAAAAATATTAATCTCAGTTTTTTAAACAAAGCGGAGCATGCTAGAATATGTGGATGTTGAGATATATTTTTATATAACTTTATTTAAAACGTATATACATTTAAGGTGAAAAATATGACTAAAATTTGATTAATTAATTAAAACATTATCCTTCATATATTGATATGGTCCTGTTATTTTCATTTCATTAAACATTGTTCCAACCCTTCATTAAGCCCATTCTAGCGCCCCCTTCCTTTTTTTAAGGAAACATAGACAATTGCTACGTTGAGAAATCATAGAAATAACAATAGTCCAAAATTAAATTACAACCCTAAACAAGATAGACAGGATATGAAGGGACCTAAGCATACGAAGAAGAAGAGAACTCTACTTCAAAGTGTTCAATCCCAGAAAAAATAAACTGTCCATTTTGATACTCTGCCATTGTGCAACATGTGTTGTTGTTTTAACAGTTAAATATGCAAACAAACAAGTACTTATGATTTTACTCACTCACTCTCTCTCTTTCTTGCAACATACAGTTAAATCTTAAACTAATTTCTTGTGGATGTGTTTGCACATAAGAAGATCTGGTTGAATGATTTAATGACATTTCCCTCAGTGGATAATCATTGCTCTTGGAGTACCAAATGGACCACAAGAACAAGTAAAACAAGAGAAAAGAATAACTTTTTTTTAAGTAATAAAGTGTCGGAAAAGGCTACTCAATTATATCTCTAAAACGTGCACAATGTTAAGAGTTTGTTTGAAAACATGTAATTAAAAACTAAAACTTTGAATAAAGTGACTTAAACAGGCTTGATTTTTAAAAAAACGTATTTTCAAATGTGTTTTAACCAATTTTAGTAAGTATAAGAAAATTTTAATTAGTATACTAAAGACTTGTAATTTTTTAACGTGGTAAGTCTACTGTATTTTGAATTGAGAAAAAAATGCTAAGTTAGACAATACTCTTTAAGTTAGCTTCATCTACTTAATTAAAAGCAGAATCACATTTTTAAGCGGCACCAAATGGGGCCTAAATATGAGAGAATAAAAGGAGATAGACGATAGGGGGAGCAACGGTGAGGGATATTCGGTGGCCTGAGGGGGTTAGATGGTTTCTAGTTTTTTTTATGAATAATATACGTACAACACATTTTTCAGCTCTAATTCCAGTCTACATATGTTTTGAATTTTTTTAACAAATAGTATACCTCGTCTAATGAGATTCATGTTTTTACAAAAAATGAAACATATACTTCAATGAATTGCATGAATGAATTTACAGAAAATATGAAAATTTTAAATCGAAGTATATACCTCGTTAACGTGAGTATATGCTCTATTAATTTTCTATCAACTTATAAACGACTGGAATTAGGGCTAAAAAATAACTGAGTGTTGTATATTTTTTATCTAGTTAGGTGTTATATATTTGGGGTTTAAAATTGGGGCTTTTAAACCAGATGACTAAAATATGAGGCCTACGAAAGAAAGAGAGAACCCATTTTCCTTTGAAAGAGAGAACCCACCACCATCTGTGGTGGACTTTACCACCGTGAGTAGGCGGAGGTTGAAAATGAAATCCAACCTAATATTACCCATGGCCAACTTTTACCTGACCCGACCCATGAAACCAAAAAAAAACTTTACTCTTTTAGTCCTCGTTTCGAAGTGGAATAGGGTCAGAATATCCTGAAAGAAAGAATAATAACTCATTTTAATTGTTTGGGAAGGTTGAATATTCAGGGATAACTTGGGTCAGAATAAACTGATATAAAGTGGTATATGGATTCCAACAAATCTAAAGAATATGTAGGCTCAGTGTCAAATTAATTGTTATCACATCTCATAAATCACTTGTCAAATCAACTAACATCATTTTTTACCTTTTATAAATCATTATCCACATTTTATTCACATTTTATTCAAACAATAAAAACTTCATTATTATGTTTCTAATGAGAATAATTCAAAACACAACCAAATACAAAATCACTTAATAACTCTTATTATGTATTCAAACAAGGGCTAAGGGATAATTATGTCTGAGATCCCAGAACCAATCCAACCTAATATTACCCATGGCCCAACTACAGGAACCAACTTTTACCTGACCCGAACCATGAAGCCAAAAAAATCTTTAATTTCTTACCTGACCTAAAATTCAACATTTTCATGTCATTTCATTTTCAACATTTTCTGCTTTTGTATAAATAAATGATAAAACATGAAAGAAGAGGATGTAAAGAAGATGAAAAAATGGAGATCTATAGACACCTGAGAGAGTGGAAGATGTCGATACAAACTGGCCATTGAAAAAATATAGTTGTTGGTGAGTTTGAGTTTGAAAAACAAAAAAGATCACCCTCTTCCTTTTTGGTATTGAAAATGAAAAATCACCCTTGGTTAGGGTAAATTTTTTAGTTCCTTTTATTTGGTTTTGTTTTGTGAGATTTTAACTCAAATTTACATTTGATATGGGTATATTTCTATGATTGGAGATGCCTTACATAATCCAAAAAAAATGAAGGTAAAAATGGACATAAAATGAAACTAAAAAACTTGTGGAGCAGCATCCAGCAACGCATAACCACACAAAAGAGAGGAATTTAACTCATATATGTTTTGCTCCAATATCATCAAGTCTTTACACAAAGCTTGATTCACTCAAAATAATACATCTGGATTAAAGAGTACAAAAATCTGAATAAAAAAAAACTGCAACTGCAAAGTTAAAATTCATCCTGGACAAGTACACTACGTTCTCGACACCGTGTAATTAAACATGTTTACTCTTAACATAATTTTTACCTTTACACAAACCCTACCTCAGGCACCAGGATTGAGTACACCTTCCTGAGCAAGTATGCTAGATTCTGTGTTGTTCCTCCTATCAAAGTCTCGAAAACACGCATGCTCAAACATACAACATAAGTTGAATGAGCCCCCTTCTTTATCCAGTTAAAGCATGCCATCCTATGAAAGCAGGTCAGGTTTGAACAGTACTCTTCTTCACTTCATCAGACTAATCGTGGCTTATCTCCCAAATCTTAAGCACTTGTTGTATTTTGTCTCGGTGATGCTCGCACTCGGATCACCGGTCTGCCTTGTCTGCTTTCGTGAGCGAGAGTTTCTCCATCGTGTTTATGAACTTGCGTAGGTGCTTGATGTACTCCGGATATGTTTCCAAATTGCAGTGGCCACCACCTTTGATCCAGAGAGGATCGTATTTTTCCTTGGAGAGTTCCCAGAGGCGTTTTCCATGGGACCAGTCGACAATATCGTCAGCGGTGCCCTGAAGATTGGGTTAATCTCAGTATAACATCCATGAGAAACATTGTAGACTAGTACATAAGATGAACCTAGGAAAATTCATGCAATAAATGGAATCCACCAGGAAGAAGTGATTTATGATTATGGAGTTGGCAATATTGATTGCTTGCACTTAAATTGTCTTTCTCTGAAACTACTGATGTTGGCATGAACAATGCAAGCATTTTCTACCACTGGTCTACATTTACATTGTTATAGCAATGGAAAGATTAAGATCACAGTAAAAAAAAGTACTATTTAACTTTTGGCAATAAAAGGGTCATCATTTCCCATGCAAAAGACAGCATCCATTAATTTATCAAATGTCTGTGGAGAATGATTGAGGTATAAAGGTTTATTTATTGTTCAGCATAATGTATATGTACAGATTGTTCTTTTAGAGAGTCAGAGACTGCACATTTCTAGCTACAAACGATCTTTTCCACTACATCTTACAGACAAATATTTGATTAAATGCTTCTTATGAATCCACTGCCAACTTTCTTCTGTATTTGGATGTCATTCTATTTCCCTATATGGTAAATCCCAGCGGAAAATTCAGCAGCCAGATACTGCTTTCTACTAGATTCTTTCAGTTCAAGCAAAGTGACTAACAATCATCCATTGCTACCAAGATGAGCTTATAACCCATTCACACACCAACAAAAAGAACAGGAAGTAACATCTTTTGAGTTTTAAGGACTGAATCAATCCAAGTCAATCAACACCAACAACCAAGCTAAGTATATGGAAGAATCACATTTACGGGCTTTCATTGAGATGCAAGAGAATTAATATAACAAATAGACAAAAACGATAAGAGGGGAAAATGAAAACAATAAGCATTCACAATGGGGTACCAGACTGGCAAATATTTCAAGTAAAAACTTCAGCCAAGATATTAAAACATCCAGATTCACAATAACCTTGTCGAGTCTTCCGAAGAAATAAGTTGGTTTGTGGGTTTTGAATGTCAAGGTGGAATAAACTGAAGGGATGGCAATTATGTGGTTAAAAGAAGTGGTTGATATAACTCTTCCCAGACCAAAGTCACACTCATCTTCTTATTTCATAAGCTAGTGGCTTCTCAGAAAATTAGATGTGAAGATTCTCCTTATTACTCAGGCCAGTGGCTTTCAAATATATAAATATTCTTCTGGGTTACTATTATCCCTTCTCAAGATGATGCATTGGCAATGATTAGCCTCTTCATTTGAGTTATTTTATGTGCTTAAAAATTTGATAAAACATATCTGAACAGGAAAAGAAACTCAACTGAGTTCTATCCTCCATGATGTCAGCAGGTTCATACTGAGATATGTAACAGAACATGTAATAATTTATATTTAATTAATGAGTGATTTTCAAAACTCATGAACAAATTGGCAAGAACTTAAGACACGGAAGCTTCCATTTGTCTATTTAATTTGGCAAGCAGAAGGGTTTCCTCATAAGATGAAGCATGACAAATCATGAACAAAGAAATACATGATCTGCCTAGAGAATAAGAATCCCTCTTCAGAAACTAACATCACTAAACATTTCCAAATGCTAATGGTAAAAAAGCAAACCATGTAGTCACTTATAAAGGAAAATCATTCAGTCACTTACTATTACCAAGACATACTTAAGAAATGACATATATTCATCATTATTGCAGGCTACCTCTATCAGAGGATTCCAATATTGGCAAAGGCCAGCTAACATAAGAAACCATAGGAGAAATTTGGCTTCCAATTTAATTTTGAACTCTATTGTTATACTTACATGTATAACGAGAACTGGGCAGTTGACTTGTCGTATCTTGTCAATGTTCTGCAGTAAATCAGAGAACACAAAATTTTGTGAAAAGGTTATACATCACCAAACCTCAAATTGGACATGCAAAACTGCACAGAACATGATCGTGAACTCTGTGGAATGCTAACCTTAAAGATGTCAAACCAGAACGTCATTTTAACAGGATAAAGGACTCGTATGCCGGAAAGGATTGCACTGTGTAGAATAACAGCCCTCAGCCTCTGCAAGCGTGCAGCCAAATGCAGCGTGGGCCCACTCCCAACAGATTGCCCATATAATATTATATCCTCTTGTCTAATCCCATAGTCTTTCTTCAAACAATTGTACACGGCCTCTATGTCATAGTATGTGTTGAACTCGGATGGCTATCAAAGGAGAAGAAAAGTAAGAAAGAAGAAGGTGAAGGCACTATCATGTAATAGATTTTAATGATGCGCAAACCGATTGTTGCTTCTATTTCGCATCATATATAGATATACAGATAGCACCAGGACACCTAAATCCCTTTTTTTGCATCATTTACAAGATATCCAGAGAGAGGTAAACTGACAGCTACCTCTTCCAACCTCAAATGCTTACCATAGAATTTCAAACCACAAAAGCATTTCAAATATAAACAATGAGATAATATTGTTGCTATAGAAACAAACCTCACCTTGCCAGTGGAGGCTCCATAACCCGAGTAATCATAACTGCAAGGAGGAAAATCAACAATTAATAAGTTCAATTATCACGCACAGAAATCTCTATCTCATGTTTTAAATTGATAGATGCATCCCAATTCTTTCTATCCCGCATATATAATAATAAAACCCATTAAACTGAAAAAATTAGCAGAAAACACCACAACAAAAAAAACTTCAGCATCCTACACTACCTTTTGGTATAAAGTTAAAAACAAGAAGGAATGAATGATGTACTGATAAATAAAAACAGATGAAAGGACATCCTGAATCTTTAATTATGTTTTAACATATTCACATCAAAATACTGCATCAAACCATGCAAAAAGTAAGATAAGAATCTTTAGTAGGAAAAACCATATATGACCCACATAAACCACAGAACTGCCCCAAAAAAAACAAAAGGCCCGGGAAACAGTCAGATTTGTATGGATATATACATGGACAAATAGAGAGAGTGATTAAGGGAAGACCCTAATTTGATTAAAAGATACCCAGATGAAATCGAATTAAAAAAAAACTTCACAATTATAAAGAAATTCAAATGGATCCTATCAATATTAACCCAAAATTTCCTTAAAAAAATTATTTTTTTAATAAACAAACTGAAACCCAAAATGATTCTCACCACAACTACACAATCATTCTCTAAAACAAAATTTTGCAATATACATATAGTGAAAAACCCAATTGGGTATCACAAAAACCAACAAATTATTCCTTCCAACACCAACATTTTTTTAAAAAACTTAAAACTTTCAAATGGGTATCATCAAAACCGAACAATTCCACCAAAAACAAATTTTTTTTGGAAAAAAATTGAAAACCAAAATGAGTATCATGCAAACTGAACAGTTATTCCTCCAAACCCAAAATGTTAAAAAAAAAAAAAAAAGGGGGGACTCGCAACAACCAACAAATTATTCCTCCGACTCCAATTTTTTTAAAAAAAAAAAAACCAAATGACCATCATTAAAACAAATCAATTCCTCCTCAAAACCAATTTTTTTAAAAAAAAATTTCATAACCCAAATGGGTCTGATCCAAGACCAATCATTCCTTCAAAACCATATTTTCAAAAAAAAAAAAACAACAACAACAAATGGGTCTCATCAAAAACCAAAAACCCAATATCAAAATCATCACCATCATCCAAAATATAAAAAAAACCCACATGAACCTATACAGAGAGATAGATAGAAGAAGAAGAGCGACCACCTGAACCCATCTAATCCCAAACCAACCCATCATTCCTTCAAAACTCAAAAACCTCACTTTCCAAAAAAACAAAAGTCTCACCTAAAACCAAAAAACCAATGTCACAACCCAAAATCAAAAACCCAAATCCCACAAGAACCCAAAAGAAGGGAAGACCTCATGATGTTGACGCGGAGGTGCGCCCGGAGCTCAAGGAAGAGGTCGAGCATCTGTCCGAGGTCGGCGGCGTTGCCATGCGAATACAGAACCGTCAGCCTCGCCGACGGGTGCCTCCAAAACGTGGCGACGACCCTGTTCCCTCCCCGGGTCTCGACCAGCCTGACCTCCACCCCCTTCTCCGCCGCCCCGGCGAGCCCCGTCATGTACACCCTCCCCTCACCGTCCCTGAACACCTCGTACGTCCCCGGCTCCGGCGGGAAGAACGCCATCCTCGCCGCCACCGTCCCCGTCACGTTCCCCATCGGAAACCCAAACCAAAAAATGAGAAGGCTTTGTGACTAGCTTGGCCGTCAGTGGTGGTGGTGGCGGAGGTGGTGCATTAAATGGTGGGAGTTGATCGGATCGGGGGGAGGGAAAGGGTGAGCTGGATG
Organism: Acorus calamus; assembly: GCA_030737845.1. Lineage (NCBI taxonomy): Eukaryota > Viridiplantae > Streptophyta > Magnoliopsida > Acorales > Acoraceae > Acorus > Acorus calamus. The sequence goes on from CM060874.1 coordinate 2,795,702, forward strand.
AGGTGGCTTTTTTTTTAGGGGGACCAAATTTCGATGAAATACTTCTTTTGTGGGTGATGATGAATTTTTTAAAAAATATTTGGGTTTTATGTATTTTTTTTTATTTGTTGTGTATTTAAAAAAAAAATGGGGAGGAGAGGAAGGGATTGGTTTTGGTCTGCAGGGGGAAGATAAAGTTAGGTTGTTGAACCTCACAGGTCAGTGATGATATTTTTTTGGTATTATTATTAACATAAATGGGAGGGTGGTTTGTGGCTTTAGTTGCATTGAATGTCACGCTTTAAATAATATTATTTTTAAAATATTAAATACCATTCCTTAGGATAGGTTTGGTTGGCTGATTATAAAATGCAGCTTCATTTAACCAAATAAAAAAATTAGAACAATTTTATGTAAACAGTTTAAATAAATAGTGTTAAAAAGATATGTTTTTTTTAAAACTAGGGAGGGATTTTTGTACAATCAATTTTAAAACTCGGAGTTCGCATAAAATCAGTTTTGCAATCACATAATCATACGCACTCATACCAGCATATTTTATAAGAAATTATAAGGTATTATTGATAAAATATATATATATATAAATATAAATATTTGAAAATTAACGAAACATGTTAAATTACATGTGAGATTATAAATCGAATCTTTTGTGATATTAATGTATTTGATTCAGCATTGGTCCAAAAATAAAATTTCGTGTTGGATGCACGTAGAGTAATGTCTGTTTACCACTGTGTCTTAGGCATTCCATATCAGATTTTATAATATTTGAACAAATTTTTTTTTATTGAACAAAGAATTTTAAAAAAATACTATAATAGGAGCATGATACATTCAGTCATTTCTTGCGTGGGATTTGTTGATAATTTAGGACAGCTTTCGAGGGTGTGTTTTTTTCGTGTCTCAAACATGTTTTGATTATTTTATGAAAGTATAGTTATTTATAAAACTAAAAATAAAGTATATGTTTGAATAAAATAATTAAATATATTTTTATATTTTTTTAATTTCAACTGTAAAGTATTAAATATAATTTTGTATAGTTTATTTTAGGACATTGTTAAAGACATACATATCTACAATCTCACACGCGATCTCATACGAGTGAATAAGAAAAAAAATATTTGTTTACAAATAATATGGGCATGTCAGCATAAATAAGAATAAATTTGTATTGATATTACATGTCATTTATAAAATGTGGATAAAAAACTGTGGGAATCAAAACCTATGAAAATCACATTTAAAACTTTATCATAGTCAATATTATATTTAATTGAGCTCTGGTGCACTCTGTCTTTTTATGGTTCAAAAATGATCTCATATGCATAATATATATGCACATATATATATAATATATATATATATATATTATTTTGAAAATAGACTAATATTGTCATGTAATTCAATGGACAAGTATTTTTTTTAATAAAATAAAACAGCTGATAAGAAGCCCCCGCACACAGTACACATCATTTTCCTAATAATTTTCTATCCAGCTGCCGAATTAATTAATTAAATATATAAATGTGACATATGCGAATAGATTTAGCTCTTGCTTATCCGCGGGATAACGTATAGTTTATGACTAGTATTTAATACAGCAAAAGAAGAAGAAGAAAAAAATGATATAAAACTAAAAATATTTAAATAAAAAAAAGGAAAAAGGGAGGAGAGGTTCAGATTTGGGGAGTAGGAATTCGACGGCTGAGATTCGGTCAAAGGCTGCCAAAGACCAGCTAAGTTCAGAGTCAGACATTCCCCCCCATTTTTTTTTATGCTTCGGTCAGCGTTTGGTCGTCATTGTTTCTCCCCACCCCCTACTTTTTTTCCTTTATTGGAAAATTCATCCTTGGTCCCCTATGGGTTGAATTTTAAATTCTAATCCTTATGGGGTAGTTTGACCAGGGTTAAGGTTATAATGATAAATTATTCTAATTTTATTTATATTTACATTTGTTAAAATTAAAACAAAAGTACAAGATAAATGATATCTCAACTTTCTAGGTAGATTAAAAATATATAAATATATGAAATATATATTATAAAGAATTATATAGACTTATATAAAAATAAGAATTACATATTTAATTTAACAATATGAAGATTTGGGATTCAGTTTTTCCTCTTCGAGTTTGAGGATCAAATCATATCGAATTGGGGTTTGGGTTTCTCCAATTTTAACTTCATCCCTGGATCCAATATGTCTGAGTTGTAATTCTAATATTAAGCAATCTCGCTTTTTGTTTTTGTTAAATCACAGTGAAAGAGCACATGTTTTTTAGATCACATGATATATATAATTAAGTTAAAGTGTAATGAAATACATATAACGCTATTCTGCTGAACTTTATTAAATTTTATATCAAACATTATCTAACTTTGAGCATAGGAGGTTCATTCATATCTATTGGATTATCTATTTGAATATAAGTATAATTAATTTGGAGCCGAACCATTCCCCCCATCGTCTTTAAAATCGAGGACTTGTTATTGAATTAAAAAAGTTGGAGGGATTCATAAGTTTTAGGTCCCAAACAGGACGAAAATAAAATAAAAAATTCTCAGGCTCTTCTTTCGGAAAAGCACTTGCATTTTAGATAAATTACATCTCGGCCACAGCACCGTCAAAACAGTTGACATAAATCATGACCGAGAATGATAAATGGTAAGTGTACGCATAAAGACAAAATTATGTGACATCATGGAAGGGGACAGGGATACGTCCGAGGCAAGTTGAAAATTTTGATTCTCACGTGTCGTGACCATTGAATTTTATCATATCTCAAAATAGACAGATATTATGTCATTATGTATCTTAAATTAATACTATCATTTTATCAAATTCCAGTCATCTCTTTTTTAAAATTTAACATCTGACCGGACACGTTAGATAATCATAGATTGTTTAAGTTTTATTAGATCTAATTCGATCTTGGTGTAAGTACCTGGACAAAACATCCCACTTATATTTTGATATGTTTTGTTTTTCTTCCCTTTTTATTTTCATGAGTAAGTTTTTCGTAATAAAATAATTTAATTTATTAAATAATTTTTTTGTTATACCATATATAGGATCTCACGCGACATAAAAGGAATATGGATTTCAAGAAGTAAAATGCAATGTAGAGCGGTGTGAATATGAAGTTGATGTTATGAAACCGGATTGAGTTTAAGTTTAACTCGACTCCAATCCGATACAATATTGTTATCCTTATGTGGCGTTTGTTTACACAATTTGAAATTTTTGTGTTTGTAAGAAGTTGTTTCTGTAATTATACAACTAAACAATTTTATTGTAGCAGTTTCATGCAGACAAATTTTAGATAAATACTATTCAAAACTGTGATTTTCAAAAGTTAAGGGGCAAGCTTCCTATCAAATGAGTTTTAAACTGACCTAACATTTGCATAAAATCGGTTTTACAGTCTTACTACCAAACGCTGTCTTAGAAAGTATAATTTCTATAAAAGCAGAATCTCCTACCTTAATTGAAAAAAAATTCAATATATAGTTTAGATTTTTCAAAAAAAAAAATCTAAAATGGTCATACGATTAGATATAGACAACAATATCAGAGCAACCAAGTAAATACATTAGAAATGAAAAATGATGCCATCGGAAAATCAAATGTTGAAATCTAAACTCCATAGATTGTAGTCTGTTTCAAATATTCTGTAAAAAAAAAATGAATTATTAAATTTTAAAAATTATGTTTAACTATGCATTTTTCAGTAAGCAAATTAAATATACATGAGTTTTATGAACTTTACATGATAGACATATATAATATAATATAAAATTCTGATATTTTCATAATAAATATCTTGATATAAATACACACATGCATCAATTTTAAGTCTTAAATACCATTTAATTCTTCATGTACAAATTCAAAGCGGACAAAGGTTTTTCATAAAGTTGACATGAATGTCTACCTCTCAATAAGGTGCATGTACCAAGCAAAATAAGGTGCATGATTTATATTTTTTAAAATGCATAATAATAGATAACCATGACTGGAGGTGCAAATGTATCTATTTGATTCAATTTATTGCAAATCTAAATTGAATCAAACTATTATCATATATAACCCAAAAATCCAAGCAAATTAAAATAGAATTGAATTGCAACAACCATAAATCGAATCGAAATTATTTAATCGACCCAAACCAAATCGAATCAAATAAAAAATGATTCATAGTGTAGACTAACGTGTTGCAATTTATATATATTAGTGGTATAATAGACAAACAATGAAATTTTTGATATAAAAGAAATGATTTAAATTAATATGGATTATAAATAATCATGGGTCCAATACGATTAATTTAATTTTTTTTTAAGAAAAGCCAAAACCAAACAAAATTATATCTGTTTATTAGATTTTTTAATCCACACGTTACACCAAAAAAATATTGATCCAAAACAAAAAAAATCGATTTGGACCGACTTGCATTCAATTTAATCGATCAAAGTTGTACCATTCCTTAAGCATGTGTTGAATAGATTGGAATATATTGGGGTGTTTAGAAATAATCCTATATTGAAAGTGAAATTTTTATTTTTATTTTATATAATGCCTCACTCATAAAATAGTGTTTTAAAAAGACAAAATAAAAAGTTGGTCCAAACATGCATGCTACATAAGAGCATCTCTAACCTAAACCTCCAAAAATGAATGGTTGACCCTCTATATTTGGAGGAAATTTATTTTTAAAGAGTGTTGCACTCTAACCATTATCTTTCATTTTTTCTTATCATTTTTAAAATTATATAATGTTATATGTAATTAAAAAGATCTCATTAAGACCATTAAAATGAGTTTAATATTAAATTGAAATAAAATAATTATTGAATAATCAAAAAGATTTATTTAAAATCAATTCTAAAATAATTTAATATTAATCACATTTTGATTTCAATAAAAATAATAATTTGATTACGGATTTTATATAAGGTTGATTAGCGAAAAAATAAAAAATGTGATTTGGAGGTTGCTTCGAAGGACGGTAAAATTCAAATATCCAAATTTGAAGATAGATATAAAATGTAATAGGAGCACGCCGCCCTCCAAAATGAAGAATAAAATGTGGTTGACGCTTTAAACGGGCTTGTTCGCAGTAATATATAATCAAATACACGTCTGTCTTTTGTTTTCCTTAAATTGTTTTTTCTTTATCTGCCAATAGATTTGATTTTAATTTGTTATCTTATTTAATTTACAAATTATAAATTTACATGCATGGGTGCATGCTGGCCGCCTACGTAACCCTCTCCTTTTCTTTTGGACGATTTTCAAAAATAACCTCATGTTTTCTTAATTTTAAAATTGACCCTGGATCACTTTTAATTCAAAACTGGTCCAAGCTAAGGACAATTTGATTGGGACAACACTGCTACCTCATCACTCACTCGAATTTTTTTAGAGGTTTATAAATCACGTCTCATAATAGTCGATGATTAGACTTTTTATATTATTAAATTTCAATCATAAATTTGAATTTTATATGGTTGTTGTATATGATCATTCAATTTAAATATTCATCTTGAATTTCAGATTAATCTTATTTTAATTTAATAATTAAAACATTTAAATTTTATTAGAATTTATTGATGGATAGATTTGATAAAAAAATGGGAGGAATTCAAACTGAATCTATCCATTTAAATTATCTATATAAGTTTTAATATAAAATTTAAGATTCAAAATTAAAATTAAAATAAGATTCAAAATTCAAAATTAAGATGTAATTTAAAATTCAAATAAGAGCTAAAACATAATGCTAAATAAGATTTAAAATTTAATCTCATAAAACAAGGAATTGAAAATTCAAAAACAAAATTTAAGATTGAAGTAGAAGAACATTTGTCAAAGAATCTAAGTGGTAGGAAACGTTGGATGAGTTTTACAATAAAAATAATGAGGGTTATTTTTTGAAATTGCCCTTTTTTTTTCCTCTGTAACACTAGGATGAAAATTCATGGATGTATTTTATTTAATGTATTGCATTGCTTCAATATTAGACCTAGGATTATATCATAAACTCAAGGAAAATTACACTGTGATATATATATATATATATATATATATATATATATGGATGTGCGACGAACGGCATTTTATTTAATGAAAATCGAGGTCGACGGCCCACTCGACGCCGCACCTCTCAAGACCCTCACACACACACACACACCTGAAACGGTCGGTGCGGTGCCAATGCTTTGAGGGATCCCATATGCACGAATCCATCTGTGCGGCGAACGGCAGGTGCGGCGTTGATCGTGGGCCGTCGAACTACTTAAGTACGTCGCCGCCGCACCTAACGTATGTGTGTGTGTGTGTGTATATATATATATATATATATATATATAATAAAAAAAACGTGATATTATACTTGAATAATTTGTATAGATCCGCACGACCGCATATATCATAAACTCAATGTGGGTCATCTTGGTAATCTCATCAACCGTCCGATGAACTCACTGTGACCCGTCGTTTCGTGCACACAATCACCCCTCTATATATATATACAGAGAGAGAGAGAGAGAGAGAGAGAGAGAGGTAACAGTTCCATTTCCCAATACATGTCATGCTCCATGTTTAGCTGGAACTACTCAATCAGAACAGGTGGTACTTATTCTCAAGTGAAATTATTCTGTTCACAAACCAGCTGTACTACTATTCTGTTCATGAGGGTCTGTCAAAACATGAATAAAGATGGGGTATAAACAGAACCAACTGGGCCATGGTTAGAAGCATTGGAGACTGCCTAAACATGTCGTTTTCGTTTGGCTCTTTGCCTTTGTTTTTGTTTTTTCTTTTCTCTTCTTCTTTGGTTGCTATCAAACAAAACAGCTGCTGGTCCTTTTATCTTCCATCTAAGACTTGGACTAGGGTTTGGTCCAACTGAGAAAATAGAGTGGTATAGGGCCACCAAAAGTGATTTAAATAGTAATAATATATTATAAAAAGGTACCTTAATAACACTCAACCTGGATTGTTACCTTTTGTGGGGTTGTGCGTGGATAAATGAGGCAGCCACATGTCAACACTGATGAGTGATGATACACTGTATCCTGATTCATCACTCCAATCGATTATATACTCTATTAAAGAGTATATATTATCTTATTAATTACAATGTATTCTACTAGTGAAGAAGTGTATTGTTCCATTAATTTTTTTCATTTTTTAAAAAAATTAAAACATATATTATTGGTTTCTTGGAAAAACTTTTTACATTTTTAATAAATGTATAGATCCGTACCATTTATTAAAAAATATATGTTATTTTTTATATAAATATTTAACTCATTAAATTAGATATACTATGTTTAAAAAAAACAAAATATGTGGATTGAAAATAAAGTTAGAAAATTAAAAGATTATCCTTACAATCACATATCTGACCCATTTAACCATTAAATGGGCTCTGCTGTACTAATTTCAGATCCAAAGGAAAATTGCCATTCATCTTCATCTCTCTTTCCCATCTCCATCACATAACATATCCTCTAGTTCTGATATTTCAGCTTCAATTGAATAAAGTTCTTTCCATGGAACCGGATTTTTCTCTTCTCCCATCCAAGTCATCAACAACACCAAATGTGGAGAGATGAAGATCGATAATGCGTAGGTTAAAAAGTCATTATTAGAGTATTATTGCTTTCATAGTTTTCTATCAATGTATTATTGTTTTTCTAGTTTTTCTTTATTCGTCATTTGATATTTTAGATTTTACTTTATGTATCTAACTATAAATAGAGTATTTTATTCTTCTAATATAATGAAGAAGCTTTTCTTTTATTATAACAACATCATCATGATCAAAATCTTTTTCAATGCCAAGCCCCTTCATTCACTTTGGTTCGATTTAAGAAAATGAAAAAAAGAAGAAGAAGAAGAAGAAACCCATGAGTTTCCATGTAAGCAAATCATGTGCTACAATTGAATATTAATCTACATGGAGATCATTTGTTAGGTTTTTCTTAGATTTTTTAGATTATCTATATAAAATGTATTAGCCAATCTTTTGTAAAACACAATGGGCTATGGTTCCTTCATCTCTTGTACTTTTTTATTTTCACAATCAACAAAAGGATACTGACTGACCTAGCTAGCAAAAAAAAATTACAACTTGTAACTGGCTTGGATACTAGCTGATTGGCTTCAATCAGCCAATCTGCTTTTTCAATTGAATTTCATGAACAAAATTATTTCTTAAAACAATAACAAAGCCTTATCCTATAAACCAAGATCAACAACAAGAATCATTTTTTTGCTAGCTATCTATAACTTTATTAGGTGTGATTTTCTGAACATTTATAGTCAGTCTTTTGTTTTACTATTTATATTCATTTTTTTGCCTATCCTTTATCCATAAAAACATATTCAACCTCAGACTATATCACTCCTCCTATCCAAAGCATCCATTATAAGTTGTGGTTTATAGGTTTATCATAATTCAATTGTTTGATATACAGTAAGGAATTTTCTATTTTTTGCATGTGCGTTATTACATTCAGTTTTTTTATAGTAAAAAATGCAGTCTTATATATCTCATTTAGAAATTTAGTGAAGCACATACCTCGTTAAAACGATGTATATAGTTTGTTAATTTTTTTACATTTATTAAAAAAATGAGTTCATTCTACTCGAAATTGAATGATATACACTTTTTTATTAAATCATATACTTCATTAGATAATGTTACTATTTTAAAAAACAATTGAAAATATGTATGGGTAAAGTTTTGGTTAGTAAAAATAACTGAGTCTTACATTTTTCTTTTTGCATTAATAATTGTTTGCTATAAACTTGTCAACTGCTTGGATATATTAAAATCTATATTCTATCTTAATTATTCTGATAGGATATTAATTTTCAAATTCAAATCTCTTCAGATAGGAATAATTTTTAGATAATTGACATGTTTAAATATTAATATTAATTTGGATAATAAAATGATATATTAGAGAGATCTCAGAAAACTAAAATTTGAATTTTATACATTTATATCATGATTGTTATTAATTATACAAGATAAAAAATATGAACAATGTATAATACACACATATAATTTTATAATATATGTCGGATTCAGATATTTTGTGGATCTGGGTACACTGATATCCACATCCGCATTTTGAATATTCAAATATTAGATATTTTTTATTTTTCTAATACTGATTAAAATCGAATACATATTTTTTTTCGGATAATTAATATGCTCAAGCAGAATAACTATTACGGTTTTATTCAACCTCTGTGAACCTCAATTTTAATAATCGAATATGTTTGAATTACCATATAGTAATCTTCAATAATGAACAAAAAGGGGTGGTGGCGCAGTTGGCTAGCGCGTAGGTCTCATAGCTTCTGAGTTATCCTGAGGTCGAGAGTTCGAGCCTCTCTCACCCCATTCTTTTTTTTCCTTCAACAGGAACATATGTAATTTGTATTTCAAAGTCCCTGATACAAATAAGTTTTTTTGTCCAGCCCCGAGAGAAGTATTTAGTTACACTTTTTTAGTGGTTTCATAAGATATCCAAAAACAAAAAGAAATCCTACACAATAAAACATTTTTTTTTGTTATGTAAATTTTGGGGGCCTTGGTGTAATCCCACGCAATTTAAATATGGAAAACAAGTGGAATGATAATCCCACGCAATTTAAATATTGAAAACTATGTTGACCTTGTGTCATCGAGGACCTCAAAACAAAAAACAATAATCGCTAGACATATATGAAAAATAAAATATTTCACTTTCCCAACATCTAGATAAATTAACGAATTCTACTTTTTTTTTTTTTTTTTATCATGTAACCTTCATTAAAGAAATAAAAATAAAAGGAAAATTTCCAAAAAATTCTTCAAAAAGTTAGAAATACTCAAATGAGTTATTTTTTAAAATTATACAAAAAACTTATTTTGTAATTTTAAAAACTAAAAAGACTAACACACCCTTATATAATATTTAAACTCTCTCTCATCATATTTAAAACTTTTTATAACCATCATATAATTAAAAAATCATATTGAGTGCTTTTATATGTTATTAAATTTTTTAAGTATGCTATAAAAAATGTTAAATTTGTCAAAATTATCATTCAGAAATTTACAAGAATTTTTTTAGGGGTTTTTAAAGTTTTTTTTCAATTTTTTGTTATTTTTTTATAAATTTAATGCACAAAGATTTTTCTATATAATATTAAGTGTATATAAGTGCCCATAAGACTTTATAAAGATTAGAATATTTAAAAATATTTTATAACAAAAATTTCATTTTTTTACAATTTAAATCTTAATAGTATATTTAGATATAAAAAATAATAATAACCTTTATGCACAAATACAAAAATGTTTTATTATTTATTAATATTTTTTAATTAATTGGGGTGTTAAACAATTAAATATATATGATGATGTTAGAATAATAGATAGCATAGGAAGATTCAAGTCATTGTATTTTCTAAAATTATGAAAAAAAAATTTTAAGTGTATATATATTTTTTAGAAAATAGTATAGACCATATAATTCAACAGTAGGTTATAGATCTGAATCTTGCCTCAAAGCAAGGAGAGGGGATGAGAATATAAATTTAGAAGATAATAGAAAAAAAGAAGGAGAAATGTTTGCTCTCATAAGACGTGTGATATTTTTTAATATTAAAATGGTTGATTTTGGTATTTTTAATACTTAAAAGGTTTTTAACATAAATATAAATCAAATTAAAACCAATAATTCTATTACAGTTCAGAATATTTTGTGATTACAATCCAAATCTAACTTGCCTCATTCGACCACGGCCTGATGCTTTTTCCCTCAATATTAGATTTTGTTGGAACACATCCTAGATGGATATTGTGTAAAGTGAATATATGTTACAATATTTTTGCAGATTGCAATGGAAATACTTATCATTTCTCCTTTCCTCAATGGAACTTACAATAAAAGGAAATAAAAATCTGCCATGCAGATAAGTTCTATAACATGATAACTGTAAAGTTAATTTCAAATCTTTTTCTTTATAGGAGAAACTGTCTCTGGTTGGAATTAGAAATAAGAGTAAAATATGGTAGAATAGGGATGCACATGGGACTTGATATGTCATTTCCATTGAAAAACACTTACTGAATCTATTTTACAGTATAAAACACAAACAATTAAATATTTACTGCATTTGAATGTGAGGTTGAAATGTTAAAATTTTTATAACTTGTTTTCAAATTCAGTTTTTTGAAAAACGTCATTTTATTTGATTATCAACCGCAAAATATTTTGTCTAAAAGGAAGATGGTGGTTTAAAAAGCTAAACGCTAGAAATATGTTTGGATACGAGTTTGAGAATTTTTAATTTTTTTAAATGCAGAATTCACCTAAACTCATATCTAAACGGACCCTAAGTGTAATATAACTCTTTTCCTTTTGCCTATGGAAAATGTTACTCAGTTATTTTTACTGTTCAAAACTCTGACCACACATGTTGTTATTTTTCTAAAAACAGTAACTATTATCTAATGATATATATGTTTTGATAAAAACTATATATCACTCTATTTTAAATTGAACGAACTCATTTTTAATAAATATATATATATTTTAATTAAGATATGTACATGGATAGAAGAAGTAAAGTGTTTCACTGAATTTCATCGGATAGGACCCACTATGGTGAAAGGCTCGAGCCCAGCTTACACCGATCAGCACACCT
>CM060874.1:2817423-2917423 GCA_030737845.1 Acorus calamus
TGTCAACTGAGGATTTTTGGAGGCAATGATCTAGGGAATCATTTTTCGGTTTATTAATTAATTGCTATTATATATATATAATTATTTTTAGATAAATAAATATGAATAATATGTCCATGCACACCTTAACAATCAGGTTTTAAAAATATAAAAAATATATATTTTAAAATTAAAATTATTCTTTCATTATCCACCTTAATTACATATAGTACTTTTTACCCCCTAAATGGAGTCTCGTATTCCTCATTAGTCACTCAAAGGGGTATGCATTTTCTTAAGTAAGATATATACATCGTTAATTTTTTTAACACTTGCTCAGAATATGTCAATTTAAATTGAAATAAAACGATTTACACTTTTCACTCAAATATATACTTGATTGGATGAGATTTATTGTTTATAAAATATTAAAACATTTACTGATTATTCATGAAACTATATTTGAAAATATATATAATGGAAGACTGAAAAGTTAATACATAATAAAGTAATGAGATTCGGTAAATGTTAGATTTCATTCGGTCTTTAATGAGTGATTGATAGGTGTTTATAATTATTATAAAATTCAAATGTTGAATATGTGAGGAGAAGTGTTATAATTGTATATTGATGAAATTTGATGGCATCTAATTAATCACGTGGAATATTTGTGTCATGAAAAAAAAAAAGGACAAAAGAGGAATCTGATACTGCCACCCCACGTTGAATTTTTTGGGCAAACCTATCAAGTTTAATAATGTAGTAATGTAGCAAAATAGACTTTTAAAAATTAGTGATTTTTACATAAAATTATGTAATGGTGGGACCTAACTTGGTTGAAACACATGTAAAGCCTACAAAGAATGGCCGACTGAAACTAGTTCACAAGGCCTAACTAAAAGCATGGTTGAAATGTCAAGATGATTGAATTTTGTTTATGCAAAATAGTTGGAAAGGTTTTCTTGTCAGCATCACATAATTGGATTTTTTTTCAATGGTGGGATGTCTGTTATTTTTGGTGTCTAAATAGTTTGATGAAAGGTTTTCCTTTATCAGCATCACATATGATTGATTTTTTCAATGGGTGCATTTTCCCCTACAATCATTGGTTTATCTCCACATCAATAATTTTGATTTTATGAAGGCCAAGACTGATCATCCTTGATTTTTTCCATTTTAGACTCATCATGTGTGAAAAATAAATTGTTGGTGGTTCTTTGAGTGAGCCACAAAAGCAGCTTTGTCTTTGTATTGAGTGCTGTTTGTTTTGTTCCCAAGTATAATAAATGGGCGTTGTTACACCCAGATCCATTTTCAGCCCAATTCCAGTATTATATGCGTTAATAGAAAATTAACGACACATATACTCATGTTAACAATGCATATACTTTGAAAGAATTTTTTTACATTTTAATAAATGCATTCATGCAATTCATTAGAGTATATATTTTATTTTTATAAAAACATATACCTTATTAAATGAGATATACTATTTTTAAAAAATTCAAAACACATGTAATCTGGAATTGAGGTTGAAAAAAGGATTAAATGTAACATTATCCATAATAAATAGAACAAATGATATAAAATCTATGGCTAAAAGGAAGAAAATTTTAAAGAGGTAAAATTTATTTTCTGCTGACCATTTTGGTTAATTTTTTCACCTAAACCCTAACCTTAATGTTCACATACTCTCTTCTTACCAGAGAGAAAAAAAACTACAACTTGATCCTTAATTAATTAGACTTTATAATGTACACCCTGAATTATATATATTTTCTTCTCGTGATTTAATTTATATAGATGATTTAATTTATAAAGGCACCCTCCAAAAACCTTTATTCCCTCTTAAGTCTTAACCATCCTAAAGTCACATTTCTTTGTACACCGCCCCCTTTTTTTGGTCGTACGACTAGTAAATATAATTTTTATTGACTCATAAAGTTATTTATACATAATCTAATGATATGTTTTTATATGTCACAAATATCAATGACTTATTTTTTTAATACATATATGAACTCTTACAAAAGAAAATAAATTTTATTGATTCATAAAGTTGTTCATACATAACTAATGACATGTTTTTGTATGCTACAATATCAACAACTTATTCTCTAAGACATACTTTTAATGACATATTATTGAAACATATTATATATCATTAAATACAAACTCTGTTAAAACAATAAAAAAATATAATTATTGAAACTACTAAAAATAAGAAAACAACTTAATAAAAATTCTAAAAATCTTAAATAAGATCCTAAAAATCTTAAATTCTCCTAAAAGATTATTATTTCGACTCTAAATGACTTGCTAAAAATAGTAACTACTGTAATGGTAAATTCTAATAAATACTCTATTTTGATGAAAATTTTTAAAATCATTTCCAAAAATTTATTCTGATGCAATAATTTATTTCCAAATAGGGCCACTCAGGAGGACAAATTTAAAATTAAAAATCATTTGAGGATACAAGTGTAATAAAACCCCTAAAAAGCACATTCACTCTCCAGGGCTGAAAGTGGAGAAATAACAAATTTAAAGCTTGCAAAAGCTGTATAAAGAAAGAAAAAAAGAGGAAACAAGAAAGCAATAAACCCACATATATATATAATATTATTAGCCTAAAAGCTCTCCAGATTTCAGCTTTCAATAGAAAAAAACAGCTTCTTTTGTGAATATAATAATCATTAGCATCAGATACAGAAAAAGAAGAGAGAAATAGAGAGAGAGAGAGACAAAATTGCAGTTTTGAAGGTCTCTTTGTTGATCTCAGCCTCTGTTGTTCTGCCTTTCCTCAATTTTTTGACTCTTCCTCTTCATCAGACATTCCTTTCTGTCTACCCTTTCTATCGCTACACATAATTGTGGTCTCTCTCTCTATGCCCTCTGTAAAAGCTTCACAAGTTGATCGAAAACTGATTTTTTTTTGAAGTGGGTATCTCTGTTTATTGTTGAAATCATGAGTCTTTTGATGGGTCTTGCAGAGTGAGAGAGGGTCTTTTGGATTTTTTTTGTTTTGGTGGGTATATAAGATTCGCTGAGGATCTGGGGTTTCTTGGAAGAGATGACGGTGGAGAATCAGTGGGAGAGCGTCGGAAGCGGCGGCGGCGGCGGTGGCGACGGGGATCGGTTCCCCGTCGGCATGCGTGTACTCGCCGTTGACGATGATCCGACTTGCCTCAGATTGCTTGAGACCCTGCTTCGCCGGTGCCAGTACAACGGTTCGATCTCACTTTCTTTGTTTATTTATTTCGAGTTTGGAGAGATGGGTTGTTCATGGATTGATCGATGGACCTCGTTATGATCTCTTTTTTTTGGTGATGTTGATTTTTTTTGGTGAATTTGATGGGTATGTCAGATTTATTGGTTCTTGGAACCAAAGATGTGTTTTTTAGATACTTTACTGTGCTTGAGCTGATGGGTTTGTTTTGGGTTATTCAGTTCATTTTAACACAATCGACTGCAGAGAAGTTTGGGTTTGTGGATCTGATTTTGATTGTTTGGGCTATTGGGTTTTGTTTTCTGACAATCATTTGCTACAAAGACATTTGGTTTTCTCTTTGGTTTGCATTTGTCATTCTGATTTCAACTTCTCATGCCTTTTTTTTTGTTGATGAAGTTGTCGTGTGTACTAGTTGTAAAAGATGAGTGGATCTGATGAGGATCCATATGGTTTTGTGCAGTTGTGACTACCAATCAAGCAAGGCATGCATTGAAGCTGTTGAGGGACAACAAAGACGGGTTTGACGTTATTATAAGTGATGTTCACATGCCGGACATGGATGGTTTCAAGCTACTGGAGCTCGTGGGGCTTGAAATGGATCTTCCTGTAATAAGTGAGTGGTGGATCATCTCTTGCTGTTAATTCATTTCTACTTCTAATAGGAAAGGTGGCTTTGCCTCATGTAGTATGCGAATTGTCTTTTGATAACCCATCTGCCAATGATGTATTTGGTTTAGCTTCAAATGGTATCAGTTGTGTTCAAGTGGTAATAGAAAAAGCTTTCCCCAAAAGTTGTTTGTTGATCCGAGAAAGCCAATTTTGCTGAAAAAGTTACATAGACCTCTCTGTTTTTTCAGATGAATATTTTCTGTAACAAACCTAATCATTTTGTTAAGGGCATTGTTACACAGGTCCGCCCTACATGTAGTCCCACATATGTCCATTGAGATGTAAACCTTGTTAAACGAAGCTTGTGATTTTTCACTTCTTCGATAAGTGGGTCCATACAATTCATTGCTATATACCTCATTACATGACAGCATATGCTTCATTACATAACCTTTAAAAAAATCAAAACCATGTGAGCATTGCATGATCGGATGTAACCAGGGTTGTATGTAACTCTATCCTTTTGTTAATTCAGAGTTCGTTAGAAACATAAGTGATCTGTTATAGAGTATTGATCAGCATGTGCTGAATTGTTGGTTATTATATGTGGAATGCAGTGTTATCAGGGAATGGCGAAACCAAAACTGTGATGAAGGGAATTACGCATGGTGCTTGTGATTATCTACTAAAACCTGTCCGGATCGAGGAGCTCAAGAACATCTGGCAACATGTAATAAGGAGGAAGAAACCTGATTCTAGATGCTACAATAATCTTGGGCAGGATGAAGAAACCGATAGGCTTCAGTCGGGAAGATGTGAAACCACACAAGATTCTGTTGCAGCGGCAGTGGGTGATCCAAAAGGAAGACTGAATAAGAAGAGGAAGGATCAAAATGAAGATGAAAGCGATGATGGTGAGGATGACGAGCATGAAAATGAAGATCCGGGCGCACAGAAAAAGCCCAGGGTTGTTTGGTCCATGGATCTGCATGGAAAATTTGTTGCAGCTGTTCATCAATTAGGCATTGACAGTAAGTTTATTTGTCATCACAATGTCTTTTTTTTTGGCAGACAACCAATTGTATCGAATCATGTTCCATTGTCTAAACATTTTTCTTATTGTACCATGATGTAGAGGCTGTGCCCAAGAGGATTCTGGATATCATGAATGTCGAAAAGCTTACTAGAGAGAATGTCGCAAGCCATCTTCAGGTATCGTACCTTTACCTTTTTTTGTTATATGTTTGTCTGTGGAACTCACAAATTGTCTTTATTTTTTAACATGGTAATTCCATTTTGTGATTGCAGAAATATAGGCTGTACCTGAAAAGAGTGAGTTCAATGGCAAACCAACAAGCGAATTTTGTTGCAGCTTTTGGAAATAAAGATGCCTCGTATTTACCCATGGGTTCACTGAATGGGCTAGGAAGCTTTCATGCATTGACTGGTTCGGGCCAGCTACCCTCTATTTCCTCTTTCCAAGGAGGTGGTGGAGTTATCAGTGGATTGAACTGTCAACCTGCTTTGCAATTGCATGGTCGTTCTTCCTCTGAGCATGTTCAATTTGGCAATGCTCCAAATATGGGCAGTGCAGTTAATGATCTGGGAAAGCTACCGTGCATCAACTTTTCGGGGAACCAAAATACAAATCTACTTCAGGGAATGCCCGTCTCGCTGGATTTTGACCAGTTGCAGCAACAGCACAAGATTATGGATGACTTATCAGTTTTCCCAACTCCACAGAAACAAATAAATGGTACCTATAGCCTCTCCAATGATGGTGTGGGTGCTGCAAACGGTAAGAGTCCTTTTCTTAATGTAGCAGACAACCATTTAGTTTTACAAGCAAATCAGCAGAAGATACAAGGCAGCGGTGTGAGGAATCAGAATTCCAATGTGGTTCCAAGCAAGGCAGAACACTTTGAGATGAATGTTGGGGCTTCCTTCCATAGACCTGATAGCGGGAGATGTAAGGAGACCTGGACAAGTGCCGTTTCATTAACTGGATATCCAGCAAAACCTTCGACGATGTCTACACCTATCAGTCAGGATATTTCATCCACTATGAACATGAGGAATAATATGTCCACCTTGGTCCCACATATTGTGGGTGACTCTGGTGGCTTCTCTTCTACTGGCAACGTAGCAGTAGGACCATTGCATGATTCGGTGACAGAGAGTGGTCTGCAAGTTCCATCCAACTCACTTGGAAATGTTAATGGAAACTCAAGATTTGTGAATATTGGCGGTAACAATGCCACACCTATTTTAACCAGCAGTGTAATGCCAAACTGGGGAGATCATAGACAAAATCAAGCTCATAAAGAAGATCTAATTTTTAATCCGGCCGTTGGTTCTCACTTGCCACATCATGGTATTGTGTCTCCTACAAGCCAGAATATGACAAAAAATAATGAATTCCGCAACAGAAGGATTGAAACTGGTGCGATGAGCCAATCAAACTGTGGGGTCCCATTCCTCATCCCACATTCTGAGGTCCAACAATCAAATTGTGACCTGCAAACAAAGTTCTCAGGGGGCTACAACTACACAATGGACAATGCTAAGCAGCAGAATAGTTTCAATCCTAATGCCTGTAGTTCATTCGATGAATTAATGAATGCCATAATTAAACGGGTATGTTAATCCTTCTTTTGTGCTTTATTCTTCTCCACAATTCCTTGTTTTTATTACTTGTTGTAGAAAGTAATGTGAGAAGTTGCATTCTACTTTATGAAAAATTAAAAAACCTGGGACCGACTTGAAGCTTGTAAATTCCAATGGTTTTTTTGGGTATATGAATGTTCAGGTATTTTCTTTGATAAGGACATACAAATGCAGAGGAATTGAGAGAAAACATAACATGTTTACCACAAGATATAAGATGCCCATGCAAGAGGTGTGAATTGAGGATGTATTATGATTGCTACATAAAACTAAGAATCATAAAATAATTAAACACGGATAACAGTCTTAACAGGTATCATGGAGAGAAATTGATTAAAGATGGAAGTTTTCCCAAGGAAGAAAAATGTGACAAAATATTGGATGTTGGTCATTTGTGATGCTAATTTTGGTGTCTCCATAATGAAAGTTATTGCCTATTTTCTCACATTGTCTAGGTTTGTATTTAGATGTAAGTTTTTAATGGATGGTTTGTTAACCATTTTTATGTCATATGTGATATGTCTATGGTTGTACTCTCTGGCAGTGTGGTGCATTATTATGATTTTTGACATAAGCTCATTAAGTAAACATTGTTGATTTATTTATTTATTGGTAAGAACATCAATGATTTATCTGTATATGGATTCTGGTAAAATTCTAAGATGATATTTTGTCATTTTCAAAGGGGTTTCAAACTTGTATCTTGGTTCCCATGTTCAATTTCTCAAGCCAGTCATAAGATGTTAGGGTTGTCTTTGCAAAATCGTGTCATTGAAAATAACATCACTCTAAAAAACTTCATGGGAGTTGTCAGTTCATGCTGGATGGAGCTTAAGATGTTAGGTTTGTCTTTGCAAAATACGCGATCTTGAAAAATATCATTACTCTAAAATGGGGGTTGTCGATGCAGACTGGATGGAGCTTAGGCATTTTGCAAATGTAATTCTGAATAAGCAAGTGCGCATAAGGAATGAGGCCTTCGAACTTTTCCATTTTGATTCTATCGCTCCTTTTCCTCCTCTTTCTAAACCAATCCCACATATCTTCAAAACGATAGAAATCCCATCACAAATGAAGGGTCGCTCCAACCTTTTCTTAAATATTTCCACTTATATAGGGCACCCATAGAATAGATGATCTCTAGTTTCTTCGTCTCCTTCGCAAAATCCACAAACATTGTTGCCATCATTCACCCATTTTGTTCGATTCTCATTAATAAGTATCTTGTTAAGAGTGAGAAGCCACGTGAAACAAATGTTTTTTTATGTAGATAAATTCAATATACATGGCGACTCAAATCAAGGCCATGGGAGGGGTTCTCATTAAGTTCCTTATAATGATTTCATGGAAAAGCCCACCTTCGGTTTACTTTTCCAAATCACCATGTCCTCCTTTTCTAAGGCACTGTTGGATCTGTGCGGATTTTGTGTTGGAAAATCATGAAAATTCAAATCCGCATCTAAACGATTTTTGGCATTTGGATTGTTGAATATGTTTTCCATGTTTTCTTTGTGAAAAAAAACCCGGCCTTTGAAAAGCTGGTGGAACAATGCTTTTCAAAGACCCATCTTTATCTCTTGAAGTGAAGCCAAGAGACATGCGACTTCCTCTGTCTCCTCTTCGTTTAGATTGTGCTGAAGACTTGGACACCATATGTTTTCGTTGTTTCCACAAGTTAAGAAATCATAAATCTTCTTGTCCTTGTCCAAACACACACTATATGTGTTGGGAAAAGTGAAAGCGGGGAGGGCCATTGAGATGATTGTTCTTCCAAAAGTGGATCTCTACTCCATTGCCAGGTTTGAGTTCTAGTTCGTTCTTCATGCAATATGACAAATCAAGGATGTTCTTCCACTCCATCGATATCCAACCTCCCTCCCTTGGTGCCTAACCTCAACCTACTACAACACACCATAGTACATGGAAATGAACTAAAGACCCCTATAAAGTCCATATTCCGACAGGGAGCTATGGGTTCTAGTGAACTATGATCTGATGCTCCAATCCAAATCATTCACAAACAATGAGATCATCTCTCTGGGGAGCATGCAAATTTGAAAATTAGATACTCCTTACCCATGTTTAGACAATATAGAGAGACCATGCTGTGCCTGCGAGAGATTAAAACATTATTTAGTAGCAATGCGGTACACCCTTTTTTTGGCACACAATGGTGTCAAGTTTGTCAATCTTAGTGTTAGCACTGCATGCATATGTAATTGGGTAATTCTATATGGGAAACAATTATAAAAGATTGGGTTCGAACATGGGGAGGCTGCTATTTAGAATGCTCTTTGACAGGGAATGCACGACAGATGACAGAGCCATCATTAATGTGTCAGTGAGGCATGCAACATGGTTCAACTATGTTTAGACCCTTGAATAAATAGTTGGCTTACAAAGGATAAATAAATTGCGTTACATGACATTTCTCTAATTGCCTTTTGATGTCTTTTTATGGTATTTATATAAGATACCAGATTTCTTTATCCAACTAAGATTCATTCTTATTGAAACAAAGTGGCTAAGTGGGAGCCATCCCAAACCTGAGACTGACTTCAAAATCAGCATAAAATTCTCGGTTACCTTTTCTTTTGGTAACTCATAAATGCCTGTATCAATCTTTGCAAGCTTTCATATGGTGCTCAATATCATGTCTAAGTTGTGTAGATGTTAGTAGGATTACATACTGAATTGAGGACTGCGTGGAAGCTGTCTTTCAAAGAGTTTCTTCCACCAAAACCGTTGTGAGAGGATTTTATTGTGGGTCAATAGGCTGCCAAGAACATATTACTTTGCTTTTCTTCTGATGATCATTACACCGATATAAAGCAAATTCCAATACCAAAGTGAATGTTTTTATATGTGATTGGCCTTTCTTAACTCCATCTTTCAGTCTTGAACATGCATGACAGATGCCGGTGTCATTCAATGATATTGACTTGTTTATTTCTTGTGTGGATTGCAGTATCACATGGTCTTAATAATATATGATATATCTTGGTCTATTGCAGGAACAAGGTGAGGTCACACTGATGGATGGAGACATGGGATATGATATTTCTGCCCTTGGAAGGTCTATCTGATTGAGAATTGCTTGTCACCCTGAGAGCTCGGAATTGTTTTGTAGTGGTATCTGTAAATTTCTCTCCTTAGTCCCTTGTATCATTATTTTTATTGCACGAGTGTCTTGCTTGCATCCTGTAATTGTTGTTGAACAAGGTGCTGATCATTTTCTTCTGTATTCTTGGTGATTGAATGCTGGTTCTGTTTCTCACAACACTTGGCACAATGTATAAATGCAGGTGGTGGTGGTGATTTATTTCTCAGGTGATGGTTTTAACCTTTTTAAATGGGTTTTTGTTTAATTTTGATGGGGTATATCAGTTCTTTGTTAACTCATTGCATAGAGGGTTTTGATACCACAGACACTTTTGCAAATGTCATGTCATCTAACACATTATTTGAAATATTTAATAGAGTATATACTCTATCAAATAATGTCTGTGTATACTCCATTATGAAAATATGAATATATATACATTCAATTCATTCTAGTATGCATTTGACCTTTTGTGAAGGCATGTAATTTATCAAGCAAGTATATATTTTCAACATAAATAAATACAGAACTAGTTTGCTACGCACAAGTGAATGCACGAACAATAAACATTGTCCTTGTATATAAATGGAGATGTTATAATTTTCTTGGATGGTATGAATTTTCAGCCCCTTTTTAGGGTTATATATATAAATGGACTCTCTCTTACAATATTATACTTTAAACTCAGCCAATGGTTCATTCCAATTGTATAGTATTGGAAATTGTTGGTAATACCTAGATATTTTTAAAAATCACATTAATCATTATAAATAAAGAGAATGATAAGAGATAACATGTGAAAACGAGCAATGTTTTCTTAGTGAAGGTGAACGGATTCATATCTTTTCCTACTCCCTTGAATGAAATAGAGAGTGACAAAATTTTCATTCTCTTCTCATATCTCTGCTTTCTCACACAAAGATCCCTCCATAAAATGTGGGGAGGACTGGATCTGGTCAGTTCAGTCATTATCGGACTTTCCTATTGGATACTAATGATATTTAGGAATTCATATTTTCTTCAATAGCTGATTGAATCCAATAAGAGAGCGAAATATATATCCAATAATTGATTGTGCAGTTTGATTTATATGTGGTACAATTTGATTTTCACGTTATCCAAATTTGTACTGACTGAACTGACTGGATCCGGTCTCTAAAATGTGACATTAGGGGATGAAAAAGTGTAAAGAGGAGATGCTTCAAAATGTAAAGAGGAGATGTCCCCACGGCTTTAGGCCAGTGGATGAGATACAGGGCCTTTCTATAAAATTAATAAAAAGTGTAAAGAGAAGAGATGCTTCTCTTGAGAAGAATACTTTATATCTATATATATATACACTAAAATATTTTATGATATACTTAATAGATTTTATTAGTTAATTGTATTTCAAAAATGGTTTGTTTAATTCACAATTACTTTCACAAACTTTTTCTTCCTCCAATGATCTTTTCGTACTGTAGGTGCATTAAAAGATGGCTTCACGTGGAAAGGGAATTTTAATACTTTGTGTCCTGAATCAGAGAATTCATAAGGGAACAAAAAAAAACATTTTGTATATCTGTTTTAACAAATCTGAACTCTGATATCACCTTGGAAAACTTGTAAGTTTCAGCACGCCATGATAATAAAAAATTTAAAATCAACAACATGGATGACAATGAGTCGACTTGGAAAGATTTAATTCAACATTTGATAACAAAATATTGTCTCAAATATGTGATGGAATTTATTGTTCCGTTCCAAAAAGGAGTAAAAAAATCCGAATACATTACATCCCATCCTTTTAATTTTTTTTAAATTTTTATTAATTTTAAAAAACTAAAATAATAACCTTTAACCATTATGCCAAATAATATTATTTTATAGATGCTTAGAAATCAACATTAAAAAACATAAAAATTAATAACATGATGGAGTTAAGTTTCTTCACTATATAGTTTTATTTATCGGTTTTTTTTATTTTTTAGTTCATACAAACTATATGATTTAATGATCGATCTCTCACTTCTTCGTATTTCAGTTTAAGTCCCTAGATCTAAAGAGTATGTTTCTTAGACTTATCACTTTGATTTTCTTTTTAATCTCTGAGAGAGATTAAAAAGGAACACAACCTTTAAATCTAAAGACTCAAACTGAAATATAAAGAAGTAATAGATCAATCATTAAATCATACAGTTTATGAAAACTTAAAAATAAAAAACCCTTTATTTATATACTATGATTGTAGTTTTGAATTACATACATAATACATTTTTTTGATAACAAGGTGTAACAGAGTTTCCAGGTTTTACACTTGATATTCAAACCATCTCACATTTTCACCTGGTTGGAAAGAGTCGGGTTTGGGTGATTTTCCCAATAAGTTCAGGTTTGGACAAGTTTCCCATATACATTCATCCTATTTCCATCTCTATCTATCAACAATGGTTACATCAACATCCACATTACACCCTTGTGTACCACATGTTGTAAATTGGAGGGATAAAGCAATGCAAACAAGGATAAGTTGTACCAAGACAATATAAAATCACTCTTTTAAGACTTATTTGTCGCTCATACACAAGTTCAAAAAAAAGTTGTTGATGAATAATCTCCATGATACAATGGACCCAGTACTCTTGTTACTATTCTAAGTATTTGCACAACCTTAGAATAGTCTGAACTTCATAAATATATAAAAAATGTGAAAATTATCACTTGAAGAATATAAGAGATGAGGGGGAGAGAGAGAGAGACGAGTTTTTTTTGTGTTTGGAACAAATGAAATGAACCCACAAATGGGGTGGATGTTTGTGTTCAAGGTTGTTCATTCACCAAAATATGCTTATACTTAATTTTGAAATACATGACATCAAAAAGTGTCTAAATGCTTTGCCTCATGAAAGATTCCTTGGACAATAGGTAGGTGGGTAGGCAACCCACTCGAATATTATTTTATCTAATGAATGAACATAGTAAACTAGGGGTCCACCTCCTATCAGATTGACCTCGATCAGTTCTATCAGTATCCAATTGTGCAACATATGAATCGAACCGTACAATCAATTATTGAGTACATGTTCCACACTCCTATTAGATCTAGTCAGCTTCAGGATAAAACGTGGATTCCTAAATACTATCGTGCGCTTGTTTTGTAGTTTGATTTATAGGCTGTGCATTTTGATACTGATGAGACTGACTAAAGTCAATCTGACTGGATGTGGACTCGTAAACAAGATAGTTTATTATCATTATTTTATGATAAAGAATCCCAAATCACTATCATTAAAAGGAGAGAGGGTAGACCACCGAATTTTGTTGGTTTTTTTTCATTTATGTACTATTTAAAAAATCTTATATTATCAAAATATTTATTTTAAAATTTTATTACCATCAATAACCCTAAGCCCATGTTTGGAATGAAAATAAACCCCCAGACAACCCCAGACAACCTTGGATAGAAATTTTGTTATGTGTTTGGAAAGCCCTGATAACCCTAGATAAAGTATGTAAGGATAAACTGGTATATAGATTCCAATTAACATCTAGAATAAAAGTTATCCTAGGTTATTCCACTCAAAGAATATATGGGCCCACTGTCAAATCAACTGTCATCATTTCTTATAAATCACATGTCAAATCAACTATCATTATTTTTTTTTATCTTTTATAAATCTTTATCCATACTTTATTCACATTTTACCCAAAAACAAAACATTTATTCTTACGTTTACCAACGAGAATAATTCAAAACACAACTAAACACAAAATCATTTTATCCTTATTTATACTCACTTATGCTCGGATAATGTATACCTAAGAATAAATCATATCCCCGTTCCAAACGGGGCTAAAACAATAAAAAAAAAAGTGTATGAATGTCCATTTCAAGAGAATTTATACATGCTATAAATATTTAAAGTTTTGAAAAAATGCACATCAAAAGAGCATTGATGTAAGTTTATGCCATTTTGAGGGTACTGCTAACAATAGTAATTCGTCAATGATATTTTGATAAAATTAATATTTTAAGGGTATTTATAACAAAAAAAAAACCCTTTCTTTCGGAATAATGCTTCATTCTTCGTTTCCAAGGTCCAAAATTTGTTTTTGAAACCTTCAATGTAGGGATGATAATGGAGTGTGTTGGAGGGGTTTGATTGTTCTTTTTCAAATCTGATAAGTAAATTTTATTATTCTTTTTCAAATTTGACAAGTAAGTTTAAAATGCGTGACAAGTTTGATTGTTCCCTTCTAAGCCTGTCTCAACTTATTTTTAAAATCCTAAACCCGTCCCATCCGGTCCTATTTAGCTAGGATAGATTTAAGAATCCCATTTTTTAAATTTTATTATTCTTTTTTATCTCTACTCATTATGTTATATAATATTACTTAATGTATTCTTAAATATTTAATCAATTAGAATAATAATTATTATTATATATGATAGAGTTAGTTTTATTTATGAATTATATTGTTTTTGAATGATATAATTGACTTAAATAGGGTAAAACGGGTAGGTTAATTTTTTTTAATTGAATCACAAACCTGTCTCATATTTTCATGGGATTAGGATGAGTTGAGTTTGTGTCCAACATTTAGGGGACTAAAACCCATCTCAAGAGGGTCGAGTCAGGTCAGAGTGGATTTCCCCATTTATTACATCTTATTGCCTTCCGTACTTCAATGATCAGCTATTCTTGAAACATGTTTTGAAAAAAGCCATTTTACATTCAATCCTATTTATAGCCCTATATACTTCATTAGCCATATGTATCCATTGTAATGGAATATATACATCGTTAGAAATCAATTTACATATTTTATAAATTAGTTCGTACTTCATACAATTCATTAAAGTGTAAATTTTATCTTTTATAAAATACATACTCATTAGATGAAATATACTGATTTTAAAAAATAAAAAAATGTGGACTACATTAAGACTGAATATGGCCTAAATTTAACATTTTCCTTTGAAAAACCATTTATTTGAAAAGTTTTGGTAAAATTAATTCCGGGTCACTGGGAAACCTATGAAGGGCTGTTTGGAAACGTGTTTGCGTTGATTTTTGCTTTCACAAAATAAATAAAAAACTAAATTTGTTTCTAAAAGGTTCTAGAAAATCAAATTTAATTTAAAAAATTGTTTCAACTTTTAAGACAAAATATATATTTAAAAAACAAAGAAAATGAGTTTCTAGAAATCAAGTTTTATTGAACCACTTTATACAAAATCAAACTTTTTAAATGAATTTCCAATTATTAGTTTATAATGTATTGAAACTACATTGTTATCTTTCACTAAACATAAATAAATCACTATCTAAGAGCATCTCCAACCGTGGCTTCTCCATTTTGGAGAAATGGAGGGGGAACACTCCAACCCACCCCCTCTTGATTTACTGATCTCTATCCTATTTTGTACTTTATTTAATGAATATTTATGATCTTTATAACTAAATACGCATAAATAATGACTTCAATAATGTAAAATATATTAAACATTGTGATTTTATAGTACACTCTATTATATTCATTGTAGGTCTTTATTTATTCTAACCTACTTTTAACGATATCATAACTTGACATTATTATAATATTTCAAATATTAACTTATATAATAAGATAATAATGTAATAACTAATATTAAAATCTAATTACTCAAATTTGGAGTTTTATTTAATCCACCCCAAGGAAAACAAACTCAGTTAAATTTTCGTTGACGGATATGAATTTTAAGAAAACCCAGGGGGTCAGATGGATTTTAGATAGTTTACAGGGGGTTATTTGGATTTTTGTTTTGTAAAACATATGTTAAACATATTCAATATTAGATTCATTTGAATCGTATCGAAGATATCTATCCAATGATACTAATTTTATAAAAATTAAAATTGTGTAGAAGAAATTACACACTTTTTAAAAAAAATTTAAAAAAATAAAGTGATAGGTGTATATAATAATCTATCCAACTAAAGCCCCATTCTTTGTTATACATAAATATATAAAAAAGGAAATATAACACAACTATCTCATGTTGGATAGATTTCATATAGTTGGATAAACCGATAAAACTAAAAATATGGAGGCTCAAATGTCGTCCGCCAAAATGTTGGAGCATTTTGACGAATGGTTGAAGCCCAACCGTGCTCCATTTTAAAGAAATGGAGCACGATTGAAGGTGCTCTAAATAAGATTGAAAGTGATCGCTTTGGCAAACACCCAGAAATACATCTGGAGCCGAACTGGATGTGGATGTGTTTGGAAACTATATATAATTGTCACATCTTTGTTTCATAGTAAGAAATTGTTCTTTTTATAAACAATTTTTTTTCTTTTTTTAGAAGGTGAAAATAAATTATACAGATTTTGGCAAAAAGAAATTTTAATTTATTTTAAATTTTTTAAATATACCATTTAACTTATGTTAAATATAAGATCATTTAAAATTTAAAATAAAAGGTAATAAAAAAATTAATCACACTTTATCGATGGCTAAAACAATTAGATAAAAATAACAATAAAAAAACTCAAGAATCCTCAATGTATTTATTTAGATTCATGTACTTGGTTCAAGAATATGAACATCAAAGCAAAGTAAATGTAATTATTATTGATTCATGTATGTAATTATAATTGATTTATATTGCGGACGTTCTTGAATTAAAGATAATTTTTTAGATATATAGGTGCATGAGTATCATTTATGAATCTAGTTTCCTAGATTGAAGACATTATTTTTCAAGATGATTTATACAGCTTTCAAGATTTCTTTTAGTTTTCCAAGGATTGTATCTTCCTCTAGAGAGGGAACTTATAAATATCCCATAGTATCTAAAGTATGAAATCCATAAACTTAGAGGGTTATTGATATAGTTAAAATTAGTAAGGTGAGTAAATACTACTCTTTCTTTGAGAATTGAAGTCTTGGAATTTATTGGTATTTTATTTGAAATAATAATAAGTTATCTTATAATGGGAATATATATGTAAACAAAAGAAAGGATTGAGTTCCAAGTTCCATCACTTTAAAAATATCATCCATATTGTATTATTTGTAAGAACTGTTTCTTATTTTTAGTTATGGGTCCAATCTTACATGAAACATGTGATGTAATTGTATATTTTAAATAAAAACTTAGGACATTGTCACTTGTTTGAGCCGCCCCACATTTAACTTTACCCATGTATTTGAGTGCATGTGCATATATGTATTTATACCAAGTTTTTTTTTTCATTAACGACTTTCGATTGATTTGGCAATGTGATAAATTTTAAAAATAAAATTATTCTAAGTTTAGAAGGTAAAAAATTAATTGATTATATCATTATTTACATTTATCAAAATCCGGACAAAAATAGGATATATATTATACTAATTTTTAGTGCAACAATAAATCTTCTTCATTAATTTTAAATCAAGACAATTGTTTCTCTTTTAACCATATTATTTTTTATAACAAAAAAAAAAGTTATTCTCAAACCACTTGCCTCCCATTTTTTCTTTATCTATATACTTATCATCTTGTCAAGTTATAGTTTAACTTATATAAGTGTAGATAAGTAGATAACTCTTCTTTTCTCTCTCCCTTCTTTATATAAAGTTATATAGTTTACCATTTCCTAAATATCCTTTAAATTGTCTTTCCATTAGTGAAAAAAAAAATCAAAATGGATAGTCCACCTAACCAATTGATCATCAACACTTTTTTTATTTATTTTGAAGATTGATGCCCCAGGGTCTTGGTTCTCGGTACCCTATCAAAGTTTTTTTTATTTTTAAGTTCACATAAACGGATATAGTGATCGATCTCTTACTTTTTCATATTTTAGTTTAGTGTCCAGATTTAAAAGATATGTTATTTTTTAGTTTCTAGGAGAGACTTATCTCTAAATTATTTTATATTTTTTTAGTCCCTAAAAATTAGGGTTGGTAAACGAGCCGAGCAGCTCAGGCTCGGCTCGGCTCGGTTAAAGCTCGTTCAGGCTCGTTCCATTAGATAAACGAGTCGAGCTTGAACAATTTTTAAAGCTCGGTTTGTAAACGAGCCAAGCTCGAGTCGAGCCGAGTCTAAGCCTGGACGAGCTCGTTTACTTAATAGAAAAAAGGGAAACAAACGGAGCCCGAGCCGAACCCAAGCCCGAGCTTATGTTATTTTCACATGTATAAGGTGTTGTGATTTGTGAAATGTTACTTTTCAAATGCTAAAAAATGTTTTTTTAGCTGAACGAGCCCGAGCTGAGTCTTGATTCGAGCTTCGGCTTGACTTGTTTAACAAACGAGCTGAGCCGAACTTGAACACAAAATGAAGTTTGGTCCCAAGCCGAGCCTGTTGCTAAAAAGAGCCGAGCCTGCGCAGGTCAAAGCTCGGCTCGTTCGGCTCATTTACCACCCCTACTAGAAATGATTAAAAAAAACATATGGACTTCAAAATAAAAAATGACTTCTTTCTAATCCCACGACTCTATTAGATCTCTCTCTTTTCTTTTCTTTTTTCTCCTCTGACCTCTCCCTCCCTTTCTCCTTTCACTACCACCACCACCTCCACTTCACCCTCCCCCACCCTGCACTTATATTTCCTTTGCCGAGGCTGCACACCACCACCTCTCTCCCTCCTAAGCCGTCGCCGCATATTACCAACACCATCCACCATACTTCTCCCTCTTCCACCATCATTGCCACACACCACCACCTCTTCCACTCACCGCAACCGCACACCACCACCTCCACCTCCACCTGTGTTTGATTTAGGTGTGGGAATCGGCTTTAATTTCGATGCTAGTTGGTGGGGTGGGTTTGGAGAGTGGGTTCCAATAATATTCAAACTAAAATTAAATAATATGTTTTTTTATAATTTAAGTTCAAATAATTTAATAATCGGGTCAGTTGGAATAACCTCACCAATTTTTTTTTTTTATAACAAAACCACGTAGTGTCTTAAATCTAACATTATTCATGCAGTTGAATTTGTTAAATTTTCATTCGCTTTGAATTTTAATTCAGTTTATCCTAAACTCCAATAATATTAAAAACTGATAAAATTCAATCAATCTACTTGTTGAACCGACGGTTTTTTATAACCTGTCCGGGTTGATTAAAACCGATCTATTTTTTATTAATAAATTTTTTTTTATTAATGATTTAAAAACGTATGAAATCTAATAAAAATTTAGATTTTATATACTTATAAATCGTGTTTTGATGTTAAATAAAAAATTTCTACAATTTTTTTCTAAAATATTTTATA
The DNA here is from genome assembly GCA_030737845.1 of Acorus calamus. Lineage (NCBI taxonomy): Eukaryota > Viridiplantae > Streptophyta > Magnoliopsida > Acorales > Acoraceae > Acorus > Acorus calamus. The sequence continues at coordinate 2,836,247 of CM060874.1, forward strand.
TTTTATTATATTAGTATTAATAATTAAATATTTATTATATTATAATAATGTCACGGTTTAAATCCGATTGATCTAGTAACCTTTAATCAGATGAATTTTCAAGTTCATTAAACTGTTTCGATGTTTAAAACATCCTATAAAATGCCATCCTTCTCCGTATAAAAACCGCCCACCCAACTCAAATCCATTTTTTTTTCATTTCTAAATTTTAATTTTAATAATAAGACCCAGGACTTCCACTGCCGTCAAAAACCGAAGACCCAATGTCCTTCCGAGGTCTCACCGCCAAACGCCGCACCGGAGCCTCTCCGGTCCACCTCAACGTCTACGACCTCACCCCCTTCAACGGCTACGCTTACTGGCTCGGCCTCGGCGTCTACCACTCCGGCGTCCAAGGTATAACCACTTCGATTTCTTCCAATCCTCCGTTTTTAGGGTTTCAATCTCAGCCGTAGATCTGATGATCCTCCAGTCCACGGCGTGGAGTACGCGTACGGCGCGCACGAGTACCCGACGACGGGGATTTTCGAGGGCGAGCCGCGGCAGTGCCCGGGGTTCACCTTCCGGAAATCGATCCTCATCGGACGGACGGATCTGACGCAGAAGGAGGTCCGGTCGCTGATCGAACGGCTGGCGATCGATTACACGGGGAACTCGTACAGCCTCATCGCGAAGAACTGCAACCACTTCTGCAACGACCTCTGCCTCCGCCTCACCGGCCGGTCCATCCCCAGCTGGGTCAATCGCCTCGCCAAACTCGGTAAACCTAGACCGAAATCACCGCTTTTGTTTTGGTAGTTTTTGATGAGCAATTGTGGATCTGATTTCGATTTTGGGGGTTTCGGAAGGGTTTTTGTGCAATTGTGTGTTGCCGGTGAATGTCGAGGCGGTGACGTTGAAATCCGTGGCGGGGGAGGATAAGGGGAAGAACAACGGCGGCGGCGGCGGGGAGAGGAGGAGATTGAAGAGCGATTCGAGCAGGTTCGTTAACGCTTCTTCTTGTTCTTCTAGTAGAGCTGCTTCGGATCCGGATCCGGATCCGATTAGTCGGGGCAGGCGGAGCAGGGGCGGCGCCTCCTCTTCGCTGAAGCTTTAATGGCGGATTTTATTTATTTATTTTAATTATGTTATATGGTTTGGGTATCGCTTCTGCGGCAGCATTTCATAAATGCCGCAGTTTTTCACTCTTTCTGTTTAGTTTGTTTTTATATTATATGTAAATAATAATATACATTTAATAAAATAAAAATTATATAAAAGCGGGATGGGGTCCCTCCGGTTCCGCACGTGCGTTTTTATTGGGTGGTGGGGGTTGAGAAAAAGCGTGCGCGATTTGGCATCGATTTCGTCTCCCCGTTTATCTCTATTTCTGTACCAGAAAAGAACGGCATTCTGATTATTGGGTGGGGGGGGGGGGGGGGGGGGGGGGGGGTTGGATAGTAAAAATAAGTAAATAAATATTAAAAAATAAACAAAAATAAAAGGGATTGGTTGATGGAGAGTACCATAAAACCCCCTGAAGTTGAAAGTTGAAAATGATATGTCTTAGCCTTTGGATCTTGGACATTGATTTAAAAAACATAAAAAAATAAATATACACTATTGAAATATACAATTATTATCCCTCTTTTAAATGCAGTCAGTTGATCAAATATGTGGGACACTAATTTTTTTTTAAAAAAACACTTTAATAAAATTAGGGAAAACTAATTTCAGGTCCTCCTCTTGAAATAATTTTAAATCCGTGGAATATCTGAACTTATTTTTAGATTTTCAGATTAGTCAGGATATTCTTGTTGGCTTTTTCCATCTAATAGAGGCTATCTTTTATCCATTTCTTTTAATTTATTCATGTCATATTTTTAACCACGTACACAAGACTTGTTGAAAGGTTAAAATGAAAAATAAAACAATGACATGTTCAGGTAGAAAAACCTAGAATAATATACAATGTGCCTCAGGTCCTCAAAATAAGTGCACATGTTTCAGATATCATTTTTGAAAGACCGGGAAATAATTTCACCACAGTATTATTTGAGAGAATGTCGGGGTGGTTTTGAACAGCGAGGACCACTGGCTCACATGGGGGTGGTCATGTGGTCCAAGTTCTTGGACCTTGTTCAAGTATTTTATGATTTGTGTAGAATTACAATTCTGTATTTAGGGTGACCTTGATAGCTCAACCGTGCTTATTAAGTGTCACGACTCACAACCAGCATCTTTTTGTTCTTTTGTAACGTTTTAGTTTTTATACCATTAAATTTTCTTTTAATGTAAAAATGTACCCTCTTTTATCTTTTTTAACCTAAATAAACCTTAATTATAGTTAGTTTCTTAACAAAAAAGTAAAAATGATAAAAACGATCTTAACATATTTCTCATAATGTAAATAATTAAATAAAATAACTTAGCTAATTTTATGTTCTTTACAAATCAATCGTGTGCCATTCAATCTTATCCCTTCTTTCCTTTTCTTCCAATGAAGATTTAATTTTTCCATGTCATATTTAGTACATGTTAACACCAGTTGGAATATGATGGTTGAGGACTATTACAAACTATCATTTATCAAAATTTTATTTATAATTCCATTTGTCATTCAAATTTTCTGAACTTATGATTTTTGTTTTATTACAACGATTTTTTATAAGTAAAAATCAACTTATTCTATCAAACAAAAATGTATTTCACTCCTATACAATAAAAATTGTTTTACAACTTTATTCTTGTTTATTTTCTGCTTTTAAACAGTTACAACATATTTATTACTTATCAGAAAAGTTAAAATCTATGATCGATAAATTTAAGTTGAACAAACATGACCATTATATGGTTTTGTTTATATATTAGTTGTTTGGTTTGATTCATAAGATTGTTTAGGTAGCGTTTGAAAATATGTTTAAAAAATAAAATTTTAAATAAAGTGGTTTAAATATGTTTGATCCTTGGAAAACACATTTTCTGCTTTTTAAAAAACAACTCTTTTACACTAAAAAACATGTAGCTAATTTTTTAATTAAAAATGTCTGTTTGGATATGAGTTTAAGTAGATTTTGCATTTAAAAAATTAAAAATTCTAAAACTCAGATTCCCGACATTTTTCGTAAATTTTACGAAAACAGAGGCTCTTATTTTCATCGGTTGAAAAATCTAAAAGATTTTTCAAAAATCGAGTTTGAAATATAAAGATTTTAAGAATATCAGTATTTTATTTTAAATTAAAATATATCTAAATAAATTTTTTATGTCTCTAAAGTCTGTTTGTTTTTTGGAATCCTCGATACTTGGATAACATTGTCTTCACCTTCTATTTAATTAAAAAGACATAATCACCCTTACTTACGAATGATTTGGTCCTGATCTACGAATTATTCAGTTGAATGTGAAATAGTACATCCCAAAAAGTGTCTCTTCTGATAGGATTAATCTTTGGAAAGCAAGTGGCGTATGCGTGATGGTGAGGGAATAGACAAATTCCAAACGTCTAAGGCACGATCGTACGAAAGATTAAAATAAAGAGATGTGACTTGATGTTAGTTAGTCCACCCGTTTTTGGAATTATATATGTTTAGGTCCAATCACTATCCAGTTTTTTGTATTTATGTCACGTTGCCGATGTTTTGTATTTATATGCCACGATTTTAAAAATTTGATGGAACGAGGACTGTTTGGTTTGGATTTATGTCAAGGGAGGTTATATATTTATATTAGAATAATAAGAGGCATATTTTGATTTTTATAAAAGTTTATATTTCATTTAACAAAGTTTATAATACATCACAATGAATACTGTGGGATAGAACTTATAACAAAAAAAATAAAAAATTTTTTGTCACCAAACATCTACCTGATTAGGTATATGTTAGTCACATGAAAGAACCTTTTATATATATTATTTTTAGTCAAAACAAAAAAAATAAAATATGTATAACAAAAGAAATCAAAATGTATATGACTTGCAAATTGCACCGCAAAAGAGAGCAGTCTTAATATTTTCCCATGAAATATAAAATGGTAGGGGAGATTTGGGTCATCAGCCGGATCCGTACATAAACATGATTTTTATTAATATTATCGTTTTCAATTAATAAATAAATATACATATATTGTTAAATATTTTGATTGTTTTGGAAATCATATTAGCTTTCTTCCATGAATAATGATGGACCAAACCGATTCGGTGTCCATTACAGCCTTTGTATCCATACATGTTATTTTGCATAACAAATGTGCTGATGCAGTGATGCTTTTAGAGAGTTAATACACACAATAAAACATAGATCTACACAAATTGATAATTTGTCTATGTTCACTGAAAAGATAAAGAAGTGATTAACTATGTCAACTAATAATACACGAAATTTATTAACTATTTGCCTCACCATCATTCCTTTCTCACAAAGCCATCCATTACTTGAAAAGATAATCATTTCTAACCTTAACAAGGAATAGATTAATAAAATAAGGTACTACAAAAGATCAAATTAGTGTTTTTTTAAAAAATCAATTAATAGACTGACTCCTGCTACAATCAAGGATTGAATTTCTATATGCTCTAACATGGCATGTGGATGTGATGCACATTATGTTGTGAGCTCATTGAGATTGCTGTAAAATAATGGTCCACTTGCATGCCAGAAGGGGAGCAAAACCCTTGTAATAAATTCATATACATGTACCAAGAGACATGCTTGGATTGTGGGACTTTGGTGCTAGCTAGCAAAGACAGGATTCTTTGTGAAGGAAGTTTCCAAGCTGTCTTTATATAAAAAATGACACCTTATTGAGGCCCAACATGATATATATTGATCTACTTGACAAGGAGACAGTGATGAGATGTTACAATATTTATGTCAGACTTATGCTATTGTTATCCTTGTTTAGGGAGACAATTTGATGCACAACATTCAAATTTGAAATACATGATTTATGAAAATAATTCCTTCGGTGTTACAATGTCTAAAATAAATTTGTCTCAACCATTAAGAATGAGTATCTATACAAGTTGATCAGAAACATTATCTCAGCAGAGACAAGAAGAGGCCCTCACTAGTGAGTGTCTAAAGGAACTTTTTTTTATTTATAGCAAATTGTAGTTATTTCTATTTCAATTCCAACAGAACATAACAAAATGCAATGTTCGAAAAGGGAGATATCAGATAATAAAAGAACAAAAACAAGAACTCAAAACTAAAAATAAAAAATCAGATACTTAGAACAACCAGAATAAAACACTAATTCATATCTACAAACTCCTCTTTCTCGATTTCTCAAGATGAGATGCCCGCCGCCCCCGCAAGACCCACTCCCCAATCCCGAATGCAAAGCTTTATCGATTCCTATAAATTCTCGAAATAGAAAGCGGAATCCTTGAACATTCCTCATGCGGGTGGCTGTTTCCAACAAATCTTGCATCGATTGGAAGCATCGAAAACTCGTATTGAATGCGCATTCAAGCACACACCAAATACGCCCTACTACGGGGTATAAGCAACAGAGATGATCAAGAGTCTCTTCCTCCATTCCACACAAGGGGCATGCTGTGGATTCATGCGGACACCATTTGGATCGATAAACATGAGTGACCACTCGACCGTGAAGAAGGAACCACATGAAGCATTTGACCTTTAATAGAGATTTGCTTACCCATACTAGATGTTGTCGCACCACTTGTCGTAGCCAACCCACAGCATGGCATGACAAAAGATGATACATACGGTATATAATATGTTTATTAAGTGTATTGTTTCATCTTGTGTGTATATATCAAGTATATATAATATATTCGTGTAACAATAACATGCCACATTAAATTTGGGTTACCGCATTTATCCTAGTGATCCATAAATGACAAAAATATCTCTTTTGCTTGCCTCTATTTCATTGGCCCCTCGAAAGGTTATTGCAAATAAACGAATTTTCATTTGACGCCTCCAGTCTAACTCATTTTTTTTGTGATGTAGTTATGCAGCTTCAAAAGTGGTCCAAGGTCACGATCTCGGAATCGAGTCCCTTCTGGATTAGTTGTTAGGGGCTTTAAATTAGAGATTTTACTATTTTTAGTAAGTTTTAGATTTGTGATATCTCAAATAAACGAATTTTTCTAGTCAATTCCCATGACATTTAGGATCCTAGAATCCATTTTACTAGTCACTGAATCAAATTAATATTTGATGAATAACTAATTTTTTTTTCCTTTCAATCATTTTTTTCACCTTTTCCATCAGATGAATTTATATATTAATATAAATTCCAATGGCTTTTGCAATTATGACCTTCCAAACAACCATATTGAATTTCTTACGAGCATTTTACTCGAGATAAGATATTCTATCTCTACAATATAGGAAATGTGTACGTGTGTGTGTATTATTGTGAGTGTAACACTAGCCAGTCGACCTGACCCGTTTACGTTAACGGGCTAGTCTGACCCAGCCCGACAACCTATTGATCTAGTTTCTTTAACGGGCCAGGGGATCCCAACACGACCCGTTTTACACCTTCACTTGGTTATACAACTAACAATTCTTATTTTTCGACTGTGGAACTATTTTTAGTAAATTTTAGATTTGTGATATCTATTTGGAGTGAATGCAAAGTCTAGTTGTTCCTGCAGTTAAAAGTTTGTGTATTGTGAGTGATAAAATCAATGGTCCATTCAGATATGTAAATAGTACTTTTACTGTCTGCTTGTTAGCTCCAGGGGACAAAGTTATGACTGGTCCTCTTCAATTATCTTAGCTGGCTTGGACCACAATCTACATCATATGACTTTTCGCACTCGCATGAGCATGCAGGACAGTCCATCATGTCATTTTACATATTTATTACTTGTTTATTATTGGCAAACCGATCCAATTTCATTTATGTTTGAGTCACATTATTAAATTAAATGAAAAAAAAAACATACATATATCATATTAACCAGAAAAAATTGATTGTGGTACTTCATTAAATGATTGCACCGAGATTAGATGGATTCCCTTTTATTTTTTTAAAAGTTTAAAATTTTAAAATCGTGCAATCAAATAGGACAGATTCCGACAGAATATGTCTTATATTCCTTTTAATTTCTCTCTCGAAATTCGTGTTTTAAAAAGCTCAGAAACTACGATTTTTATCGATCGGAATCAATTACAGTTTGCATTTTTTTGAAAAGCAACTTTCTCTACCAAACATTAAACTCTTTTCAAATATTGATTCCTGAATTAAAAAAAAAAATCATCCTAAAAAAGTCAAGGTCTAAAATCATATTAAAAAACATCTCTTTATTCCAAAAGCTATTTTTCAATATGTGTTTTTTTTAAACGAAGACATGTATGAACCACCTATTGATTAGATATATCTTCTCTTCGTTCCGTGTTTATTCACATAAAAAAAAAAAATTACATTTTTATAAATGTATCAATGCAATTCATTGGATTATGTGATTCATTTTTTTAAATAAAAACATATACTTCATCAGATAAAGCATATTATCTTTTTTACAATCCAAAACATAGACTACATATGTTTTTATTTTTTTCAAAAATAGTAAATATAATCTTTGATAAAAAATATATATCGAAAAGTGAAATAACGATGTATCGCTTGATCCGGTGTATTACATATGACCATGATGAAACCATATTAAGTTAAATGAATATTATTTAAGATTTGATCTCAATTAACATTCAATAAAAATGTATTTGTTTGTTAAAAGAGTGAAATGTCCTTAATGAGAATAAATATAATTTTTGAGGATGAGTTTCATACAAGACTATCAAAATCGTTTAAGGGAAGGTTGAGAGGTTTTAAGAGAGGGTAACTCCATAGAAGAGTTTATGCTTTACTGTGGATTTGTAACAATGTATATCAATGATGTGTAATTTTGAATATATAATCGTTTAGGTACTGGTTTCTAACAACATGTGTAAATGTGCCCGAGTGCCATTCCACAATTTTTTTCAACTTTACTTCCACTATCATATGTGTCAATAGAAAATCACTGAATCATATTCTCAAATTAACAAATTATATACTTCAATAGAAATGTTTCACAATTTTTATTAATATATTCATGCAATTTGTTGGAATATATATTTTATTTTTTTTCATAAAAACAAGTATTTCATTAGATGATGTATATCATTTTTAAAAAATTTAAAACACATCTAAACCGGATTTGAAGCTGAAAAAAAATTGTATGTAACATTATCTAATATTTAATGGTATGAGATCAAAAAAAATTTCATGCGAACCCAACCCAATCGTACTCAAGCTTTTTCAGAATCCAGTTAAGACTGACTTTCAGTCAGTCCGGTTAATATCGAACTGCACAGTATATGAATTAAACTAAACAACCTGTGAATCAAATTACAAAATCAATTGTTAGGTACATATATCACTTTTCTATTGATACTGATAGTATTGACCAAACTCATGTTTAACTGGATCCGATAAGAGAGTGACTCTTAGATCTAATAATTAATTATACAATTTGATTAATAAATTTTATAATTTGATTCATAAACTATGTAATTTGATGCTAACCGGACTTATCAAAAATCAATCCTAAGTCCTAACCGATCGAGACTCGTTTTTTCATGTTCAAAAAACCTGTATCAAATTTCAAAGTCTCGGTCAAATGGTCAAAGCAATCCCTTCAAAATGAACAGTTATGTTTATGTTGCCCGATCCCTTCTGACACGCTGTCTATCCCCACCCCCTCGTTGTTTTTGTCTGCTTTTGTAAGTCGTACTAACTGCGCGCGCGCGAGCTCTCTCTCTCACGCGCACCACAATAACTCACGTTATGTCATTATTCATGTGTTATTATTTACGCGATTGTAAAATCGATTATATAAAACTTTATGTTTTAAAATTGATTCGATAGAATGCTCATTGTGTGTGTGTGGGAGAGAGAGGGGGGGGGGGGGGTTTCGCATTTTGGGTTATACATGTGTTCATTTCTAGAATTGTATGAGGACAAATCAAACATTACATGATAGACAAATGCTACTTGAACGAACACAGAAAACATTTAAAATCATACTTTTTCTAGCTTCTCTAGTTTTGATTTTTTACACATGAAAAACTCAACGCGGTTCAGCTGATTTTAAAAATGTGCTTGTTTACTGTTTACATTTGCATTTGAGCATTCTTCGAAATTCAAAACACAAAATCCACCCAATTACGGATTCAAACAATAAAATTGTGAGCTTTTGATACAGTAATGTAAAAAACTTGCTGACCCTGACTTGGTTGCAAAGTGAGAACTACTCGCTCACCTTTGGAACTACTAAGACTGCAACTTGGATCGGGTTGAACCCGAATTTTATATGGGTTGGGTTGATCAAATCGGGTTGGTCAATTCGGGTCAACTCACAAATCGGGTTGGGTTCGAGTTGGGTTCGGGTTGACCTCACTCACAACCCGACCCAATATGAGGCCAACCCGACCCAACCCGAACCCGTAAACTAATAGTTAAAAAAAATCATGGTCGTTCATTCTGTAGGTTCTATATGGGTGGTCCAAATTTTAGGTAAACCTAACTAATCTTACGGGTTGGGTCGGGTTGAAAATCGGGTTGGGGTTGGGTTAGTCCAATTCGTGTTGTGTTGGGTTGGTTTATTTAATTACGGGTTGAGTTCGGGTTGGTCCAATTCGGGTTGAAAATCGGGTTGGTTTAGATTAGGGTTGAGTAGTTTGGAATTCGGCCCGAACCCAACCCGCCCGAGTTGCAACCCTAGGAACTACAATATATGTTTGTGTTATATCCTATTCAAATTTAATTATATGCGGGATTAATCATATCTTGAAAATTTAAATAACTACATAATCTTGTTGTGATGGATTTTAATTATCAATATTTGGACATATTATCTAAAAGATTTACGATAAGATACAAATATTAATGTTTTTGATCTATATATAATTCATTTTGATTGAAGTTTACATTAAAATTATATGTATTTAACTTAAGTAATTCATTGTTATCAATGTAGCACAACTCATTGTTATATAAAAAATATGTGACACAAGTCATTAGTTAGGCTGCACATATTCTTCAACACAAAGAATCTTATCACTATCCACAATGTACGACTTAAACAGATCTTCTTAACGATGCTTAATGGGTCACTATTCCATCTGACAAGAATAATAATACTGCATCAAAATAAATGGTATGGAAATATTGGCCTGAACAGTGGTCCACAGTAAGTGACATCTGATGCTGTAACAACATGGTTTTTGTCGTAATCCAAACTATGGAGGAAGAGTTCAACAGATTTCATATTCAGTTCGTCAACAATTTCCCCCCTAATTATTCATTATAATTTCTATTGATCAAATTTAATGTGAATTGACCGTTCTAACTAGGAATATCCTAGATTCGTTCATTTTGTATCTGCTTCTGACTCCGAACCCAATGTGGAATAAGCATATTTGGTTGTGACCCCGAATAAAAATATCCATCCAGTATTCATGTGTGGAAAATGGGTGCTGCTAGTTACATATATGATATATATAAGATGGAAGTCGGTCAAAGGAATTGTTCTTTCAATTGTCTTGATACAATAATTTATTTTAAGACCTAATGTGTTTTTGTGTGTATATATATATAATCTTATCTATTAACAGCAAAAATAATTTTTACGTTCCATTTTTGAAATGGTACTAATTTTACGTTCTGATTTTATCCTCCTAAAATTTAACAATGGATAGAATATTCTAATCATAGAATTTTAGAATCCGATTTAGATAAACTGTGAGCCACTGTTTGGTTGGCGGAACAAAAGGGAATTAATATGATGAAACCGGGGTGTATAATTCAAATATATGTTTGTTTACAATGAATAAATGAACATATGATGTCAGAGTAAAAGAATAAGTTGTTATTAGTATTCTAGGTCTCTCTAAAATTATATTATTGTACTCATTTATTCAACTGGTATAAAGAGCCCATAATGTTAAATCACATATCATTGCTCTTATAAATAGAGGGCCTCACATGCCATAACATTTTTCTATATTTTATTATTTTATATTTACGTTTTATTTATTTTTTATCTACAGCTTATTAATGATGAATTAAATAACAAAAAATTAATTATTATATTTTTAAATAAGAATAGTTAAAAACATAACCAAACAAAAATAGTTTATTCCTTATTTATATTGAAATAAATAATGATTCTAAAATAGCTTATATATTACTCAAACGGTGGCTAAAAATATTAACCATATCAATCTCCATTAAATTTCTTGAAGGACTAAACACACCGAATGTTTAAAAGTTCGTAATAAAAAATGTGTATTTACATATTCTATCATAAAGCTTATATATAATATAATTCTTATTGAACATGTTCATCTCAGCATCACAGACCACTATTTATTCATTAAAGTATATAATTCATCTTACATGCTATTATTAGGTTATGTTACATATAAAACTTTAAAGCATATAAAACTTACACGTGAGCTCTAAGTGAGATTATATGTAATATTATCGATAAGTAGTGAAATAAAGAGATAAACATTAGGAAAAATAAACAATAATCAAGACAAAGCATCCATGATATTTCTATTTTGAAATAAAAATTAACATATTTTTTTTCAAATAATTTTAAAAAACATTTAATATAATTTTAAACTAACATGAGTAAAAACAAATATGATAGATTACGTTTGAAAAGTGTGATTTCATATAAAATAACTTAATAAAATTCTATTCCTAAGAATCTCAGTGTCTTTGTTTTTTTTAAAAAGACATATTTTTTTACTAAAAATTGATACAAACTTTTTAGTTAAGTATATTTATCCAAAACTGTTTTGTAACACGTTAGTTTTTTTTTTTAATTTCTATGAAAACAAAAACCAATTGCTTCCAAAAACAGCCACTTAAAATATCATCGAAATTTCGAACTATGCTTTAAAATTGATAAATCCCGGATTAACAACTTCCATTAATCAGACAAAAACCGTTGAGTCATCCAATCAAAAAGACCCAGAGGGACAGAGTCCATGCATGCAAAACGACAAACAAACGCACCCCACATCACATGCTCTGCACTTCCTCTGTATCCAACGGCACATAATATTCCCTCCCAATAAACACATATAAAACCCACATCATTTAATCCCCCTCCCTTATAAAGTTAGTTAGTTTTCTCTGTTTCTTCAATTATTATTATATCTTTCTCATTTTACACCTCACAAAATCTCAAAATTAAAAAACAGTAACACCGAGAATTCATAGAAGTTAAAAAAATAATTAAAATTTGAAAAATCAACACCTGGAAGCGAAGACCAAGAGAGAGAACTCGCCTGAACTCAGCAACTCGTTCTCCTCCTGACTCGCCCACTCCATCACCGACGATCCCACTCCCCGACGATGCCGACGAAGACGCCGAAGACGACGACCCCGTCTTCAACAGGTACGATGACCTCCTCTTCTTCTCTCTCTTGCTTTTCAAGCTCCAATTGTTGTTGTTGTTGCTGCTTTTATTCCCAAAATACCCCCCGTACGGACTCCACCTCGTTATGCCCCCGCTATTCTTCCCAAAATACCCCCCCAATTCTTCTCCCCCTCCTCCCGTCCGCCTTCACGAATCGGAAGGCGAACACCGCCGCCGCCGGCGGTCGCCTGCGCTTCCTCGGCGGAGGCGGTGGCGGAGCCGTCGAAGAGCCAGCCGTGCACGTCCCACGAGACCTGGATCCGGACCCCGTCGACCTCGATTTTCTCGTTGCCTCGGAATTTCCACCGGAGCCGCTTCACCTGGAGGACTCGCTTCCCGTCGACGGCGAAGCAGAGGCGGGGGTCTCCGCCGGAGGTGGAGGTGGTGAGATCGATCGAGATCTTGCGGGCCTTTTCCCGCCGATCTCCGCTCGGGTGGTGTACGACCGGCTCGCGACGACGTGCTCCCGCCGGAGGATCATCACCGCCGGAAGCGGCTGCTTCTGGTCGGGGTTCCTCGCTTTCGTTTTGCGGTAGGCCTCCTCGATCAGGTCTCCGGCGACGAGGAGCATCTCGCCGGAGATCGAGACGGCGATGAAGTAGCCGGAGTCGGGATCCGGTCCCGCCGGAGGCGAATCTGGCGCGGGTGAGGTCCCAGGCGAAACTCCACCTCCGACCGGCTTGTTCTGCTCCAGATCGAACTTCTTGGACCCCCGCCTCTTCCAGAAGAGCCACGGACGGAGCTGGAACTGGAAGGACAGAGGCCCTCGCCGTCGCCGTCGTCGTCGAAGCGGAGGTCAACGCGGAGGGCAAGACGCCGACGACGGTGCGGGACCAGGTGAGAGCAGCGAGGCCAAGGCGCGTCTGGTAGACGGAGGTGGTGGTGTTCGCGGCGGTGGAGGAGGAGGACGGCGGCCGTGGATCGGCGGCTCCGCCGCGGAAGCAAGGAGGGTATGGCATCTAGCATTCCTTCCTCCGATGAATCGAATTTGGGGTTTTCTAGGGTTTCAAATCTGACAAACAGAGAGAGAGAGAGAGAGAGATAATATATAGGGAAGGTTTTTGGGGGTTTTGGAAGTCGGAGTCGTCGAAGGAGAAGGAGAAGAAGAAGAAGAGATTGGGGAAGTTTGTTTTTTCGAAAAATTAAAATAAAATAAAAGGTACAGCTAAGCAATACTTGTGGGTCCCACGATCTGCCTCTCTCTCTCTCACCGTGAGATCGAGATTTAACGGTTCAAATTTCCTTTTTGGGGATGAAACGTGGAAAGCCCACCTGAGGAATGAAAACGTGTAGAGCGTGGACCGTCAAAAGAAGGTTGAATGTTGTGCTTTGTTTTGGTGGAGCCAAACGGGAATAGCATAACGTTATACTTGTTGCATCGGATCCGCTTTAGGGGGGAGTGATGTGTGAAAATAAAAAGGGCACTTGGGTTGTGTTTATAAACACGTAGGAAGAGTAATTTTAATAAGGGCATGTTTGGATGCAATGATCATTTGTATATATTTTTTTCACATGTAAATTTTACATTTCACATACAGTAAAACTTTGTACACTGTTTATACATATTTGTTTGTTTTCATGTTGTGCTATTATTTACTCACTTTCTAGTAGTTATTTATCACTTTTTAATGTGCCATATTATGTTAAAATATCATAATTTTAAATAGATAAAATATTTTTTTCAAATTATTATCAAATAAATATTTTCTTAAAACCCAAAATATTTGAAAAATATCTTATATATAAATAATTTAATTTTAAATATTGCATATATTAGTTTTTTAATTTTATACGGTAAAATATAATATTTTGCTTGGTTATGATATTTAAAGTGTAACAAATAAAATCCAGATTTTCGTCCTCTTAAATGGGGCAAACAAAATCTCAACCAATCCATGTTTTTCATTTGTACTAGATTTTACTTTTCACACCTCTCAAGTGTATGTAAAACGCATTTTTAGTGTTTACCCTGCTAACAAATTTATTAAAGTCCATTGTAGTCAAAATAAATATTCGCGTCACTCCTAACTTACTAAAACTTAAAATAGATATACTATGTTATAATTTTTAAATTACAATAACTATAATTGGTGGATATAAATTTAATGTGTATGAAAATATAAATTTTTAAAAGGCAAATGAAGAAAGTGGGAATTTGGATCACCCAAAGTGATAAAAAATATAAAAAAATCCTTGTAGGATTATTTGTTACAAATATTTTTTTGTTTATATTCTTTGACAAATTTTCATGAAATTTAAAAAAACTAATGTGCATGTAGTGGAAAGTGATCTCTCAAATTCTCATACTTATAAGTAACATGAATTTTTTTTATCTTTTCTAATAAGACAAATACATATGGAGAGAAAAAATGATATAAATTTTTTTTTCTTTTCTTTGTTTGAGATAAATTTGTAGTATGTGGTATCACTAAAACTATATATAATATGTCATAAAAAAATTTTTATATAAATTTTTAAAAGAAAATTGTAAAAAGTGAGTGAATTTGGATCACTCAAAGTGATAAAAAAACATAATATTTTTTCTTTGATAAATTTTCATAAAGTTTGTGCATGTGTTGGAAAGTAATCTCTCACTTTTCAATTATGTGTGACACAAAATTTCATATTTTCTAATAAGATAAAATAAGAGAAAAAAAATGATATAAAATTTTTTTCTTTTATTTTATTAATCGGATATATATTTTAAAAAGTAAAAAAGACTGAAAAGAATTTGGTGCATATTTTCTAAAAAATAGTGTTAGGATAGTCCACGGGACAATCATGTTGACAGTTTGCACATATTTTGAGTTTGTAAAAATATTAAACCCCCTCTTCATAAAGAAAAGTGTACCATTTTATAACAAATAAAATAGATTTATTTTTAAAAATATAAAAAACTTAATAAAGATTATATATTTCACTTCACTCAATGACTGAAAAACATATGAGATTATTCGCGCAAATTACGTGTAACAAGGCACACTTTCTTTTCATAATGAAAAGGGTGCATGGATTGGCATGGAGGGTCGAGCCCCTGATTACATGGTTCAACAACAGTGACTCACTATTGGGGTTGTGTGTCACTTGAGTGTTTTCTACATTGAGATTTGAAATGTTGAAGCCTCATGAAATTGATAGGAGTTTGTCAAGTTTGATTTTAATTTTAATTTTTTGGTCACTGACTTTCATGTAAACAAATATGGGATCATGCCTTTGTTCTCGGTGAGAGCTTAGCTTTGATCAATGCCAAGCAGTTATGATAACGGGTTGGGTTATTTGGGTAATGTTGGGACAGGTATTTATGAAATAATCTTTAGATGTGGGTCTATGTATCTAGTTTAACATTAATGTCCTTTTTTACATGGATATATACACAGAAATGTGGTTAAAAATGGGATAAAAATGAATAACAAGTTACTGAAAATTATGTCCATTTATTATAGAAAGTAATTAACTCGACTATAGATAAAACTAGATGTGGTTCCAGGTGATCTTATCAAATCCCTATATAGCAAGAAAATATGCATTCTTAGCCCCCTTTGGATATATAGATCAAGATTTTTTTTCTTGGATATGCAATTATTTCGACATAAGTAAATATAATTAATGATAAAGTGATTTTGTGTTTAGCTGTGTTTTGAATTATTCTCATCGGAAAAAGTAATAATAAATTTTTTGTTGTTTAGATAAAATGTGAATAAAGTGTAAATAATGATTTATAAAAAGTGAAAAAATAATGACAGTCGATTTGACAAGTGATTTGTTAGAGACGATAACAATTGATTTGATAGTGAGTCAACATATTCTTTGAGTGGAATCACCTAGATTAACTTTAATTCTATTAAGATTTAGCTCCATAGTTCAGATATTCACAAGAAAATTTACAAACAATAATTTACCAAATAGAAACTCAGATTTACCTACCAAAAAAATGTATTCCTTGTTAGAATGGTAGGTCAAAATCACAATGTGAATCTCCGATCATAATTCTAGGTAGTACACTATAAAAATATATCATGATTTTAAGTCATCTCAAATCAAGAGCAATTTGAGGGTTAGAATTAATATTGACTATTGGTGTATGTGTTTTTGTGTAAATGAGTCTTTATTGTCTTGCATCCACTTTTTCTACTCCGACTTGGAAAGAAGGGTCAAGCAAAAAAGGACAACAACAATAGTCAAAATATCAAACTCTTTTGGGGAAAAATCAAGGTCTAATTGTCAAAAACTTGAATTTTCGGACCCCATAAATTCATGGAGGCTATTCATTTATCATCCTCAAAAGTTCAAATCATATCAAATAAGTAATCAAAATCAAACATCCAAGAAAAAAGTAACAAAAAAACAAACCTTGTTCTTTCTTCGTGTGATTTTAACATTTATATTAACTTTGGACAATTCAGAAGATACACATGGATAATCCAAAACATGGATAAACCATATGAAATGATTTCAGATGATCTAACAATTAATTATAATTTATTTATCACGATGAACAATTTTGATTTGGGGTTTGTTTCCCGTGGTCTTTTTATTTTTAATGAAGATGCATATGATTCAGTTGTTATTTTTTTAAATATGAGCATATATGGTTCATTGGGTCTTAATAGGCATAGTCATTCTAGCTATCCTTTTTACTGCACACATTTTCCCTAACCTAATTATATATTATGTTAGACTAATATATATTAACAAATATTGGTCATGTTTGTTGCAGTTTAAAATTACAGATTATAGATTATAATTTATAGATTATAGAGTTTAACTTTTTTAATGAGCAGTTGATATATTTGTTGTAGCTGTTGAAAAATAGAGAATAGACAGTTGTGGATATTTGTTAGAATAAGTTATAAAATAAGCTTTTGCTGTATAATTATCAAAAATACCCCTTTCAAATATAGAAATCAAATTTAATTTATGTTTGATAAAAGAAATGATTTTACTTATAAAATTAATTTTACAAATATTTAAAAGATAAATTGATAAAATATTCAACATACATAAAAATCATTAAATTATAAATGGTTCTTCAAAACTAATGAAAACAATGGAGGTTCACAACTTATATTTAGTAGATTATGATGATGATGACGACCCACTTGTCCTCCATTAACATTAAATAATATGTAAAAAAAATAATGAAATCATGAATTCCACATTAATTAAAAAAACAGAATTTGAAAGATAAAAAATAGAACTTGATCATAATTAATAAAAAAAACACAATTGAAATATTCTAGCTACAATCCAAATTTTTCCCAAAGAAAAGGCTACAATCCAAAGTATCAACAATTTTTTTTTCATTTCCCATGGTGTTTTTGGAAGGTGAAAGTAAAAGTTAGAGGAGATGAAAAGACTTTGGACATTAGAAAATAAAGTGAAGGGTAATTATGTGTAAAAGAATTTTTTTTTTAAAATAATCCATAAGTTATAATCTGAAAAGCACCCCTAACAGAACCGATTATGACTTTTTAAAGTTGTTTTTAACTGAAATAAATTCCAATGAGTTTAAACAAACATGTAATAACTGCTTATTTTAAACTAAAAGCTATAATCTGCAGCTTACAAGTTTTAACAAACATGTACATTATGTTAGAACATTTAATTTATTCAAGTATATATTTCACTTTTTCAATGCATATATTTCACTTAACTATCTTCAAAAGAATAAAACATATTGGGGCTACAATAGGGGCAGATCTACAGCTTGTTACTGTTTCTAACATTTTTCTTAATTCATCATAATATATAATTTTTATATAAAAAAAATTCAAATAAAATTACATCTATATTCATTTGATTTATATATGATCTAATAGTGTCAATTTGATAAGTATAAGGTAGCCAAGACCTCATGTTATAAACTTCATTATCAATAATTAAGCTACGTATGCAATCCCAATGTAATTTTATTGAAGTTTGGCATGAGACTTATATAGATGTTTTTCTATTACATCTCCTTGTAACAAGCTACCGCAGATGGGTGCTACATATGGACATAGTAAAAAAGTTCACGTATGATAGATATTTAGTAAGTATTTATTTCAGTATGATATGTATGTATTCATAAATCATAGGTGGGTAAGTATGCTAAAAGTACACTAAAAAAATACATACCAAAAGCACTTTAAATTAAATGTATAGATGCATAATTCGATGAAGAAAATCAGGTATAGATAAGTACCAGAGGTATCCCATTCAAAATACTTTTTTTGAACATCAGTAAAAGTTCCAAGAGTTTATTTACTTAGGATGCGAAAGGGAAAGAATTTGGAACTTTGGATGCTTTGTATGAACAGCATGTAAAATGGACAAAATATATAACAAACTTTGAACCCCAAACATGGCCTTTAATAAGGTTTCCATCCCAATTCTTTTCCCACACAGAGACACACCACTTTCAAACAAAAAATAAAAATAAAATATAAACTACCAAACTCAGAACCATAACCACCCTCCCATGTGCAGAGGATTCCTTCTTTGGCCCCCCCTATATTAAAAAGAGAAAAGAAAAGAAAAGAAAAGAACCCTTTTGAAATATCATCTTCAATAACATATACAACTCTTTGATTGCCAGTGTCATCAGAAGAGAATCAGTCACAATATAATCAGACCTTTGTTTTTTCCAAATGAAAATGTATTTACACAGTGAAATATATATATCTAGCACATCTGCATAAGTGACTGCAACAAAAACGAAGCATATATAAATGAAGACATGGACTCAATCACTAAATTACAAATTCGAAACCTTATTAATAAAATTTATAACATGAGATCTGAGAATCAAATCCTATTGTTGGATCCTGTTGTGACAATCTTTACCATCCTATGAAGAAATTAAAGAAAATCATTTACCAGTAGGTACAGATGCCAACTAAAAGCATTAAAGTTGTACCAATGGTTTGGAAAATCAAAAAAGGGTCCACGCGATTTAGAGACGACCTTTGAGTGGTTGTCTTCCATTGGAGAAAGAAAAATGAAAGGAAACACTTGTTGTCAATGACTCATATAAGCTTTGTGATGGAGGAAACAGTGTTTGTTTGGTTGTTTGAACAGTGAGCCCAGGTGTAATCTCTGATTTAATTGTTATATCATAAAATGTAATATCATTAAATTTAAATAGCAAGACTTAAAATGTTTTGACACTGTACCATGATGAGTGTTATGGTTTGATTTTAGAGCTCTGATACACTATGATCCATTTTGTAATCTCATATAAAAAATTAAAAAATATATTCAAAACAAAAAATACACAAATTTATATCAACTGTATGATTTTTAAAAAAAATTGATGTGAGTTGCAAATGAGTATATATTCATTATCATATATCAACTCTTTAACCCCCCGTAACACAAGGGGATAAGTATTTGGAGGTGAACATATAATTTTTGGTATAGGAATTCTTGTTTTTGTTATTCCACCTAAAGTTATCCCATTTTATAAATCACATGCAAATCAACTATCATTACTTTTTTACCTTTTATAAATCCTTATCCATACTTTATTCACATTTTACCCAAACAACAAAACATTTATTCTTACGGTATATATTCAATACAACCAAACACAAAATCAGATATCAACTTGGTAAATCTATACCCTAGTAAAAACTATCCCCGAAATATGTAAGTTTTCATTTCCTTTACAACTAATTGGATTAGATATTTTATATTTATAAAAGTATATGTTTTTTTATACAAGGTATACACTATTTTTTTTTTTTTTACATATTCATCTAAGAGCATGATGTGACATCAGGTAACTGGATAGTGGTTGGATTCACTAATGCCACATTTAGAATTAATTTTCAAAATATTCACTTTTTTATGATAAAAGTTGCTTTCAACATGTTTTGATTATTTGATTTTTTTAAGTTTTAACCAAACACATAGTCAATGAGAAAAAAAATGCATGTCATCATATTATTTTTTTGACTTTTAGATTGGGTTTTAAAAATATTATTTATTATTTTCTTATTGGTTGACATAAATAGGTCAATTTTTTTACTAAATCTTTACCCATCTTGAATGTATGACACGCATTTTTCTTATAACCCATAATGCTTTTTTTTTTTACTTTTAACACAAAATTAAAATTTGAAACCGAAATCATTAGATTTTCAGATACATGTATATAGAATTCTTTCAATTTTTTTTTTTACCTATTTTACTAAATTTTTTATAGTTATTATGTATATAAGATTATAAGTGAATAATTAGATTTTCACATACATGTATAAGATTGATAGTAAATATATTTTAATAAATAAAGCTTATTAATCATTTTCTATGTGAAACTAAATATTGGAAAATGAATACGGGTAAGAATTCATTAAGAACCAAACATAGAAAAAGTCTCTAATGTGGTTTTACAATTCATTGGATAATATATTTTATTTGCAATAAAAATAACTATATTTCATTATATGATCATGCACCTTAAAAAAAATCACAAGTGTACTCCAAATTATCGATAAGAAATATGGGAGTCAATTTGTCCCCGTGTTGCTGTTTGTGACAGATTATTTTTAGATTTCAAATTTTTTTAAAATAGATACATAAGAAAAAAATAAAATATATGAGTCCATGTTTATGTTTTTTTATTTTTTAGGATATATAAGAAGAGCATTGTCTTGGCAGTTCTCACATCACCATCCAAAGGCCAAGTTTTGTGTTAGGAGGTACCATTTTTTATGATAGCATTATTTAACCATGGAAGGATGGGTGTTGGGATCCCAAGGAAAGCTATAGTCCATGCATTCCAGTTTTATACAATCCTTAAAAAGCATTTGACACCATTGTCAAGAAGTTTGTCCTCCCCCTCAACAACAACAACCAGGGACAATTTCTAACTAAACATTAAACAAGTTCTCAACTTCTCAAAACTCAATATAAAAAATTACACCAATTATTAGTGGTTTTCTCTTTTTTTCCCCCTAATTTCTGTATTCTGAAAGGGACATTGCACCTAGGTTTTCATGATTGTAGAACCTAATACATACTTTAAACATATTATTTTCCAAACAAATATAGGCTTAAAGTTTTAACAATGGTATCGTTAGTGAGTTACTCTGATACAAGTTAAAAAAAAAAATTAACAAATATAATCTATGCCAATTTTTAGGTTAGTTAAAAAGCCTCATTAATGAACAATCGGTCCAAAAACCAAATACAAAATTATTTCTCACCATTTATTTGTGATAAATATGAATAGTTTATACACAAAAAAAAAACAAATCATAAAGGTGAACTCAATGATACACAATCGTGGAATAATATACATCATGGAAAATGATACACCCCCCCCCCCCCCTGCCGCCCTGCGTGTAGCTCAGCAGCCCCTAACAATTTTAATTTTTCTTAAATATATACTCCCCTTGTACATATTATTATGAAAAAGGAAAATATATATCTAAATAAATGAAAATATATTTCTTTTCTTACAAATTTTTTTAATACAATTTTTCATACACTACACAAATAGAGTATATATTTGTACTAAGACAGTATATAAGCAGAGGACCACATTTGGACTACAGTCAAGGTTGTAAAACGGACCGAGTCTGAGTGTATCAACGCCCTACAAATCATTGTGATTTTCCCCCAAAACATCTATCTAAGCCATCTGACTGTGTTTCACGTATAAAAAGACAAAATTCACCCAAATTCATCTGTAAAGCCCTTTATCCTTATTCAATCTTCAACAAATTGGTTTACAGTAGTGACTAATACAAGAGGAAAAGAATGAAAATCTGCATTGCTCCCCAAGAAGGAAAGTCAAAACAGAATATCTGACCTAATAACATTTCAAAAGAATCAATTCAACTATAGCACATATGAGTTTGAACCTACATGTCATCCCACAAAGGTTCTTCAACATTGAAATAATTGGGCGACGAGTTCTTGTATTGTCCGGTAAGATTTGAGGGGAAAAACTGTTTATCCCCACCTTTTGAGATGAGCATATCATGTCTATTTCTGGATTTTTTTCATCCATTCAACAAAATTATCCAAGATCAAGGGCCAAGCACACGATTCATCGTAGTTGTCGAGACCTGGGAAGTTTATCTGTCACGATAACAGAAGAAAAGGCGATTTGATGTCTAGTAATGAAACTAGAAAAAAAAAGAACAAAGAACTGAATGATTAAAAGAATGTCAGCAGTTAAAAACCACACCTCTTGACAAAATCGTAGAATACCCGTCCACTGGTCCAGACTTAACCCCTTGTATTCATGTTGGATCTGTCCAATATAAATGGTTTTTAGTACAAAAATATTAGTGACGCGCATATTATTTCCACATTTAATCATGAGATGCTGAATGCAGCAGATCACCTTTAGGAACTCAATGAGTTTATCAATCTGGGAACGATATCGAGGCCCTATGACCAGATTCAGCAGTTCACAAATTGTCTCAATGTCCAAACTCCTTTGCCCTTCCTCTGTAGAAATGTTAAGAGAGACAAGTCAGCAAACGTATATCAAGACATCTGAGCATTTGAGAGAACAGAATGTGTACCTGTTAGACAAAAAGAGAAGGAATACGAGTGGAAGTTCTCGAAAATATTTGAATTCCAGACCTTTTTAAATGGAAAAAAGGATAACATTAGACATCCACGATATCAAATTCTACAGCAGAACATACTGATGGACATGCAAAGCAGTGGCAAATAACCACTGGACATTAAATTGATAATGAATTACTGACCCCTTTATCCAGCTGTGATAGTGCCTTTTGCAATTTACCTAATGTATCAGCATGAAGTGCTTGTAAACCTCTTTGCCACTCTTCCTGTTGAAATAGGATCAGAACACAATCACAGCATGTGAACAAAAAGTAGAGAATTGTAAAACAATTGACATGGTAAATTGTGTCTTTGAAATGATATTCAATCGATGATGTGCGGTTAATTTGATATATTCATCTCATAGAATAAACTGTCATTGCTCCAGGATGCATGTTCTCTAAATCTACTTTAAAATCCAATGTTAGCACTAAGTTTATAGCTATAATTACTTTTTAACCAGATTTAAAAGAACACACTACCAACATAACTGTAAACCATTCAGATTCATGTGTGCAGTAAGCATGACTTACCCTGGTGAAGTATCCTTGTCTCTTAGCTCTCATTGTCCTGTCATATATCACCGTTATAGTTGTATGACCAAAATGCCAACAAAAGGATATTATTATTATTATTATTAATTTTGAAAACCAGAGAAGGTTCTAACCATGCAAGCATAAGCATCCTGACATCAGTATGATCAATCTTTAAATCTGAGCAAAGTGTCTCTATTCCTTCAGGGCTGTTTAAACATGAAGAAATCATCAAATAAACGAAGGGCAAAAGTGCAATTCG
The DNA here is from genome assembly GCA_030737845.1 of Acorus calamus. NCBI lineage: Eukaryota > Viridiplantae > Streptophyta > Magnoliopsida > Acorales > Acoraceae > Acorus > Acorus calamus. The sequence continues at coordinate 2,860,053 of CM060874.1, forward strand.
ATAATTGGAACTAATTCAATATTTATTAATCCAGCTCAAGAAATAAGTTTAAAGTATCACAATACAGAGAGAAACTGTGGTTAGAGAAGATTTACAAGACACAAGAGAGCATAGATGAAGAAAATAAAAATTTAGAGAGTTTTGATTAGTCAAAGTTAAATGAGAAGATGAGAAAAACTATCACAGAAAACTAAAAACATGAAAAAGAATAGTGCCATAGAAATGATGAGATAATAAAAAGACAATTTCCAAGAACAAAACTAGAAAAGAGTGCTCCTAGTAGTTTGAAAAATATGTCTACAGCTATATAGATCAAAGTACATCACACTTTGCGTAACATATATATAGATTGTTGGGTTAACATTCCACCCTTTCTTCAATTTTTTTCATTATTTTAAAACTATTTGGCCCACAAAAAAAAACATATATGATATCTTAGACAATCAATTACTTAGCTTACAACAACAACCTAGTCAGGTATCTTTTATCTTTCAAAACCTACCCCATTCTCATTCAAGAACAGTGTACACATTTAGAAAAGTTCCACAGAAATTTCAAGAACATGCCTAACTAGTAACTACAACTCACTATCAGGGTTAATTCTATACAATACCCATGATCTGTGCCTCACAAGCTGAGAGGGCTCTAACAATAAGATATATTGTGCTGTCATCTTAGTTCCACCATTAGAACAGTTTGCAATTTACTGGAGAGGGTGACATTTAGGACGCCAGGGAAGGAAGAATTGTGAGATTGTGGATATTTGTAAAGATAGATAGGGTATCAAGTAAGAATGCATAGAGTTGGTGGGAATTTTTGTATAAAACCATCTATTCCAGTGTTTCTTTCAGTGATTATAATAGATTTGACCTTATTAGTCTGTATTTTCTTGATTTATTAATATACTAGTGGTACAATCCATTTAAAAAATAACCTGGAACTTCAATTAATTAACAAAAATAAAGAAAGTAATAACAATATACTGCAAGCAAAAAATGCGAACAATTTATGAAAAATTTATATTTCACAGTGCGGAGAATCAAAGAGATTAAAGATCCCGATAAGGATAAATATGCAAGAGAGCACTACACATGAGAGGCCCAGTTGTCATGAACATGAACCCTAACATGAAAACAGGATTTTAAGGGCCCCTTCTTCCACCAACTATTGTAGTGTGGGATTACATATGAATAGAAAGCAATCTACAGCGATATAAAATCCCAGGATGACAGATTTTACAGCTGAAGTCAAATGTACATCTTAAAACTCCATGAAAATCCCATCAAACTCAAGAATATCACACAAGCACCACATTGTCAGCCTCCCAAAACAATTCATATTCTACCTTCTGTAACATCATTAAGCTGTTGGTCAAGATCACTATAGAATGAATCATTTCATAACCCTTTGCCATGACATCCTCCGTAACCATATAGCATCAATTTTACATGCATAATTGCATAAGAGATGATCAATCCCTAAGAGAACTTGCGTTTTGGGAGATGGGACACCATTGTAACAAAAATAAAAATATCAAAAATCTAAATTACAAATCAGTATACATAGATGTAAAATAAATTTTCTAAAAAATGTAAAAATAGATTAAAAACCCTGCCTTGCAAATAATAGTCAAATATCAACTAACATAGTAGATGGGGAAGACTTACTCGATTGTATCGGAGTTCGGGTCTCTGTATAAAGAGAACAGATTATTTATCCTCTCCAATTCCTTGATAGCAGCTTTACTCGTGGCTAAACCAAAATAAGATAAACAAATTAACTATCTGATGCCATGCCTACACAAATTCATGGTTAAATAAAATATAAGCAAACAATACAACATTGTCTTGTATGACAAATGAAGAGTCCACAGAACGACTCTTTTTCCAATGCAATTATAGCACTTTGACTTGTAAAAGAATAGGATACAAGTTCAAGACGCATGGCTCGTTTCAATGTGGAGAAACTTTGTGGCAGCAGTCTAAGCCTATAAGGTAAAAGGGTAGTAAGTACACCAAATTCATCTTGCTAATACCTCATGTGGTATGTTGGAATATTTGGCTTACACGCAATGAAGTGATTTTCAAAATGAGACCATATTGGGAAAAATACTTGGCAAGCATTATGTATATGCTTAAGGCCTGAGGAACTGAAGATATTTTGGCCATTGTTGAGCCTGGATGGGAAGATTAATAACTTTGAAAGACATTAATGTTGAGTTTTTATTTCTTTTTCTTTCTTGGAGATCCTTCGTCTCCCTTCTTCGAGGGGTTTATAATCATAAAAGAATGAGAAACTGCCCTATCTATTTTCCTCTCCCCCCCCACCCCACCAAAAAAAAGAAGAAGACAACTTTATCAATAGGTTCCCTGATTCACTCCCTACCTCAGCTATTGTTGGGGGTGGATGGGAGATCAAATAATTTTGTATGGCATTGGTGTTGTAATGTAACAGGTTTTTTTTTCTTTCCTTTTTATCTCTTTCTTGGAGATCCGTCATACCCTTCTTCAAGGGGATTATGTTCGCCGATTAATGAGATAATTCCCTATCTATTTTCCTAAAAATAAAAGACAACATTATTGATAGGTCAAAATATAAATTCTCTTCTGAGATGATGAGATGCAAAAATTGCTCTTCAATTTTTAAAAGATGCTAAGCTAAAGAAGCCGTGATGTACCTTTCCCATAAGAGCATTTTGAACTTTATAAAACTCAAAGCATGTGCATTCCCGCAAAGAAACATGCAAATAGATGCATTCATGCATTAATGAACCACGAGAGGCAGGTCAATGCTGGAATGCTAAACCATGCAAATCATTGTGCATCATCAGCTGGTCATTCTATAAACTTTAGCTATTGAAAAAGGTGCAAGAAAGGTAGCATACAGGTTAAAAGAAAATAAGAATAGTGATCCGTGATGCTTTCATGCTCCCTCCCTCCTTTTAAAAAATTGGAACATTCATACAGAAAATGATGATGCCCTTGAACAAAAGGAGACAAGGGATCTCCTCAAACAAGAAAGGGACATGAGATAAGGAGGAAAACATAGTGAAACGAAAAAAATATGAGCCCCAATCTTGAAGCAAAGGATTTCTCCAAGCACAAAACCACCAAGACTACATTCTTTTCGAATTTATCCCTGTGATGGTAGACACCAAGGTTTTGCTGAGGGGAACCACCACCCAATTTCGAAGAAGAGATGTAATTGTCATCCAAATCTTCTCAAGAGAAATTTGTATCCTTTGGAAGATGAGCTCGTTTCTCGCTAGGCAAATACCACAACACACACAAGTCGTAATCCTCCAAGAGCCAAAGGAAATTCCAAAGCATGGAAGCATAGGCTCTTTTGAAGTCAAGCTTGCAAAGGAAGCCCTTCAGTTCTCTGTGTGCTCCTACCATGCTTTCATGCGCTACCAAAAAACCATAAAGGAGATGCCTTCCATGAATGACAATTGGCAATCATTGACCAAGAAGCCAACTACTTTCAAAAGATGCCGAGCTAGCACCTTAGCTATGTATCTTGTATGCACCATCGAGGAGACTAATAGGTTCACTTTAGCTATGATCTTGTATGCACTATCAAGGACACTAATAGGCACACTTTAGCTATGAAACCACTGAGACAAATAGGTTGATAGTTTCCAATACTTTTCGCACTATTCTTCTTTAATATCATGGGTGTGAACATAAAAATTAAGGCATACACAACCTTGTCCACCTTCATGGAAATCCTCCATCATTTTCATGATATCATCTTTCAACACTCCCAAAAGGATTGGAAGAATTTGATTGGAAAGCCATCGAGACCAGGCGCCTTATCTCCCTCCATCTCAAATATTGCCTCTCTAACTTCAATTTCATTGAAAGGAACCTCCAAATCATCACGACAATTATTCAAAACACAAGATAGGTGATCATCATGCCAATGAGGAACCGTGACCTTTCTCTTCTGAAGAAAATTTTTGGAGTGACTATCAATAAACTGTTCGATCTCTACTTTCTCATCTATACGATCCTTGCTGGAAAGAATAGATTGGATGGAATTTAGGCGCCATTCCATACTTTCCATTCTATGAAAAAAAACTTCGTATTCTCATCCCCTAGTCAACTGTACTTCAACCATTCTTCCTCTTCATTGCAGAGAATCTTCATGACTTCTTTAGTTCTTCGTTAGCGATCCTTCACTCCTCTGATTCTTCCACGAAGAGACATCTATCTTCTTCCTCATTATCCCATTTGGATATGATATCTTCTATTATAACTTATTCATTCATTCTTTGTTGTTCTACTTCCTACCTTTTCAAGAATTGTCAAATCATCGTGTATGTATTGTGTTGTGTCATGTTCTACATGTGGGTTCCATTGCTCCAACTAAGCCTGTCAAATATCTGAAAAAAATTTGTATCTGATCCGAATCCGTCTCTAAAAAATCAGAAATATCTGATATTCGAATATCCAGAGTACGGATGTGGATATTAGTGTTTCCGATCCGAAAAAATATGACATATATTAGAAAATTATATATGTTTTTATTATATATTGTTCATATTTGTTATTTTGTTGATTAATCACAATCATGATATATTATATTACTATTAAATTTTCAATATATGATATCTAAAAGATAGAATAAGTTTTAAAATCTCAATTTTAATTTTCATCTCTCTAATATCACTTGATTTTCAAAATTAGAGTTAACATTTAAACATGTCTATTATCAAAAAAAATATCTGTATCCGAAGAGATCTAAATCCAAAAATTAATATTTCTATCCGAATGATTAGGATGAGATATGAATATTAATGTATCATATCCGTTGACAAGCTTAGCTCCAACTTCTAGACCATCCTATTTACTATATCCGAACCTAAGAATTTTAAATAAAATAACATGACATCTTATTCTTCTCACCCTCGTTGGTTGGGAGATAAATGAGATAAAATAAATCAGGTTAAAGTATGATTAGACCCACTTTTCCACTATCACTTATTCTTTGTTTGGCTACAACATTTTCATCTTTTTTGTGTGGAATATAGTTATAATTTAGGGATAGATAAGTCTAGATAAACAATTTTAAGCCACCTAGGAATAACTTACCCAGGCAAAACAAACATTTTTTGGGTGATTTTCTTTGTATTTCTGCCTATCCAGTTATCCACCTCTAAGTCTCTAAACAGAACAAGACCTGCTAAACCCCACAAGAACCTTTTGTGGATCACCTTTATTCCATCAAGAATATTCAAGAACACCATCAGAGAAGTAACTGCTTGGATAATGAATAAAATAACACAAGATAGCCTAAAAATTAGATCACCCAAAATCACAATGAAAACCATCCAGACCATAGTAATAAATCACGATTCATCAATTCTTTTCTCCCTAAAATGGAAAAGATCGATCAAGAAAATCATTTGGATGTTATGATACATGCATTGAATACATGTACAGAGAGAGGTAGGGGTTAACCGGAGACGGCGGAGCTGGCGGCGGGGGGATTCGTCGACCGAGAATTCCGGCGGGGAGGCATCGTCGGCCGGAAAGATCAACTGCTCTTGTTCCGCCCTATAGAGAGAGAGAGAGAGAGAGACGTATGTCTTTGTTTCTCGAACAGGACTCCTTCTGGTCTTTGTTGTGCCTTGGGATTCACGCGTCTGATAACATAGAGAACGGATTTGCGATTTGAAAACAAATATTGAAAATTAAATTTTGAAATAAAGCTGTTTTTTAATATGATTTTAGACTTTTATTTTTTTTAGATACTATTTTTAAATTTAGGAATTAATATTTAGAAGGAGTTTAATGTTTGGTAGAAAAAATTATTTTTTAATTTAAAAAATCGATTCCGACAAAAAATCGTTGTTTTTTAGATTTTAAAAACACGGATTTCGAGAGAGAAATTAAAAGGAATCCAGTTTTTTATTCCGTCGGAATCCGACCCGTTTGACTGCACGATTTTGGAATTTTTAGCTTTTCAAAAAGCAAGATCAAATCCAATCGTGCAACCAAACGGAGCCTTCACGTTATAGGGTTTACTTTTGGGATCGTTAGGCATTTTATAATGACGATGAAAATCCGCTTTGAAATGCGTTACTAATCAAAGCCTATTATTTTTTTCAGAGCGTTGTTACAAGCGGTAATAATTTTCATTTTTTTTTTAACGAGTTCGTGTAATATATTATGAAGATATTTTTATCAAATTATATATCTTATTAAATAATATCAACACTATTTTAAAAAATTAAAATGTGTTCAGACTACACGTGAGATTGTCATGTAGATGATGGAATTGATAGCGCATAGTGTGGTTGGACAATATGCACACATGCATGAGGGAGTAGGCAAACTCATGGACGCGGTGAGCTGGGTTGTTTAGGTGCAAAAGGCGTGACATCAATGTCTTTCTAGGGGATATAATACATTTATTCAACCGTAACATAAGACTATCTGGATACACATGTGACACATTGTGTGGTATACCGATCGTTTTAACGTCTATCATAAGTCTGAATTACCGTTAACATTTTTCATATAAGTAGATTGTAGATAGTAGAACGTGTATACTTGAAAATAAGAGAACATGGTTTTATACTGAACATGTTCTGCACGAGTTTAGGTGTTCATGTATTACTAGAACTTTGACATATCCAGATCATGATCCTTACTTATTATGTTATGTATACAAGTTTCTCTATAATTGTATTGATAAAAGGTACTGGGCTTTTAGCTTGTTCCGTTGTTATCATTTTTCAGATCGGCAAGGATCTGATGTTCAACGTAGCATGAGTGGGATTGTTTTGAGTTATTAGCAGTTGCCATGTAGTCATGGTTAATTTGGTAGCCTAATAAATTATCTAGTCCATTTTCCTATCCAAAACACAATTTGTATATTTTTGCATTTATTTTAAATTATTTGCATCATCTAATGAGATTGATAAGTGTTAGTTTGACAATGAGTTAATGTTTTAAGGATAAATTGTCCTAATTTTTTAGGATAAAAGTCCATCAATTTTGTTTTTCACATTTATCAAAATTGGGATAAAACCTGAGGAATAATGTTATTACAGTTTTTAAGTGGAACAAAAAAAATCTCATTTTTATTTTAAAATCGAGACAATTATCCACAATTTATCCTAATGATTTTTTATATCAAACGAGATAAATTGTCCTTACACCTACTTATCATTTATCCCACCACTTGTACCCTTATCAAATTAGCCCTCACATTATATATATCATTAATATTTTTTTAAGTCCTATTACAAACTTCATAAGGTGGCATATGAGTAATACATATATTACTCTTATTCCCTTTTTTCAGGCAACTACTCTCCCCAATCGAGGAGTTAATTAGAATACTATAATTGCACATTTTAGAAACCGTGTGAGTTAGTCATGAATGACGTTTTAGTTATTTACTTATTTTTACTCCTCTAATCAAATTCTAATCTTCCATAATCAATTGATTTTTTATAACCAATTTTTTTGAAAAACATTTAGCAGTAGATCGAAAATTGTTATTCACCTGCAACCATCGATCATTTTTTTGAACACTAAATAATATATCGGCACATTGTCAAATCAACTGTCATCACTTCTTATAAATCACATGTCAAATCAACTATCGTTATTTTTTTACATTTTATAAATCTTTATCAACATTTTATTCACATTTTACCCAAACAATAAATTTTTTATTATTACGTTTTCCAATGAGAATATTTCAAAACACAATCAAACACAAAATCATTTTATCATTGTTTATACTCACTTATGCTGGAATAACTGTATACCTAAGAATAAGTTTTATTCTATATCCAAACATGGGCTTATTGTTTTTAAGAACACATAGCAGCAGATTGGAAATTTCTTTTGGAGCATTATTTTAACCACGAATTTAATTGCAATATTTTCAAAAGTCGGTTACATTTCAAATAATCTAATCCTTTTATGAATTGCATTTTGAAGGTCACTTATATTTCAAATAATTTGAACCATTTATGAATTACATTTTGAAAATTAGTTACATTTTTTAAATGTAACTACTATTTATATGAATTATATAGTAAACGTCAATTACATTATCAAAATGTAACTGAACATTTGGTGCATTATATTATGAAAGTAAGTTATTTTTAAAAGTGTAATTGACTTTTTATCTGGTCATATTAAATCTACAAGTACTCTAATTCCATACTGTCATTTTTGTTTCATTTAGGCCCGTTTGGTTTGTGTCATTTTTTTTTCTGGAATTACTTTATCAGGATTATTTTGTTAGGAATCGTTTTACCAGGAATTTTTATTCTATCACACTCTTTGGTTCGCTAGTGGATTTTTTCAAATAATCACTTTTTAGTATTTAGTTCACACATGGAAAATGATAAGGAACTTTTTTGTGTTGCTAAATAAATTTAGTTACATTCCAAATGTTTTTGATATCTAAATGTATTATATTTTCATGTTTTTTGTGTTGCTAAATAAATTTTATTTTTTCTTTTAAAATTAGTTACATTTTTTAATGTATCTGACATTTTTTTTATCTGAATGAATTTCAAAAACATTACCAAAATAAAAAGAAGAAACAAATTTGCTGGTTATATACAAAATAATCATTCATTAAATAACATTACATAAAATCTATTAAAGACATAAAAAATCACATAAACTAATGCAACTTGTACGTTAGATACATATTGAAATGTAACTGCATTTCGGAAAAAAAGATGGAGGTGGAGAGGTCTAAAGAGAGGGCGGTGAGCGGAATATAGAGGTAGTGATTCCAGTCGTCGGAGATGAGCATGTGGGGGAAAAGATTTTTGAAGTGGGGAATGGCTTACGAGGGTAAAATAGAATTGGGGAAAATGTTACACTAAGGGCACGTTTGAATGCAGTGATTATTTTACGTGTTTTTTTGCACAGACAAATTTTACATTGCACGTGCAAGGAAACTTTGTACACTGTTTGTACATGTTTGTCTGTTTTTATGTTGTGCTATCATTTATACACATGTCTTTATTAGTAGTTGTTTGTCTCACATATGTGAAACTGTTTGTATATGTGCCAATTTATTATGTTAAAAGATAATAATATTATAAATAGATAAAATATTTTTTTCAAATGATTATCAAATATATTATTTTCTTAAAACCAAAAAAATTTATGAAAAATATATTATATATGAAAATTTTAAATTTAAATATTGCATATATTAGTTTTTTATATATATATAAGTCAATGTGGTTTAAAAAAAGTTATAATATAATAGAATATAAACAAAAAATAATTTGATTTCAACTAAAAAATAATCCTACAAGGTTTTTTTTATATTTTATAAATAACAATTTTGTTGGATAATATATATGATAGTTAAGATTTCTTGATATATTTTAATATTTTCATGACACAATAGTATTTATTATCCACACAATTATATTATTGTAAGTTATATAAATTTATAAAACATAATTATCTATTTTATTACTTAAGATAAAATTAGGAGATGAAATATTTATTTTGAATAATATGAACTTTAATAAATTTGTTAGGGGGTAAAAATGTAAAATTGTTTTACAAACATTTGAGAGGTGTGAAAATAAAATCTGTTACAAATGAAAACACATGGGTTGGTTGGGATTTTGTTTGCCCCATTTAATGAGGTAAATGAAAACTCTGGGATTTTATTTGTTATACTTTAAATATCATAACCAAACAAAATATTATGTTTGACCATGTGCAAATGAAAATTCACCCCCATTTACACAGTATCCAAACATGCCTTAAATGAAACTACTGAAAAATGTGTTTTTATGTTGATTTAAAATGAATGGTAGTACTGTATTTTATAATTTTATTCTCTCGTAGAAAGTCAACAACACAATCACTAGAAATAAAAGCCTAATAGGCCCTGTGAAAGAAGCCTATAAACTGGGCGTGAGTATATATAATGTGAAAAATCAGTGTAACAGAGTTCATAATTTTCAGATACTTTTTAATGAAGAATTCTCATAGCAAAATCAATAAAATAATTTTTTTTAACACTATCATCAATCAGGATCGTCCAACTCATGCGATAAGACCACGACTACACAGTTACCACGCGATTAGGTTTACAACGAATGGACGGATATGACCCTCCAAGAGGACTCTCATATCCGACGGTCGGTGTCCCTTATCGTAAACATATATAATGCAAGTCCGAAAAGCTTTCCTCGCCTTTCAAGCGCTCTAGGGTTTTGCATTCGGTGCCGCCGCCGCTGCAGCAACAATGGTACTCTCTCTCTCTCTCTCTGTGTGTGAATCGATCGATTAAGCTGAGTTTCATCTGATGCTCTTCTCTGTCTCTCTGTGATCGCCGCAGCCGTCGCACAAGACCTTCCGGATCAAGAAGAAGCTCGCGAAGAAGATGAGGCAGAACAGGCCGATCCCTCACTGGATCCGCATGAGGACCGACAACACCATCAGGTCCGATCTCCCTCCTCTCCTCTCTCAATCTCCACCGTTCAATTCATGATCCCTTTCGGTGACCTCTGTTCTCTCTCGCTCTCAGGTACAACGCGAAGCGCAGGCACTGGCGCCGTACGAAGCTAGGGTTTTGAGGCGAGTATTCGATCCTTTTGTGGTTCGAGAGTTGAAAGTTTAGGGTTTTGGGGGTTTGCTTTGTTTAGGCATGCAATGGCGGAAGTGTGCTTTCTTTGTCTTATTTTGAGATGTAGACTTTAATTATATGTTTTAGTATCCGCAGTTTTATTTATTGACTCTGATATTGGGATGTCCTATCATTTTATGCTTTAAAGCGGATTGGATTCTCCATTCTATGTTAGTTGATTCCATCAATTACTGCATGCCTGCTCTTTCGTGTGATTTAGTGCATCTTTATGTCTTACTAGTCCCCGGATTTTAATTAGTGGTGTTTGTTAATTTAGTAGCAAATGGTATACTTTCTGTGAATGTACACATTTGTTGGTTAGGAGTGAGTTTGACGTGTCTTATTTTGATAGTTATCTGTTATGTTTAGGATTGATTCGGTTTTCTTCAATGCAATGTGATTGTTTTAGCTTAATTGAATGTTTGTTTTTGGTTAGGGAAAAATGGATGTTTCCAGCTTAATTTATCCCTGTTTGGCAATGCCTGGGCCTTGAAATTTTTTTAATTTCATAAATATATGATGCCATCTAGATGAACATCACAGTTTAGTTCACTGCTGTAGTAGTACCAATGGACTTTTCTTTTTCTTGTTTTTGGCAGTTACTCATGACGTAACTCTTGTTGCGGTTACTCGTGACCTAAAAAAAGCCGTGTGAATATTATGATGAATATATCAAAAGGAAAATAAGTTTCTTTATGGCCATGTCAGCCACATGTTAGGGTTATGTCTGTAGGGTTAGATGAAAAAAGATATGTTTGCAGGCTCAGATGGAAAAGAGTAATGTTTATTAAGACAAGCAACGAGAAATAATGCTGGATTCATTTATGAATAGGAAATGAGATAGAAAAATGAGATTTAAAAATATCTGGATTGTTTCTTTAGGGTCAAATATTTGTGTTCAATTACATTTGAAGCTATAATTCTGCTCTCATATAATTCAGGTTGTGCCATTCCACTTTTCATTAAAAAAGATTGAAAAATGAAGAGAAAACTTAAGTACTAGGCCTGCCATGATAGAATATGCTGTCATTTATTACTTTTTTCCCTTAAACTTATATAATGAGAATTAGGAAGAGTTCATGTGAACTTATTTATATCAGCTAGTTTGTGAAATCCGAAATGGATGGTGCTCTAGGGATTTTTAATTTGTGGCATATCGATTATCAAGTACCTTAAGATATATGAGTATCTGAATTTTACTAGATATATGAGTACCTTAAGATATATTAGTAACATGTCAATCATACAACCTATCACTTGAGTTTTCTGTCACTATGGTTAATTCTTTTGGTCAACTATTTTTTTTGCATCTGACAGTTCAAATTGTCCATGCACTCCTGTTTTTGGTGGCTTTATATCTCTGAAGACATTTCATAAATATCTTGGCATTTGATTTCCTTGTGGTTGTCCTTTTTATGGTGATCAACATTATTTTTGTTGTGGATGATTTGTATGCATCATCTTTGTTTGCTTTGTGGTTTATTCTTTGATGCTGAATGCTTGAATGGAAATAAAAACTGAAGCTCCAATAAGGCTGTTGTAGAATGTATGTGCAATGTGCATTATTATCTGATTATTTGTCGAGTTTTATTAAGTTGTCATCCATGCTTAAGGGGATTGAATTTCACCATGAAGTCTTGTTTAGTCATGCTGCAGAGTACGGAACATAATCCTATTTAAATTCTGTATTATTTGAAATGTGTTTTTAGACCGTGAGAATGTTAGATCTGAATTGTTTGCATTGTTAGTTTCTGTAGTCATGGTTCTAGTAGAGTTCAGGAGGCAGTTTATTCTGAATCGAACCTTGGTGTTGCGAGTTTTGCCTGGAAGGGAATGCCTAGATTTTTAAAGGTGTTTTTTTGCATATATACTTGTAAAACTGATATTGTGAAATTACCCTGCCTATATCCGATCTAGCAAAAATACCCCTGAAATTTACAGAAATTGTGCAGCGATGCCCCTGTAGTTAACTTCCGCTAGGTTTGGTTAGAGAATACCAGTTAGTCACATTTAACCATGGTACAATGTCTATAATACCCCCCACATCCTAAAAAAACCTTCTTCCCCAAAGCATCTTTCACTCGTCTTCCTTGTTTTCTTCCTTCGTCTCAGTCTTATTTTAAATGACTTCACATTTTCACTTATTCCATTGTTTCTCCATTTGATTGAGGTTGAACCGTTGAGGTTAAAAGAGGAATCAATTAGCTATTCGACTAATAGTGCGTTTGGTTGCATAATTGATTTTGTAGGAATTTGGGTTTTAAAACTGATTTTGCAGAAAGCTCACTCCTTCTAGCTTTTGGGAATTGCAATTTTTTGATATTATTTGCCTGAAAACTGTATAGAGGAAGCTGTTACAGTAAAATTATTTGGTTGCATGATTATAGAAACAAGTTTCTTGCAAACACAAGCTGTTAAATCGTGCAATCAAACGTTGCATTATGGTTGTACAATTGGAAAATTGATTTTAGATAAAAGTTGTGTTTAAAATTGATTTTGTAAGAAGTTGTTTTTTCACAGATTCTAGAAAACTTAAAGTTTTAGATCTTTTTTTTCATAGAAATTTGTCTGTAGTTTTTTTATCATAGTTTATCTGTTTGAAAACAAGCTTGGGAAAATCAGCTTCTTACAAATTTAAGGGCTCAAACCCATTTTCAAATGAGTCTAAAAGTAAGATTCAAACCATTTTCACATCAAATCCTCTATTGTTAGTGATCTTGATTGTATAGTGCACTTCAAAATTCACGATGCAAGAAGTAAATCATGATTAAAAATTTAGAATGAACATAGAAATATGATGAACTCATTTATACAATAATCAAATCAAACCAACAAAGAACCAGTCAACAAAACCTAAAAATAAAGATGATTCGTCTTGAAAATCTGATGAGGGGTTTAATTTGAAGACCAAAAACTTTGAATTGAATGCAGGGATTTGTTTGGGGAAAAAACAACTTCAAGTCGCTTGAGTCAATGTGTTTTGAGTCAATGTGTTTTTCAAATTAGAGAGGAGGGGAAATTGGGTACTTAGTTATTACACGATTTGATTGTGCGATTGCGCAGTTTTTGCGATTGTAGCAAGTTGGTTATGTAATCGTGTAACCAAACAGTTTTGTAATAACAGTTTCCCGTAAATAGATTACAAGTAAATAGTGTTCAAAACGCGTTTTGAGAAAGTTGGAGGAGACAATTCTTACATAATCACTTTTAAGCCTGGTAATCGAATTACCAAACGCTAAAGTCTGCACAGGTGGGTTTGAGACTCATTTATAAGTGCAAGTGAAAAGCAAACCTCTTTTGTTTTTTAAAAGCAAGTGATCTCACTATTAATTTCAAGAATATTTAGTGAATTTTTTATAGATGAAATTTATGTTGAAATTGCGTCATCCTTGCTTATGGTAAAGGGAAATGCATGCCGATTAAGTTACTCATTTAATGTTTATTAATCTTTTAGGGATAATTGCATATTTTTTTTAGCTGATGACTGATAAAATGCTATTACACTCAGTCTTTTTTAGCTGATGACCAATAAATTGCATAATTTTTTTTAGCTGATGACCAAATTTAAGAATCCCAAACCACAATGTGATTGGAAAGATTCTTTTTTGTGAAAGATTTCAGATCCGATTTTTGTAAAAGATTTCTTTTTATATAGATTTGAATTCTCATGCATGTAATATATACATTATTAATCAATATTATTTCTTTAAATGGGTCTGTTTTCAATTAGTCATTAAAGTTTTTAATTTTATTTGAATTTGGTGACATGATCGTTTTAGAAATGCTATTAATTGTCAATAAAGAGTTCTTTTATCAAAAAATAAAAAAATATAATTTCTTTATATGTGAATTCCTTTCTTACAAAAGGATGAAATTAAAATTTAAAAAAAAAGAAGGAAAGGAGAGAGTTCATATATGAAAAAATTTCATTTCTCTCTTATTTTGTGAAGTTTATTTTGGCTTCTGAAAAGTTGGGTGAGTTTTCTTTTTTTATTCATTTCTTCATATTTAGGTCCCTACATTTAAATGTGTTCCTTTTTAATCCTTGGAAAAATAAAGGGGAAATTAATTTAAATGTAGGGACAATTGTTTACACCATTTCTTATTGGGTGGGAAAAATAAAGGGGAAATTAATTCAATTGCTTACACCATTTTTTACAATGTTATTTATTATGCATCTATGTACATAATAAATACAATATTTACACAAATATAGATGCATAATAAATATTACGAGAGTAAATATAAGAAATAAAATAAACTGGTAACTTAGTTGTGACAAAATAAAATATTTGAGCCGAGCCGAGCCGGAGCCGAGCCCGAGCGGCTGACAAAATACAAAAAGACAAAACAAAATCCCTTATAAATCAAAACGACAGAGAAATTGGAGTGAGCTAATAAATAACATAAAAACTAAAAATGTTAGGTACAATTTATTTTTCAAACCCAATTATATATAGATACATGTTTTGATTGTTTAAAAATAATATACTTAAATTATATACTTTTACAAAACAAAATTAAAGTATGTACATTAAAATTTTGCATGGATTCATTTTCATGAAATATAAAATTTTCCAAAAGAGTTAATATACATAGGGAACATGTTAGAAATAACTACCACGTCTAGTTGAAAAAGATAAAGAGAAAGAAAGAAAATACAATTTGAAGGTTATAAGAGGAATCCAACACTTCATACTTCATATCCTGCTGCTCCGTGATCTCGTCATACACTCATGTATATGAGATCAGGTTAGGTCCAAACCAAACCGCCACTTGTATAATTTGTCTCTTGGTGTGCTCATTGTTCAATGACGTCTCGTGTTTGCGCAACCGCCGCCCATAGTTGTCTGGAAATCCTACATTAGATCTTATCATTTCAAGATAATCATATCAATAATGACGATGGATATATATTTTATTGTTAAATTCTTTCATTAAATGATAATCACACATTATAATGTTCAATATATTATCTTGAAATAATAACATTTGGTTTGGACCTAACCTGATCTCACAAATGACTAGATATATAAAGTGAAATTAGGGTTAAAACAATACTGTGTAACAACATTCCATAAAATTCAAGCTCTGAATAAAAGCAAGAACCAAAAATTTGGATTTGAAGTAGATTTAATGATAAATATCACACTTTTTAAGGGATATCGACACAACAGAAATCTTTGCGATTTGATTTTAATTTTTCTTCAATGATAAAAAAAAGGAAATAAAGAAGTTCCATTTCAAATGCATAAAATCACGATGAACCAATGAGAATAAGTCAAATAAATACCCCAAAAATGGTCAGAATGGGCATGCATGATTTTCATATAAATCTTAAATTAAAGGGTTTTTTTCATATACACCCTAAAAAAATATGATATTTATTTTTATACCATTACAAACATATTATACCATTCAGATTAAAAGTTTACATTTTTTCATATTCTTTCATATAAAATTATATTTGTGTATATAAAAAATATAGAAATTCAACTTTTAAACAGAAGATATTTAATCAACAAAAATAATATATACCTTAAATATTTATATTGATTACATTAATGAAATAAAAGTAAGATAAATATTTTTTTTATTTAAATACATATCATAAATAAATTATAAATGATTAAGTTGTGGAAAAACTCAATATATTTATTAATTTAAAACAAATATGGAAAGTGGAAAAAATAATCAATCAGATTATTAACACTAAATAATTTAAGTTATTACAAACAGTAGACTACTGTTATAATTATTTTTTTTAAGAAAGGTACGTATTTAAGTTTTACTAATAATAAGAGATAAAATAGCATATTTTTTACATTAAAAAGATTTAGATTGTATACAAATAAATATGTGATTTATAGTGATATAAAAATAATTAGTATGAATTTAAAGTAAATATATGCAAACAAAAAACACACACCCCTAAAATTAAAAGTATTTCTATTCAAATCAAAGTAATATTATAATTAAACATTCACTCAGTCACTCATCAAAACCACCACCAACGATTCATGTGGATGTCCACATAATTTGGTCAAACATGGCCTCTAAAGAAGCCACGTAATCCTCTCTCTCTCTCTCTCTCTAAATAAAATAAAATAAAATAAAATGTTATTATTAGAGCAAATCTGTTAGAGAGAGAGAGGCAGGTCATCTTCAACCGAACTCCTATTTTGTACATTGTTGGCCTAAACCGAAAAAGAGAAGAAGAAGAACAGGAGGAGAGAAAAGGAAGGTTTGGAGAGGGAGGAAGCGAGGGACTTTTTTTAAAAAAGAAAACATGTTCTTGTTTTTATAATAAAAGTTTTTTAAAAAGAATCCCAAGCGATCTCTCTTTCCGATAATTTTTTTCTTCTTCTTCTTTTTCTTCCTTTGGGATTGGGATGGCCGCGAACGGTTCTTCGGGCCTCAGCCTGGAGGAGATAAAAAATGAGAGTGTAGATCTAGTAAGTTGGGACTTTTTTTTTGTTTTGATTGTTCACTTTTATGAATATCAACAATATTATTCTTTTTTCTTCTTTATAGAGTGATTTATATTTTAATTTGGTAATCTATCCTTTTGTTTTGGATTTCATTCAGGTGAAGACATGCATTTTATATTTGATAAGGTTTTTGATTGTTCATTTTTATGAATATCAACAATATTATTCTGTTTTTTTTAGAGTGGTTTATATTTTAATTTGATAAAAAAAATTTTGTATTGGATTTCATTTAGGTGAATTCATGCATTTTTTATTTGATAATGTTTTTTTGTTGTTGGTTTTGATTGTTCACTTTTATAAACTTTTTTGATTTGATAATATTATGATAATGAATCTAAAGACATTTTTATTTTAATATTATTAAGACATATAGCTTCATTCTAGATAGATTGATACTTATATATATCAGAACAATTTCTATTTGGTTTGGTTGTATTATTTTTATTCTGAAGATAGTTTTCATTTGGTTATATTTTTTTTTTGTTCTTTTTTAATATTATGATTATGAAATCTTTTAATTTTATTCAGAATAGATTGATACTAGTAGATATCAGAATAATTTCTGTTTGCTTTTATTATATTATTTTTGTTCTGTCTAGATCTATATTGTCAGGATAGTTTTTATTTAGTTGTATTTTAAATTTATTATATCATTTTTTTATCTTTAATATGGCTATTCCAACCTTTAGAATTACTATTAAGACATGTCCTAGCTTATCTAAATATAAATATCAAGGTTTATTCCTCTTAATCAAACAATTTTTTGTTTTTTTTTTTAATATTCTCACCTTATCTACCTTTATTCCTCCATTCAAGCAGAAACTAAAATATTTTCATACTAGATCACTGGTAACATCAGTAATTTTTTCAAAGTTTTGTAAAAAATGAAATCATATTCATGTGGGTGGTAAAATTGTGATATGGTTTGCAGGAGAGGATCCCAGTGGACGAGGTGTTTGAGCAGCTGAAATGCACGAAAGCAGGGCTTTCAACGGAGGAGGGGGAGCACCGGCTGCAGATATTCGGGCCGAACAAGCTGGAAGAGAAGGAGGAGAGCAAGTTGTTGAAGTTCCTCGGCTTCATGTGGAACCCACTCTCTTGGGTCATGGAGGCCGCCGCTCTCATGGCCATCGTCCTCGCCAACGGAGGCGGTAAGCCCCCCGATTGGCAGGACTTCGTCGGCATCGTCGTCCTCCTCTTCATCAACTCCACCATCAGCTTCATCGAGGAGAACAACGCCGGCAATGCTGCCGCTGCTCTCATGGCCGGTCTTGCCCCCAAGACCAAGGTAGCGTTGGCTATGTTGGCTGTACATGATGGATGACATTTGTTCATATTAAGTGAATCATTTCTTTAAAAAAAAATAATGTTTTTTCTATAAAATTTACTATTAAAATCAATCTTCATAGTTTGAATCCATTGAAGTTTGAAAAATAATTTTAATGTTATTGTTATTCTTAAAGTCTCCGTTTTGATAGCGAAATTGAGTTATTCTGGATAGATAACTGTGTCAATATAGATAACAAATCTACATGAATAAGAGATTTTCTGTTTGGTTGTGTTTTTTTAATTCTCATTGAAAAACGTAAGAATAAAGGTTGAGTTGTTTGATTGATAAAGAATAAAATATAAATATAGTGTAAAAAAATTGATTTGACATGTGGACCATTTGATGTATAAGAGGTGTTGATAGGTGATTTGATGTGATAAGATGTAAAAAGTTGATTACATGTGGGCCCATAAAAATAAATAAAGTGCGTATAGCTTATCCTATAAGTTACTTAGAATTGTTATACTCTCTTATACTCGTTTAAACTGGCTTAGTAATACCAAGTTATACTATGCAAACAAATAACCATTTTCCTTATTCATTCTTATACCATCCTTATACTACCCTTATACCCGCCTATTCCGCTTCCCAAACAAGACAAAAATTATTAAGAATAGTAAAGTGATTATTATTTTAATAATATATGTGTTATTCTTTCAATAACTTTAATAATTGTTCAATATAAGAACAATTTTATAACAATAACAATTTATATTAATAATAGTTAAATCTTTATTATTAACAAAAATAATAAGAATAACAATAAATTTATTATTAATACTCAGTTTCATAATTAATTTGAAAGTGGTAATGAATATTCTACTTGAACTGACATTGATTCATTAAGTGAAATGGATTCATTCATCACACATGATTTCATTCACGTAAACTTAATTTTTTCATAAAAATAAGTGATTAAGCATTGATTGCGTTTGCAGGTCTTGAGGGACGGGAAATGGCAGGAACAAGACGCAGCGATCCTGGTCCCAGGCGACGTGATCAACATCAAGCTCGGCGACATCGTCCCGGCGGACGCCAGGCTCCTGGAGGGCGACCCTTTAAAGATCGACCAATCGGCCCTCACCGGCGAGACATTCCCTGCCACGAAGAGCCCCGGTGATGAGGTCTTCTCCGGTTCGACCTGCAAGCAGGGTGAGATCGAGGCGGTGGTCATTGCCACCGGCGTCCACACTTTCTTTGGCAAGGCCGCCCACCTCGTCGACAGCACCAACAATGTTGGCCATTTCCAGAAGGTTTGCAGCCTCTCCCACAACCAAATTTTTATATAGATTGTGTGCTTACTTTCGCAAAGTGTTCATTCAGTTTTGATGATTTATCACATTTTTTTTTCATAATTTAAAATTTTACTTCTATTTGTTGTTTTGTGTTCACATTCAATATAGAAGTTCTTTTATGCATTTTCTGGATTTTAAATATTTGTCATACATGAACTTTGTAGGTTCTGACTGCAATTGGGAACTTCTGCATATGCTCCATCGCGGTGGGAATCCTGGTGGAGATTGTGGTGATGTATTTCATCCAACACAGGAGGTACAGGGATGGGATTGACAATCTGCTGGTGCTGCTCATCGGAGGGATTCCGATTGCGATGCCCACCGTCTTATCGGTCACTATGGCCATCGGATCTCACAGGCTGTCACAACAGGGAGCGATCACAAAGCGAATGACTGCGATTGAGGAGATGGCAGGGATGGATGTCTTGTGCAGTGACAAGACCGGCACGCTCACCCTAAATAGGCTCACCGTCGACAAGGCCATCATCGAAGTGAGTCAATACTGACAAGCACGAAATTCAAGATATATATTTTAAATGAATGCATATGACTTTTAGATGATAAATTGAATTTTCATTGGGCCTTGCAGGTGTTCGAGAAGGACATGGACAAGGACTTGGTGGTCCTGTATGCAGCTAGGGCTTCGAGGGTCGAGAACCAAGATGCGATCGATGCGGCCATCGTCAATATGTTGGGTGACCCCAAGGAGGTAATGGTGCAATTTAATTGTTGTTGGCATGAACTAGTGACATTAAAACAAAGTCATGTTAGTCACATCTCTTGTGCCAATGCAGGCCCGCGCAGGAATCACAGAGGTCCATTTCCTCCCCTTCAATCCAGTGGACAAGCGCACCGCCATAACCTATATCGAATCTGATGGCACATGGCATCGCACGAGCAAGGGAGCCCCTGAGCAGGTTTAATTGAATCTTATCAGATCTTGTCAATCTAGACCGACTTGCGACATGTCTCACCTTACATGTTTAATTATGATGTATCAGATCATCGAGCTTTGTAACATGAAAGAGGACGCGAAGAGGAAGGTCCACGCGGTGATTGACAGATTCGCCGAAAGGGGTCTCAGATCGCTGGCGGTGGCAGAGCAGACTGTGGCAGAGGCGAACAAGGATAGCCCCGGCGAGCCGTGGAAATTCTTGGCTCTGATGCCACTGTTCGATCCACCAAGGCATGACAGTGCGGAGACCATAAGGAGGGCTCTCAACCTTGGCGTGAACGTCAAGATGATCACCGGCGACCAGCTCGCCATCGCGAAGGAGACCGGACGCCGCCTCGGCATGGGGACCAACATGTATCCATCGTCGTCCCTCCTCAGGAACAACGGCACGGACGAACACGTCGCCACCCTCCCCGTCGATGAGCTCGTCGAAAAGGCTGATGGCTTTGCTGGTGTTTTCCCAGGTATGTTCTCTTAGTCACAAAGTATTTTGAACTTTATTTTTTTTTAATATTTACAAAAATTCAATGATTGAGTATTTTCTGTAACTTTCAAGTCAAATTATGTGTTCGGTATCTTTAATATTTGAGTATTCATTTAGTTATCGTAATTTAAAAATTTTACTACCACAAGCTATTCGCGTGGTTGCCTTCATACTTGGCATTGGAATTTTTGTATTCTTATCAAAAAAATAATTTTAACTATCTCGTGCAAAAATTGTGACTATTTTTCACTTATGATTATATTAGTTATTCGGTTGCTTTGTCTCATGAATTATTACATTTGATCATCTTAATTCATGTCAAATATAAATATAATTGAATCATTGGCTAATGTTAAAAGTGTCCAACCTCAGTTCTTCATGTTTGTAATGAGATATATAAAATCAACTATCACAATATATATTCCATTAGAATCAATTTGACGGTCATTTTTATTCTCTTTCTGTCATAACATGTGAAAAATTTCTGTTTAAAATCATTCATTCCTGTGTTCATTCTTACAACACATGATAGAGCACAAATACGAGATAGTGGAGAGGCTGCAGAAGAGGAAGCACATATGCGGGATGACGGGCGACGGTGTGAACGATGCCCCAGCCCTGAAAAAAGCGGACATAGGCATCGCGGTGGCCGACGCGACCGACGCAGCCCGCAGCGCCTCGGACATCGTGCTGACGGAGCCGGGGCTGAGCGTGATCATAAGCGCGGTCCTGACGAGCCGCGCGATCTTCCAGCGGATGAAGAACTACACCATATACGCCGTGTCGATCACCATCCGAATCGTCCTCGGCTTCCTCTTGATCGCCCTCATTTGGCGCTTCGACTTCTCCCCCTTCATGGTCCTCATCATCGCCATCCTCAACGACGGCACCATCATGACCATCTCCAAGGACCGCGTCAAGCCGTCGCCGCTCCCCGACTCGTGGAAGCTCAGAGAGATCTTCACCACCGGGGTTGTGCTCGGTACCTACCTCGCAGTCATGACCGTCGTCTTCTTCTGGCTTGCCCACGACACCGACTTCTTCTCTGTGCGTATCGTTTTGATTCTGTTTGCTTCCTGTAAAATTAATTTTAATTATATGAAAATGCTGATTGATAATGATTGAAGAAAAAAAAATGATTGAAAGCAATTTTCATAAAAATGAGTGAAACTAAAGTAGTTTTTAGATAATTGATTCTAGAAATTAATTGGTTTCGTGTTTTTAATTTATCACATGAAAACTCTTATTGAAAACGACTTTCATGAAAACAATATTGTTTTTTTTTTTTTTTTTTGAGAAATGGGTGAAACCAATTATTTTGAACTAATTTTGATCTTTATGTGATTTAAAAACCAACAAACATTTTCTATGAAAAAAATTAATTGAGAATATATATATTTTAAAATAGATTATTTTAATCGCATAAACTCATTTTTTTTTTAATATTGTTTTTAGGTTTGATAAGTTTGAATACCAAAAAGTCTACATAGTTTGAATATCTTCATGCATGCCAATCAAAACATGAATATGCATGCATGAATATGCATGCATGAATACACCCCTCAAATGGTGTTAAATGTAGGATCACTTCAATGTGAGGTCAATAAGGAACAACGACGAGGAGCTCACGGCGGCTCTCTACCTACAAGTGAGCATAGTGAGCCAGGCTCTCATTTTCGTCACCCGATCGCGTAGTTGGTCATTCGTCGAGCGTCCCGGCCTCCTCCTCCTCGTCGCCTTCCTCGCCGCCCAATTGGTTAGTCACATTCTCTCTTTTTCAGTGGTTGACAAGAGAATTTACCGTTAAAAGGTTATGAGTTTCATATATCTCTCTCTCTCTCTCTTTCTCTCTTGTCTGTATAGATCGCCACTTTGATCGCCGTCCTCGCACACATGCAATTTGCTAGAGTGAGGGGCATCGGATGGGGATGGGCCGGGGTCATCTGGGTCTACAGCATCATCACCTATCTTCCTCTTGACATCCTCAAGTTCTTCACCCGCTACGCGTTGAGTGGAAAGGCTTGGAATAACCTTCTCCAAAACAAGGTAAACGAATAATGAAAGAAAGTGAAGGAATTTAAATAAATAAAAAGAAATCATTTTCTTTTTAAACAACTTATTCAGTAATGGATCATTATATAAAATGATAACTCAAATTCTCTCCTAGGATGTATTCTTGTTTTGCTATTCATAGTTTCAATGGACAGACTGCGTTCACGACGAAGAAGGATTACGGGAGGGGAGAAAGAGAGGCTCAGTGGGCACTTGCGCAAAGGACCCTCCATGGACTCCACCCACCAGAGTCATCATACCTTCCAGTGGATGAGAACACCAATTCCGATAATATCGCGGATCAGGCCAAGCGGCGCGCCGAGTTAGGCAGGTAAGAAAAAAATATTTTTATTGTCTCACATGCTAAACATATGAGATTATCAAAAATCAGTTTTCTATTGGAAACTGATCCGACTAGATTCCATCCTCTATGCAAACTAGTCATGCTCATCTTTTTTAGTATGCATAAGCATAACATTGTCATGTGAAGGATAGTTATTTGATTGCATTGGACAGGCCAGTAGACTTTACACATGTTTGATTTAATCTGGATGGACATAAGTAGTCATTGAATTGTTTGATGGGATTGAATTATGATACATCTTGGTTTGCTTTATTTTTTCAGGCTGAGAGAGCTCCTCACGCTGAAGGGACATGTTGAATCTGTGGTGAAGCTGAAGGGGCTTGACATTGAGACCATCCAACAACACTACACAGTGTAGGGACTCAGAGAGACTTATGATAAGAGAGAACAGACACTGTTTTGACTTATTTAATCTTTTAATTATTGTTGGGTGAACATGTAATCAGGGCATGGGAGGGCTGGTATAATCTCTAACAAGTGCTGGTACTATATTTTTTAGTCATCCTTCTTATGATGACAGTACTTATATAACCGCCTCTGCCCTCTCTTTTTTTTTTATCTTTTTTTCCTTCCATGTATAGGATGATATATATTTCAGCTCCATTAGCATACCTGAAAATATTGGTTTTTGTGGCAGAGTTTGGAATCTATATGGGGGAATGTAAAAATAAATTTTATAAGGATTGCATGATTGATATTTATTAGCATAGCCTTAAATCATAAACCAGTTGATTTTAATAATGGATGATATTAGGGTCCCATTTGCATCCCCACCTTTTCATTTTTCTACCAGGATATATAAAGGGATAATTGTTATTCTATCCTTTACACAGAATAAAAAAATATTTATTTAAAAGCAGAGCAGTTGTCCACACTTATGATTTTTTTTCTGTTTATAACAAACACAATATATTTTTCTCCCATGCACTTAACCCCCCCCCCCCCCCCCCCAACCTCCATCAAACAAAGCCTGAGCAAATGCATGGCCGGTTGAGTTGCATCATCTGAAAGATTAAACTATCGAAGTAAAATGGGGATAACATCATATGTATTCGATAGATCAAAATACCAAAGTTGTACAAACAAAATCACTGCACATGAGATACAAAAAACAAGTTTACAAGGAGTCACTTCGCTCTCACTATGCAGCAGTTCATGATATTCTGGTTAAATTTGTTGATTTTCACATGTCAAAAGTCATTGATACTTCAATCAGACGTCCACAATATCACCTGGCCCCTACCAGTCGCACAAGCCAGGTTTCCATGTCTGTATGGATGTGTGGCAAATTGACGAGGAATCGCATTCATCTGTGGACTATGTATGGCAGTGATTGTCTTCTGTGGGACAGAAACAATGCCATATGCTTTTATCGAAGATCCAACAAAGAGATGAGAGTCATCCCAACCCCATATTGCTCTGTACAATACAAATAAACGCAGGGATCAGAAGAAACAAATGGCGATCATGTAATGTGTCTGTAAGAAAGTGAACACTGTGTTCTTTCATGGCTCATGGCGATACATCAACCACCTCTTCAATTATAAGACTGAAGTAACTGATACATAAAAAAGAACATATATACAAGATGATGTCAGAGTTGATAGCTGGTAGCTTACTCATAATTGTAAAATTTGATAGAGGATGTTATCAGACAGTAAATGTTCTTACAGTGATGTGTAAAACTTAATTGTTAGGAACAGAACACAAACATTATTTGAAGGATGAAGTTCTAAACAGCCCCACATCTAGCTATGTTTTTTGCCCCAACAGGTAACAAAAGTTCTACACAGTCTTCTCAAAGTTGTAACACTTTTGGTCTCCTTTTATCCTCTTCTAGCTGAATCTCATTTTGAAGGTTTAAGAAAAGCCTCAAGATGGAAACCCTTTGCCCCATTGAATGGAAACTAAAACCTACATAACTAAAACTAAATAAAGAGAGAAAGAAGGTCATACCTGATATTAGAAACCCAGGTTCCAAGCTGATTGTCATGCCAAGGGCAGGCATTTCAACAACATTATCATCATTGTAGACTCTGACACTATACTCGCCACTGTATCAATCATTAAGTTTGAAAACATCAGTAGTCCATAAAATTTCACCAACTCAAAAGGAAAATGAATAATTTTTGAAGATTCTATCATCAAATATAAAGTAATTATCGTTGCACAAGTAAAATACATATTATACATTTAATATAACAATGTATATATTGTTAATGAGACATGTTTTAACAGGAATAAACTTTTAATGAATAGTGCACATTCAATACATGAACTAGTTAATAATTTGGAGCATTAGGAAGCAAGTTAACTAACAGGCTTAAGATCAACAATACAAACCTAATATATAAAAAAAACTCAGAACTTTATAAGGAAATATGCCATGGAGACTAGTGAGATGTACTGATGCTTCATGAATACATAAAAGTTAAAGAATCCCATAATCATGTTAAAACAATGAACTTGCTAAAAACCTTAACAGTATGACCGACCATGGCATTCAGAATTGGAAAATTGTGCTTATAATAAAGCTAAAAGATAAACAAAGGTAATCTTAATTATACAGACCTTGTTGTCGCAAGGCAGTTTCCACTGGGTGAGAAATAAGCAGAACGAACGGGATAGTCATGCTGATGTACCTTCAGCTTTCTTGGTTCACGAGCATTAATTCGTCTTAAATCCCATAGACAAACAGTTCCATCAGCCGAACATGTGGCCATCACATTCGTATTTTTAGTATTAAAATCAATTGAGTCAATCCTTTCATCATGCAACTTGTATGAACATGAGACCTTCCCTGCTCTCTCATCCCAACCCATAAAATACCCCTCCCCCTCTCCAAAATAAATGCCCGTATTGAGCGGTTGCTGAGCAAGGGAGAAGATTGAATCATCACTTGAATAGATCATGTTAAAGCTCTCCTCTCTCACATCCATCAGACGAATGAATCCATCATAGCTGCTAGTGAGCATCTAAATGCATTTTGGTAAGAAACAAAACAAGCCAAGTTATATATGATAAAAACAGGAATTTTCAACACGGAAAATGGGGCAAAAGTTAAAAAAAAAAATCCATAAAGGGTGTACAGATAAACACAGGCAAAAAATTGATATCCTCCTTAATTTGATGCTCAAATGAACAATCTTTTGAAATTACCCCACAATTAATATGAGTATAATAACAATCAGGAGGAAATCTTAATAAGAATATAAAAAACACCCAATCAAAAGTAAATCAACAAAATTGCTCATTATGGTCTCCAACATTACAATAAAAGTAATATGAATAAATTCACACTACAAGCATTTCACATCATAAATATAGATTTCTAACAAATAAAAAAACAAAAAATAACAAACATGTAATGGGTGCCTAAACATGCAACATGAGGTGACATATAAACTCCCTCATCCAAAAATAACCCTCCAATGGATACAATATAATAAAAGAGTGTTGATACACTCATTTCATTTTGCAGCACGTCTGCAACCCAAAAATGGTCCCCCAGCCAACTATATACTGCGATAGTGCAGCATACACTGCATTGTCAAAGACTCACAATGTATGTCCAGTGTCACTATCGCAATGTATGAAAAATTAATTTTGTATCTCTGTGTATGTTTCACCTTTTATAAGTGTGTGCTTCAATAGAGGAGTATATATTTTTTAAAATAGGAAAACCAGTGTGAACTGTGGATGAGCTAAACATATAAATTTCCATAATAAAAATCAGAAACCCAATTGAAAATAAAAATAAAAACAGAGACAGAAACCTTAGTCAAGGAGAAGGGCTGGATCGAGATCCCGGACACGCGCCCGCTGTGCGGCGCATACAAATAAACCCCGGTGCCATCACCGTCCGATCCCCCATCGCCATCAATGTCCCAGAACCCGACCCTCCCCATACTGCTCCCCACGACGACCACCCTCCGATCGACATGCGGGAAGAACCGCAGACACGTGAGCTCCGCGGTCGTGATCCTCTCCTCGGCCTCGGGCTCCAGCTTCATCGTCACTCCAGGATCAAAAGCGGCTGCTCCATTGGAGGCCTTAGACGCGGTGCTCGCCATGTCAAGGATCGAGTCGACGATGCCGCGGTCGGAGCCGGATTGGGGTTCGAATTGGAGGGCCTTTTCCATGGTGAGGTGGGCGAGGCGAGCGGGGTTGGAGGGAGGGAGGACGGCGGACGGAGGAGGAGGGCGCGGTCGCGGGGGGAGCGGCGGATCACCGGAGGATTGGAGGGTTTGGGTTTGGGAGGGTTTTGGGAGGTGCGGGCGCGCTTGGCGGAGGCGAAGGAGGAGAGGTCGGCGGCCTTGCGGCGGAGCATGAGAGAGGCCATCATCTCGCCGTTCTTCTTTATGTTCTCGAGACGCCGTCGCTCGTACTCGGTTAGGGTTTCGGGCGCCATTAGAGAGAGAGAGATGAGTGAGAGAGAGAGGGAGATGAAATTGGGGATTTTGGGTATACGTGTAGGTAAGGGCGGGAAGACGAGGAGGTTTTCGATTCGTAGTGAGTCTTGTGTTTTTTTTTATTAAAACAAATAACGAAAAAAAGGCGCGCAGTGTGGGTGTTGATGTTGAATCAGACGGTTGTGGATTGATCCCTCCACAGTTCAGACCGTACGATTAAAAAAATAGAATTTAAACGTGATTAAACTTTTATCTCGAAAAAAGGGAAAATAAATTAAAAAATCTTCTAAGCCTAACGATATATTACTACCAAAAGACTAGCGATATAAATTATTTTTATATTGATAAAAATTTCAACATAGATAAAAAAATTGTTTTGTTTATTTTTAATTATTTTCATTAAAAAAACATAATACAGATATTTTTTTATTTAATTTAACATAGATAAATTATAAATAAAATGAATAAAATTAGAATAAAAATTTTTAAAATAAAAAAATATTTGCCATATGAGTTTTTTTATTTGACCTGTGAAACCCATTATATTAATATAATAAATTGATTGAATAATAACATAATTTAAATGGATTGTAATGCGATATCAGTTTATTCACATTTATCTTGTCATTAATATACTCATTTATTCCTTGTAAACAAATAGATTTTGGACTTATACCCCTATTCTATCGCCCCGTATTAAAAATTTTATGGCTAATTTGACGAAGGTTAAGATTTTGGGTGTGTCTAACCCCACCATGAATTTTCTGATCCCACATTCAAACTAAACCAACCACCTAAGTTTCAAACCCAAGCGAGCCCAATTTCGTTCAAAATACAGAGAACCATGAAAATCATCTTCAGGTGACGATGCCAGCCTCATGTGCTCCGGTTGTGGGATATTCATGCAGAATGAAGACCCCCACTTGCCCGGGTTATATGGGAGACCCATGTGGCCATGTCGGTCCGAGAAGAGGAAGAAGAGACCCGAGTGGTTTTTCCGATGAGTTCGACGAATCTGAGGCAAAAGACGAAGAAATTTTAGATGGGTCGGCGTCGAATTCTACGATGGACGGAGAAATTGAGGGACTTTTGAAAGACGTGTTCGATTGGGGCAACGAAGGAAAAGAAGAGAATTTGAGAGACTTGGATGGTTTCCCTCCGGCGGGACCTGGTTTCGGAAACCACTAAAGAGTGGTTGGAGAAGTGAAAGAAGGCGAAGAACAAGAAAGCGAAGAATTTGATTATGGAGGTTGATCACGGTTCGATTGATGAAGCCGATCGGGAGTAGCAGCGGGAGGTTGTGGCATTTGATTTGCGTGTGTTCTTGGAGGGATGAAGAGGGTGTTGGTGGGTTTAGTCATTTTAAAGACAACAGATAGTTTTTTTTTGTTTTTAGGCTGTGGGATCAGTTAAAAATACGGTGGGGATAGAAGTATCCTAAGATTTTAAGGATAAGTTATCATAATTTTAAGAGATAAAAAATTCATCAATTTTGTTCACATTCACATTTATCAAAATTAAGACAAAAAATAGAATAAATAATATCTCAACCTTTAAGTGAAATAACATATCCATATTTTTATTTCAAAATTGAAACTATTGTCTACAATTTATCCTGATTATTTTTTTTATATCAAATGGAGATAAATTATCATCTCATTCACTTATCTCCATAATTACCTCTCATCCCACCACTTATCCCCTGAGAAAATCATTAAAATATTCAAACCAACCATTTATAAAAAAAAGAGAAAAATGTTGCATTCAATCAATTTTACAATCCAAAACATGTGTTTTCAATTTTTTTTTAAAATCACATACGTCATAATTATCTATTGAAGTGATTTTTTTTATGGAAAATGATTCATAAGTCCCATTTTATAGGCCCATATAAACCCGATGAGATGACATTTGTGACATTACCCTTAATACCCCTGATTTGATTTTGGGTAACCTCCACCGTAATCAATGGGCGGTTAGGATCAGCGAATAATTCTCTGCATTTATTTTACAATTTTTCCATTTTGGATCTGCCTCATTCTTGAATCTCAAATTTTACAATGAAAATTTTTTCACGAGGCAATTCTTTTCGAAGAACAATTTGAAACTGATCAGATTTAATGTTTGATCGAATCTTGAAACCAAATTCATATCCGGAGGACTCTCTCATCAATTAATCTGATCGAAAAAAAAATTAAACTAAACACTGTGGTTTTCTTTTTGATGGAGGTTGATTCAGTTGGGGCGTTTGTAGTTATTTGTATATGCATTTTTTTTTCTGTTTCAATATTATGTTTTTTATGATAATTCTGGCAGTTTCATAATCTGGCATTTGTTACAATTTTTATATTGAATTTATTGTTAGATGTTAAATCTGACAGCCTTAAATCTAGAGCATTTGATCTTTAAATTATTTAACAATTATATCTCGAAGTCGATTACATTGTGGAATGTAACTAACTTTTAATTGTTTTATATAAACGAAGTCGATTACATTTATAAATGTAACTAACTTTAAATGCAATTTATTGTTAAAATTAAATTACATTTTATAAATATAACTGAATTTTATTCCGAACTTTAATTTTATAATGTGATTTGTGTTTCATTTTTGCATTTATTGAATAAAAATTGCATCAATCATAAATACTTTGTTTGATGATTAGAATCGAAAAATTACAGATTAACAACCGTGTTAAAAAAATGTTGATTATTCCTTATCACCATCATCACCATCGTTTTCTGGTTGAATGAGAGGCCGCAAATAAAAATTTGGTCTTTTTTGTGTTCTTGACGAAATGAGTTTTTTTGAATGATTTCGTTTTTCAGTTTCTTTTTAATCCTAGGGGATTTGAATTTCAGTTATGTTTTCATAAATGTAATTAATAGTTTCTGTTTTTTTTTTATCGGTTTTTTAAAAAATAGGTTTTGACTATGTTGATATATTTTTTGAAAAAGGTGAAAATGGATTTAATGAGGGAAAAAATCATGGGTTTTAAATGAGGGTAAAATTGTATTTTACCTTTTTAACCTTTTTTTTAAGTCAAACAAGTAACCAATGAGATAATGACACCTCATGGGGCTTGTGAACACCTAAATAGTGGGGCATGTGTAGCAAAAAAAATTTTATATAACAAAATATGAAAAATATGAAGTTGTTGTGAATAAAGTGGATACCCACCACTTCTCCTAGTCATAACCTCCCCCACTCTTCAACTCCATAACCACTCTCATTCAACTCCATAACCCCCACTATTAATCACCCCATTATTTACCCCTCACCTCTATAGACTTGTAACTCCCCACCTTTGGAATTCCTCAATGGACTCTATAAATTGAGATGTTTGTAATGTATTCCATAACCAACAAGTGAATAAGAAATCTCTCTCCACTTATCTTCTTTATATGTCTTGTGTGCTTTGTTTATGTATACTATTATGTTTATGTATTCTATTTAGTTCACAACACGTTATCAGCACGACGACGCTCTTGTCTAATTCGCTAAAGAGGTTTGTATTTTGGTGAGTTTATGATGCTCAAATAATCATGCTATATTTTATATATTGTGTACAACATGGTAGAGAATTTTATGATTTTCTTTTTTATAAAGAAAAAATGTTTTCTTACTTTATGCTACATAATTAAATATTCTCATTCGTTATATTCTTTTATATATATTTTTTAAGAGTGCATTTCTTTATGCATTTTTTATATGCATATATAAATCCATGATTTATAATAAAATCCCATCTTATGGGTTCTTATTTATCTCAAAAAAAATCCTTTTATTGGTTTATATTTTGATGATTATTCACGGTTTTGTATTATGGTGTTGTTGATATTGTTATCAACTTTTGTTAAATAAAAATGATTAAAGTAAAAAAAAAAATTTTGCAACTGGATTGATATATGCATGCAACTGTATATATATATATATATATATATATATATATATATATATATATATATATATATATATATATATATATCACATGTTGGTGTAGTTACTCTCTCCCACATTCATAGTAGCATGTATTAATTGTAGTTGAGAAAGGTAAATGACAAAAAAAAATTACAAATTTCTAAGCACAGGTGTTTTGATGATTAAAATTTGTGGCTTAAAATTTTTTCTATTTGACTATGGAATTATATTTTGATGTTTCACTTATTGCTTAGATTTGTGCTAACATCAGCCCTTATTCCTTGTATCAATTAATTTCATATTTATAAATATTTGATTTGAGATTTATTTTAATGTTACAATGTCATGTGTTCCTATAGGACCATACAAAAATTGTATTTACATGGATCCCTGAAGGACCATGTAGAAGTTATGAATTATGTGTCCCAATAAGACCATATGCAAATTTTATTTTATTTTATCCCTGAAGGACTAAAAAAAAAACATTATTACATGGATCCTTGCAGGATCATGTGAAAGATATGATTAAAATGTATCCCTGAAGGACCATATAATTTTTATTCCTGAAGGATATATATATACATAAATCATGATTGCTCGTATCCCTGTAGGACAAAATAAAAATTATATGATATTTTTTTTTAGGTCCTTGAAGGACCAAATGAAAAAAAAAAGATTCATGTATCTCAGCAGGAACATGTAAATTATGATTAGCATTCACCATTATCATCATAATGAAGAGGATTTAAAGATTAATTCTTCATTGACAAAGGTCCACCGACCATTATTCCTCAAATATGCTCCAGTTGTAGCAATATTGAGAGCATCAATTTTATATATTCTCGTTGCCGAACAACGATTTTTTTTTCTCATGTAACCCAACTCAATGGCATAGCATCAATACCTGAAGTAAATGCATTTTATTTTATGTTCGTCATGGAAGTTGTGGTCAAGAATGATGAGATCATGATTTATATAGTCAATAGCACAACAATCATAGAGTTTGTAAAACATCTCAAACCACTGGAAGTGATTTGCTATTAAACAAAAGCATAATTGAAGGGAAAAAGTTTGCAGAACAAACCCCTAACACAAGGAAAATGATTGTTATCAATTTTGTGCTTAAAATATGGTCACGTACCTGATGTACGATCAAATTTTGTCATTTATGTATTTTTTTTTATCATTTTTCTTTGTTATCTGAAATGCATTTTCCTATTTTTATATTTATCTTATTTATTTCATTTTTCTTTTTACAAGAATGGCTATGGTTGGTGACATCTGTCTGGTAGACAGCGCAACAACGCATACGATCCTACGAAATAAAACATATTTCTCGACATTGACATTAATCAATGCAAATGTTAATACCATCTCTGGTACTACAAAATTAATTGAAGGCTCCGGAAGAGCAAATATAATATTACCAGGAGGTACACGATAATGCATTGAACTATTCATTTGGGCGTATACTAAAGAACCAGAAGATTCTTTTCATCGATGATAGTTGTTACCGCATGATTTACGAATTATCAATTTAATGAGACAATATTCCCGTCATTAGGGGGAGGGAAGAATGTACCTGAAGTACGATATGTTCCTAAAAAACGACGAGAATTATCGTGGAATTCATCCACTCTGTCTCATCTAGACTCACGTACTACTCAACGTGAAAATCAAATTCCTAATGCATGCCAGAAGCGTGATAGATCAATAGGTTCAAAAGAATAAGCTCCCCATAAGTGGAGATCAAATGAAAAATCATGCTCTAATAATGATCCAGAAGAAGTTATACATAATGCTCCAGAAGAGATTATGAACAATAATTCATTTTCTCTAAAACTCCAGAAGAGTATAATATCCCTGAAGAGAAACGAGTTCCAGAAACGACAAACTCTTGAAGAGGAAAAGTTAAGTTATTGGTCAGATTTAGCTCTGCACCAACTCGAAGGCATTGGAATGATGTGAAGCACATTTTTTCGTGGAACGCCAGGCATGGGCCTATTCTATGCAAATGATTCCAATAATGGTGCACAACTGAAGGGTTATGCAGATTCAGGATATCTTTCAGATCCTCACAAGGCTCGCTCACAAACAAAGTATGTATTCATCTGCGGTGGCACAGCGATCTCTTGGCGATCTACGAAACAGACTTTGGTCACCACGTCTTCTAATCACTCTGAGATTCTTGCACTCCATGAAGCAAGTCGAGAATGCGTGTGGATAAGGTCTTTGGTTCATCATATTCGTACTGCATGCGGACTATCTCTCATTACAGATGTTCCAACAACTATTTATGAAGACAATGCAGCATGCATTGCTCAAATCAAAGGGGGATATATCAACGGTGATAGAACGAAGCTTATTTGTCTAAAATTCTTTTACACTCATGAGCTCCAGCAGAGACATGAAATTGATGTTCAACAAATTCAGTAAAAGGACAATCTTGCAGATTTGTTCATTAAAGCTTTGTCGACGTCAACGATCAAGAAGTTGGTGTATAACATTGGGATGCGACGAGTTAGCGACCAAAATTCTTGAAATCTTGTATTTATGAGGGGGAGTAATTTTTTTTATGACATTTTGCGAACTGTACTATTTTTCCTTCGCCTAGATTTTGTCCCAATGGGTTTTCCTGGCAAGGTTTTAACGAGGCAGTGATTAAACGCATACACCCGATTAAGTTAAATTGTACTCTTTTTCCTTCGCTTTGGTTTTTTCCCACTGGGTTTTCCAAGCAAGGTTTTAATGAGGCAATTATCTTAGCGTGGTGGTCATCCAAGGGGGAGTGTTGTGAATAAAGTGGATACCCACCACTTCTCCTAGTCATAACCTTCCCCACTCTTCAACTCCATAACCACTCTCATTCAACTCCATAACCCCCACTATTAATCACCCCATTATCTACCCCTCACCTCTATAGACTTATAACTCTCCACCTTTGGGATTCTTCCATGGACTCTATAAATTGAGATGTTTGTAATGTATTCCATAACCAACAAGTGAATAAGAAATCTCTCTCCACTTATCTTCTTTATATGTCTTGTGTGCTTTGTTTATGTATACTATTATGTTCATGTATTCTATTTAGTTCACAACAGAAGTAGATGTTCCAATAAATCCAATAGCATCATTTATAGAAAATTTTTAAAATTGTTTAGATGAGACATCACCTGGATACGTTGAATAAAAGGGGATAACCAGACATTTAATAAAACTGTAAAAACACTTAAAAGAGTGTAATAGAGCTCAATTTTAAAAAGACAAAGGGAGTAAGTAGACAGACTGACTCGTGACAACGCATGTAGGGGTGGTAAACGAGCTGAGCTTTGACATGTTCAAGCTCGGTTTGTTTATAAATGAGTCGAGCCGAGCTCACGAGCCGCAACGAGCTCAGCGTTCTTCTTCATTTTAAGGTTTTTAGAGGTTGAAAATAAAATTTTAACCTAAATAGTCAAGTTCATGAGCCTAAACGAGCATAACTTTGTATTAATTTAATGTTCTGATTTTACAAAGGAGTTTAGTCAAGCTTTAATTAACTTTTTATAACAAAAACCAGTCGAGTTTCAACACAAAATGAAGTTCGATCTAGGTCCCGAGCCTAACCGAGCTTTAAAAATTGTTCAAGCTCGTTCATTTGTCTAATTGAACGAGCTTAAATCGAGCCGAGCCCGAGCGGCTTGGTTCGTTTACCAGCCCTAAACGCATGTCATCGACTGTTCAAAGAGCTGAGGGTGTTTACAGAGGAATCAATTAAAAATAAAACACATCCACTGTCCAAAAAAATTCACAATTAAATGTGAGATATATATAACTCTTTTGACTTGATGATAACAGCAATAGAATATATTGTTTGCATTTCCTTAATATTGAGTGGAAAGCAACAGTGAAGATTAAACAATTTACCGGCAGTTTGGTTGGAAGAAAGATGAGTTGGTATAACTACTTCTGTGCAATGGTAATATATTTCAGGGACCAGGGACGAGTACGTTTGTTTCTTCATCAAGAATAAATGTGATGAAATTGAAGAATCAATGGTCGCATCCACAACTTTACAAGAGCATTGCAGAGTCTAGCCTCACACGGTTTAACCTAACAGTACCGAGAATGTACTCGGGTAGCTCCTTCTCCTCTCTAGCCTGCATGCATTAAAAGATTACAGTAGATTCAGTACCCAGGACCGGGGATCATAGAGTGGAAGGTTCATGCGTCAAACTTTGAAATTGAGATACTACAGTCCTGTTTGGAATGAACGTTCAAAAAGAATTTTTTTCATAGAAGCTGCTCTCTATCATATTTTTATAAAAACTATTTCCAACCTTTTTTTCTATATAAAAGTTCTCTCAACCAGTTTATTCATCCCCAAACTAGGGATTTTTAGTTTTAAGTCCCCGAAAACTATCGAATTTAGCGATCGATCCCTCACTTCTTCATATTTTGGTTTTAGTCCCTGTATTTAAATGATAATTTAAGAATAGGTCCCTCCCAGGGACTAAAAAATAAATTTAATAATTTAGGAATAAGTCCCTCCGAGGGACCTATTCCTAAATTATCATTTAAATGCAGGGACTAAAACCAAAATATGTGAGGGATCGATCGCTAAATTCGATAGTTTCTGGGGACTTAAAACTAAAAATCCCAAAACTATTTTGTTTTTCAACACAGAAACCAAAATGTGAAACTAAATGCTAAAGTTTGAAACTGATTATCTGAATATTGATTTGGCAGAAACATAATGGGTTTGACAATTGGTTCCAAACGGAGCTTATGCAATGGACACAAATTAACTAGACGATAAGAAGAATGGTAAGACTTCTAACATTTCATGAAGGAATAGAGACTAAAAATGCTGCATTTAATGTCTAAAATTGATCTCTCTTTTTTTTTGAAAAGTGGTGGGAGCTGCCTTGTGGATTTTGGTAAAATAGATGAAGCCCCAATGATTATGAAGCATCTCCTTAAAGAAAGAAACAAAAGAAACAAAGAAAAAACAGAGGAAAAACCTAAATCAAACGTAAATGTGTTTTTTATCCTGAAATTTAATACAACTTTTTCAAGCAACAAGATCATGACCTCAAAGTCTAACTAATTGCAAATTTAACAGAAGAGGCTTCAGATATAGTATCGCATGCCACTATAAGTTCTGCTCAACTTTAAATATGTACCCATAGTTTGAAATGCGGCTGCATGTACCATGCTGATGTGCACCCGGGGCGCACACCCCTCCCCATATGCAGCGCATGTGCACTCAAGTTTGAACTAAATTCTAATGGTGAATTCAGTTTGAACTGACTTTGAATGGTAAGAGGGCGTTCGAAATTCAATTCAAACTGACTTCGAATGGTAAAACCTACATCTGGGTAATTCGAACGGCAATATACCTTTCGAAAGCCGTTCGAACGCAATTCAAATGTCCAAAGGACGGCTGACTTACGTTATGTGCGACCGCATGTTTGGTACATGCGACCGCATATGCCATGTGTGGACCCCACCGCTTTGAACTTTGTTGTACCAACATCTCAAGTTGCATGCTACATCACATGTTTTTCGAAAAGCCTCTCTACACATAAAACTAGTTCCCTTTACGGTATTTAAGGGCGCATAGAGGTCAATATTACTCTGCTTTTAAAGTTTTAAATTACAAAACTGATGGTTGAAATTATCTAACTCAGTACACACAAGGTTCATAAAAAGCAAATAACCATAGAAGGATACATAATTACATACCTCAATCAAAATAGCAAGATCAACAACAATGCTTGTGACATAGCCCAGTACCAGACTGATAATGCTCCTCGCGACTGATGAAGAACCAATATCAACATCTATCTGTAAAATGTTAACCAATAGGTATATTAGAAACCTAGAAGATTTTCGCATCTATTAAATATCCTTGTTACATAAGAAAAAGTATAAGATTGCTTCCGCTGTGTGTGCACGCGTGTGTGTGTGCGTGTCTGTTGTGAACAAAAACTTGGCTTGAACAGGAATTATGGAGTTGGACATTTGAAAATCAAGTTATGTGCTGCCAGTACTAACTGAATATTGCCAAATATATCTAAAATTATATTTTGTGAATAATATTTAGGTTAACTACACACAGCACCTTATAAACCAAAACAACATTTTATTGATTCTTTTTCTTTAAGTTAGAAAAAAGGCCCCATTACACCTACCAAAAGGTATGCGATGCTAAATGGTGAAATTTATCCACTGTGTGGAATCCATGCTTTGAACAAGAAAATCAACTATTTATTACCTCCAAGAAGTTGTCTTGACGAAGGTATCTACATGTCACTGCTTTACCCAAGAGGCAAGCTTTGGTTCCAACTGCACGCTTTACCATCCAATATCCCTGAATGAATCATTATAAAGTTATCATAAAAAGTTATAGATAACGGACAAACAGAAACATTTGATATATCCTGTAAACCCCCACAGGTTAAACAATTCATACCTCTGCAATGCTTGGGATCAGTTTAAATCTCGAATCTCGAAACGTGTCAGTTCCATCAACAAATTTACCCAATAATGATTCTTTGTTTACGGGTCTCTCTGCTCCATAATAAAGAACCAAATTGTAGTTTGGTTTTGCAGGAACCTGAAAAATTCAGTGACCTCTCAGCACACAGATGACCAGATAAATATCCATACAGAGAAGCTCCTGACACAGAAAGACAAGGATCTAGATGGTTTACATGCCAATTACATGACAATTACCGTATTGTGAAAAGGACCATTATCGTAATATGATTTCAGTCTGTGGATGTGCTCCAAATGTAAAGAAAATCTGCGGATGTGGTATAAATGTAAAGAAAGCTCTAGGTGATGGGTGGCGGGTGGCCAGCCTCCAATGCGGAAGACTGGAATCATATTTCCTCCTAAATCTTCAGTTGCAAATTTATAAGCATTCATCAAATGGTTCATTGGTTAAACCAGTCATAATCACATTTTTGGCATTTAAGTTGACATTAAATGACATCATTCTTTAGAAGATCAAGTTAAAAAGGTATAAGCTTTCACCAGAGATGCTTGGATTATGGTTGATTTACTACATCACATTTTGTTTATTCCTCTATGATTCTACGTGTTATATGGGACGCTTTCAGTTAAAAAAAGAAGTAATCTCTTTTATTGTGATAATAAAAATATATGGATATGGTCATGATGGAGAAGTTAACAAACCTACAACATGCAAAGACATCCACAACTGAAATAAAGAGAAGCATCATATAAATACCTGTAAATTAATAACAAGGATGAATGGGAGCTTTCGCCCTGCTTCTGACTGAAGGGAAAAAATAATAAGTCAAGGTTCTAAAATCTATAATTAGTTTGAGGATACAAACATAATTCAACATAAATATTTAATAAAACCAACGTCTTGAAAAATGGAAGAATCGAGGCCGATTCGTATCTACCATGCTTTTGCCAAAAGATGTCTTGTGAGTTATTAGCTTTATCATAAAAAAACTGTATGTGGACAAGAAAAGAGCAGTGAATATGATATAAAATGTTCTTTTTAACGGTCCAAATTGCTTCATGTATTTAATAACACATGTCATGTAGATAAAGATTATGTGGCTGAGACACACCACGTGTATCAAGTACACTATCTACAATGAAGGCTTACAAATGTGTCTGCCCCAACACACCTATCACCCAAGCAAGTTTCAGGAATCACTCCCAATGACTGTTTGATCTCCTGTGAGCAGACTATGGAATTAAAGAAAGATGTCCCTGATTAGTTAGAGCCTGATAAGTCACGAGTGCTATAAGCCTATAAACATCTTAGATGAAATGCATCTGAAAAGACATTGAGCATAAAGCCCCCACTTTTCACAACATATAATTTGGGCAATGCATTACTTAATAGATTTGAGAGATACATCATGTGTAAATATTGGTCATGAATGTGATTAATTTCCCATAAAATCAAGATAGTTAATCAACCATTCACCAATTTACATGATGTTGTGAATTCGACATATCAATCCATAATCTAGTGATGCAAATTTAAGAAAATTTGTGAACACCAAAAGATGATTCAGTCCACCCAAAAAAAAAATCCATAAAGTAAAAATACTACTAAACATCCTTGGAAATAAAAAGAAGATCTAACTTCTTATTATAATAACAAGATGAATTATAAATATGCGTGGGAGTATGCTTTTTACAAGAAAAAGATAATGTATATCCATTGTATTTACAAAGGCAGCATATGACGAAACAATTGAATCATTGAGGCCATGAAAGAAGGATGAAATATAGAAGAGGTAAAATGTTGAAGCTTCCAAATTAGTATATAATATAATTCATAAATTCAGCAACATATATTAGTGGTGTAGATGAGCCATTGTCATTGTTCTCAGTATCTTAACAAAAGCTTGGCACTCTCACTGAATTCTATATCCTCAGACATAAAAGTGCTAGTTTCTTCTCAAAGTGATGCAATTTGCATTTTCACTACGTTCTACAGGCATTTTCCATCTCACTTCTATTAAACCTACTAGAGATAGTAAATATATCCCCTGGCCATGAATGATGTCCAATATCGTAAAAAAATCAATTAATAGCAGTAAACAAACTGAAACTAAGCTTATTACTACAATATCTGGATGGATGCCGAATATGTAATCAGGTTTGAAGTTTGTAAGAGTAAGCCAAGATCTGTTAGAAACTCGAAATTTGGAAATTGATTGAAACAAACATAAACTAAGCCAATGGCAGTTTCACTAGAATCACATTCCCAAGGGTGACTTGTGAAGGTTTATTGAATGGTCACTGAATGAAAAGATGAATTTAATTGCATAGCAGAATTCACATTCTTTGAAGCAATGTCAGAAAAAAGTGAATGAGAAACCTAACTTCGTTCAAATTATTCCAAGCTACCATTTTAAATCTTTAATAATATGAGGTGCTACTGAAACAGATAAAAAGAACAAGATCATAGATATGTGGAATCAATTTCCGTACATTGCTCTAGCAATGTGAATCACAGAATCCTATTGAATAAACTTAAACAAGTTCGGTCCAGTGATCAACACACACAAAGTCAGAGAATATAAGGCCATAACTTCAACAGGTGAAATAAATACAGTTTATTGACTTGAATAATAATTTACATAAACATGTTGGCTAATTCTCCAGTCAGTTTGTCATGTGTTATCAGAAACATAGAATTTAAATGAGAGAGACCATTACTGGGGATCACTGCAAATCAATTATCTCATCACATTGAATATCTGAATAACAAAATGCTTTCCGCTAGTTATAATGTCAAAATCATTACACAGTTGCATTAAAGCAAGAATGACAAACCAAAAATTGAGATTTTCATACCAATAATGGACCATTGCGCTGTTTATCCAATTTAGTTCATAGTTAGAAAGTGGAAAGAAAGATGTATGTTCTTCAAATGCAATTACTATCAACTGTAATTACATAAAGAATATAACTTTACCTGAGCAAGAGATTTTGGATGCAAGGCAACTTTATCAACCGTACTGTCAGCCTTAAACCAATCAACTGCTAAGAGTTTCAACAGGGGATCTCCTCCTATAATCTGACAAGTAACAACAAAGAGATGGTAAGTTTATCATAATCCATAAGTATCTAATTGACGTAATGCTTAAATGGGTTGAGAAAGATATATTGACTATTATTACAGAAAAGTTTCTGATGTATTTTAATCAAAACTACACAAATACTCAATATAAACAATAGACTAAAGGTATTTTAAATATAGTCCAAGTATATCATGCTACTCAAAAGAAACCTGGAATGTATGAAAGCTATAAGTAATGCAGTTTAGCTTTTAGTCACTGATGAAGCACAGATGCAATTCAAATGCAGTCCAACTAATCAGGTTTAACAGCCCAAGGGAGCTGCTAAATTGCTTTTTAGTTTATGCATCTATATGAGTTGTGTGTCCAGTTAGGTGCATTTTATTATGTGATGTTTCAAGTTTTGATCAGATTTATTGAAGTCCTGTCTCTTTTTCAAATTTTGATCAGTGGTTGAATGTTATGTTGAGTCAATAACAATAATGAGGGAGGGAAGCAGAATGATCATGTAATTGTTATCTTCACCCACAAATTAGTGACTTTTCATTTGCTTGTTTCAGAGAAGATGGAAGCTAGTTGATGTGTCAACTGGAGTGCACTCTATGTCAATTGTGCTGAAAGACCGGATCACTGGGTGGAAGTGGCTATACTCGAGGTTCTACGGGCAAGCTGTGGACTCTTTGCAGTCGGTTCTTTGGGAGGAGCTTTTAGGCAAAGCAAATGTGGAATCTCCCTTGGTGTGTTATGGGGATTTACACATCATGAGGATCGTTGAGGACAGAAACCATGTGGGAAGCAATGAAGCATCACAAATCAGATAGAGGTGTTCTCAGCCTGGATAGATAGAGAAGGGTTGATGGACATTGAACTCTCCAACCAGGAGTTCACTTGGAGCAACTTGAGGGAGGTGCTGTCTCAGGCCTGTCTGGATGCTTCTGAACAGAGATTGGGAGGCTGCCTTTCATCCACATCTGCTTAGGGGGCATCCTCGGCTATGTTCTAACCGATCTCCTCTGGTTCTTGATGGGGGAGAGGAGGACCAATGGCAGTGTCACTTCAAGTTCGAAGTTTGGTGGATGCAGTGTGAGAGTTTCTCACAGATTGTGGCTCCTTCTTGGCAGGTTTCGGTAGGTGATCCATCAGGGCCAAGAAGGTAGCTTTCAAAATCAAAGGGCTGAAAACGGCATTAATGGTGTG
This sequence comes from Acorus calamus, assembly GCA_030737845.1. Taxonomy (NCBI): domain Eukaryota; kingdom Viridiplantae; phylum Streptophyta; class Magnoliopsida; order Acorales; family Acoraceae; genus Acorus; species Acorus calamus. Next base: position 2,902,762 of record CM060874.1, read on the forward strand.
GGGTAAGGAGGAAAGGCATAGAAGAGGGCAGAAGAAACATGATCTTGAGGAAGGGATTGCGCGCCTGGATGCACAGGAGGATGAGGAGACCATAATGTGCCAACTAAGATATCTCAATCTTATGTTCCAGCACTGATTTGGGCTATTTGGCTCTCTCGAATGAGGTCACATTGAAAGGTGATGTCTGCTATGTAGACCATGGAGGGAAAATCCTGTTCAATCCCATAAGGTGACACGTTTCATCGACAAATGGGTTGCCAAACACCCTCGCTCGCCCGAAACCCCAATTTAATGGCATGCTCAAACATGGAAAAAATTTGGTAATTTTGATGATGCGCTCACTAAAGATTGGGGTATCTATTGTGCAAGGGCTTCTAGTGTGTCTTTGGTGGGAGGGCATATTGTAATCCAAGCGTAGTAAGATTTGATGGGGGTTTTTGGGGGCAGGTTCTGAGTAGATCTCTGCCCGTCTGGATCTTTTGTTCTGTTTGCATTTGGGAAATTACTTCACTTCTCTTAACAAAATGGAGGTAAGTTGCCTACCAATTCTCTCTCTTTATAAAATGGAGGTCAGTTGCCTACTGGTTTTCCAAAAAAAAAAATGACATACCTTCACTATTTAGAAGATCGAGGAAGTGCTCGAATCATCATGTTCCCTAAGAAATTATATTTACTGATTTATACCGAGTCCTTAGAGAAGCTCAATTGCTTGACATGATACAATGCAACGCCCGTGTCTAAGAGGAGTTACATGGCAATCACGACAATTCCAATAGCATAGAATACAATTAACTTACATTTTTAATTTACTCTGGAGGAATTGCATTGGCGAGTAGATATATTCATAATTAACACAAACCACATGTGAAAATTTGACTGATTACAGACTAAACCTTCATATGCCTGAGTGAAGTTCATCAATCTGACCATGATCTTAATATATTACTAACCTTATCGGAATCCTGTAAGTAGGTCTTTCCTCTTATCATGAATCCGTGACCACCCACTGCAGTCCAACAATTCGAATCATTATCACCTTTCCCTCGATGCAATGTACCTTGAAATTGACTTGCATCAATGCTGATAGGTGCAGATTTTCCATCTAACTCACTGCTCATAAGAGAACCTGCACCATGAAAACTTCTGAAGTCAGAATTATCATATTAATTTTGAATAACTGTGGTTTATTTCCTTTGTATTTAAGCTATTTAATGTTTGAATAACTATCATTATATAACAACAAAACTTTAGCTGAATTTGAGTTACTTTCCTGATTACTAACAATACCATATTTCTACAATCTTTATTTCAAACGCTTCCCCAGATAAATAACTTAATTTCTTTAAGCAACTGTTAGCAAGTCCCATCATCACCATTATTCATTAGTTCCTTTCCCAAACAATTGAGGCATGATGAACCCTGTTCCCCACGTTTTCTTGACCGGTTCAGATACAGTGGATTTAATACACATGATTTTCCGTCCACGTCTTCAGACCTTTCACTTAAGTATCATTGATGTTTATAGGTTCCTCTGCCCTTTGGTGGTGCATTTTAACTCAATTGATAGTAAACCACTATTGAGGCAATTTATACACTTCCTAATTCCCCGGTTTGCCCATTTCTAACTCCTGCTATTTTTCCAACCTATTTCAACAAATTATGGCATATCGAATCATAGTCTGTATATTAAAGATCTCACATAGGTAAATACCATCATTATTTCAAAAATACCATCATTATTTTCTAAGCTGAAGTTAATTGCAAAGCAAAATGAACATAAATTTATCTCAGGGATCATTTTCCAGCGCCATGATTAAAAAAATTCTTGAGGGATAAGATCATTCATTGTTCTATGCTTTTGGCAGTGAAGTTGTTTTCGTTTCTTTTCTTATACTCACCAACACGTAAATTAATCAAACTCAAATACATCAAAATCTGTTACTGGGAAGAGAATGAAGAGACAGTAGAATACAGATTTGTAAATGTATGCATTTTTGTTCCTTCTAAAACAAATTTATGGACTTCAGTGAAATATCATATCCTTTTTATCGCAATGCAAATTCTCCTTGCACCCAATGGACAGAGAACTCGATTCATAATTTTTTATATTATCCCTTCTTTTGCAAGAAAATGGTGGGTAAAATGGTAAAATCCACCATAGGTTTGTCTTTCAGCTGAATAGGCTTAGACTGGTTTGTTGGTGCCCCGGTCAGCTATGTTATGCTCCGTCATTTGTAAGCCAAACACTGTGTTTTTTTTATTACTTTTACTAATACAACTGAGTTACAGAAGAAAACACAGGAGTGAGTTTGACAAGGTTTCGTAAATGACACTTCATATGAAGTCAAAGTTGAGAACGAGAGGAGCTGAACTTCTATCATGTAGCTCAACTCTCAGCCTTAACTCTTAACCCGCTTAAACCTCTTTTTTATTTAGCTAGCTCACTCGATCACTTCTTCCAACCAGTAGTTGGTATAGATCCTCTCTTGAGCTGGAATATATAGATTTTTTTAAAATCATACCAGCTGACCAGGCGATTAACAAGTTCTACTCCAACCATCGAAGAATTGGAAGTATTTTAGGCACAATGGGGAATTGTAACCATTTACACTCAGAGGTATAATGACAGACTGGGAGGCAAGAAGGAAGGAGCATCTCTCAAGGAAGAAGGCAAATGATGAAGATCCTTATAGGAAAAGGGATAGGAGACTTGGGACTAGTGATGGGTAGGGATAGGAGAATTGGGACTCGTGATGGGTAGGGATAGGAGAATTGGGACTAGTGATAGGTAAGGACAGAGCAGAGTTTGGTGAGAATAGTGGAAACATTATAAAACTCAGCTATCCATCAATCCTCAACCAAAATAGGGGAAGAGGTCTCTGATTATTGTTTCTTTCTTCTTTCATGAAGTGCTTCTAAAGTGACAATGTGATGCATATAACATCTTTATATGATACCATATTGGTAAGAATAACCACTAAGAATCAAATGTTCGAACATGAAACAGAGATCTACAGAACTAAATTGCTACCCAATGATTTTGGAGAGAACCACCTGATAAATAATTACCATCCCTGTTGGTACATATGTTATGATCACTTGATCAGTACAAGCACCACCTGGGCTTTTTGAAAAAATTTGCCCATCTGACTATTAATTAGACAGCAATGGTAGTACGCCTCCCCAATAAATTATTTATAAGATATTCTACATACTATTTGTCTAGAGAACATGTTAATTCAAGTGGTAATTGTGGAAATGCATCTAGTCAGTACACATGAAGATCTAATGTCATAGAGAAGACCTGAACTTCGCTTCATAGTCATGCTTGCAATGGCCCACGCAACATTTTTCAGCTTCACTTTTCCACCCTGATAATTGCAGTCATGAGAATAAGAAATAAATATCACTGTGCAACTGATATTCAAAAATATTTTAGATGCATTGGCATAATTGTTAATAAATGGGTAATCATTATTTTTAACGAACAGGTGGTGGGAGAAAGAAAGATTACTTGGCTAATCTCATCATCATCATCACTATCTTCATCTTCCAAACACTCATCAGCAGCAATAGCATCATAGAACTCCTCTTGCACTTCAGAATCCTCAAATTCACTACTGACACTAGAAGCATTAGAGATATTTGAAATTGTAGTTGAAGAATCATATGTTAGAGCAGGATTAGCTCCAAAGTATTCCCTTAGTCCTGAAAAATTGGAAAAAGCAACCAATAAATCTTCGAAAAAATAAGAACAAAAACTACAGGAAATACAATCCAGCTGACCCTTTATGTTCTTTAATCCAGCACAGGAATCTTCTTAACATGTTATCCTAGCCTGGTGGCAATATGAAAATAATCAAACCTCCAACTATTAAAATGCACCCCATCCTGTATGCAAGCTGACATGAGATGATGGATCATATTAACTTTTTGGTCAGATTCCTATTAATCCTGGTTGTCATTGCTTTCTCTGTAACTATTAAAATGCATATATGCTGTACACAAGCTGACATGAAAGCACCTATTAGCCCAGGTTGTCATTACTAGAGAGTTCATTCCACCAGCATACATAAGATAATCCATGATTAATCCACAGGGAAAATCAAACAATTCATGATAGATCATTTCACTCGCTTGCATGTGGCTATAGAAAGCATAAGGAGAAACCATATTAATACCATTGCATCCACAAAATGGGAACAGTATATTGCTCATAACCTACTTCACACACTTATACATATGCAAATGCGAGATAAACTAATTAATCTCAATTAGCCATGCACATTCTTGCATTTTCATGAACTATTTTAGAAGCTGTACTTCACAGGAAGTGGATGTCATGATAGATGCTCCCCTAGCTGAATAATCTTACGCGCCGATAATATATACATCTGACATAAAAAAATTAGTAGAAGGCACCTCCATCAAGCTTACAATTGAAAAATGTGAGAATATATAAATTAAAATTTTTACTTACCAAAATTAATGTAAAATGCATGTAAATGGTGACATTTCTGTAATGGTATATTTTGTTAAATAAAGAGAATGGTAGGAAAATAACCTGCAACTTGACATAGTAAAGTATAAGGAATGGTCTTTTCAAAATCCAAACGACGACGTTTCTTCCACAGACCCCAACCACCTGGTTGTAACTCCAACATTTGAGTCACTAAGCATTTTGAATCTCTGGAGGATGGTGATGTGTTCAGCCTTCTAATTTCCCAAATTGAGGCTACATAAAATCAAAAGAACTTGATCACATTTTTTCACAGATTAAATAGAAATTATAAAATATAGATATTTTTCTTTGTAATAAATAAAAATTTATCATTCCATCACTCTAGACTGATGGCCTAGATAATTTTTTGGATGGAAAGGGTAGCTATATATCTAAAAAGGAATTTTAGAGTCAAAGCTTCTAATGCCTATGTTTCAAATCTCTCATGTAATAGAATAACAATTCAGTTTTCTTCAACTGTTCTTGTCAGTCTCAAACTGGACACAACATTTTTCCACTTGCTTTGTTGCTCCAAACTATATCCGGGCTCAGGTTACATAAAAAATATAGGCATGAAAATCAAAACCAAACATAAGGTAAATATCCTCATAATCTGGACTATTAACAGAGTATAGCTACATTGCACAACTGACAAATATATACGCCACAAACCATATAAGAAAATGTTTAATATATGTTAACATCCCTTTCTTCTTCTGAGACGAATAATGTAAATCTGCATTTTCTGTCAAAAAAATTCTATCAAAATGCTACGTATAAATTAATTTCTGATACAGTAACATATATACTATAGGCAAGCTTTAAGCTTTAATTATAAATGATTCCAGACAAAAGAAGCTAATGAAATGAGTTTAACTCAAGCTCCAAAGTCCAAATATAATATTAAGCTCATATTTTTCAGTTACTAAACATCACTATCTTTTTGAACAAGAAAAATGTTAATATAAAATGCTTCATTCACGTATAATGTACAATACACGCTGCTTTCGTTCATGTATAATAACCCCTAACATTAACATTTTCAAAGAATGGCTGTGTGAAACGCAGTAAATTCCATCACGAAATAATGCATTTCATGCAAAATGCTCCTACTGTTGTATCATGTCTTGATGATATTCTACAAAAGTGTAGAATGACAAAAGAAATTAATATTAACAATTTGAATGCCTATTTTTGTTCATAATCACAAATATTGAATCAATTAATGGTCTACAATCACCCAATAAAAGTAAGATGTTTCTTAAGCTGAACAATCAATAATCTTGATAAAACAGAATAACAGAAGATTGGATTTACACAATTCTCTCCAACTAGAACAAGAAAGCCTTACGATTAATTTTAGTACGACGAAAACCAGATTTTGGAGGCCTCTTCTTGTGGACAATTGGAAACTGTATGATGGCTGCAACACAGTCACGCAAATAGGTCTGTTGTAAGATGAAATCACAGTTGTACTATATGTTTATCCAGAACACAATACACTTCTCTAAGTTGTCATGTTTTATATGTGCTAACTACACTTTCTGTGTATAATAGAGCATCCAAGTTTATTGTAACGAATCATGCATATGAGTTGCAGCCTACCAACTACTGAAAGTATGTCGTGAACATATATGAGAATAATGTTAATAGAAGTATGTCGTGAACATATATGCGAATAATGTTAATAGAAGTATGTCGTGAACATATATGTTTAATGTAGTAAGAATATTTTATTTATAAATGAAAATTGAAACTTAATGAATCACTTTTGTTAATGTTGCCCAGAAACAAGTTTGTAGAGCTTGCATGGATAATCTCAGAAGATCACTGATCAACAATAAATCAGATTTCTAAAAATAATGCCAATTTTGGAGACAAAAGCCATAAATGATGACAATGATAATCATCATCAAGATGATCGTAGTAATGCTGAATCAGGGCATGGGCCTTGCAACAAGGTATTGTCATTCTCAACAAACATATAGGTATATCATTCATTGTGTGATAATCATATTCATGATCATGATCAAAATGAATTGTGTGTCTATTTGACAGACTATCTCCAACAAGGCGATATCTCAAATCAAACAACACTGTAAAATAGCATGGCATTTCATGATAGAGAGATCTTACTGTATGACCCATCTTGTCCTCGAAACCACTGCCTCGAGAAAACAAAATCCCTTTTTGACTGCCCCCTGAAAATCATTACTATTTTCAAAAAGATAACACTGTGACGAAAAGAGAATAAAATTGTTCATCAAACAATAACCATGAACTTAACTATGAATTTGAAGTCTTTAAATGTTATTCTATTACTTGGAGTTATTTGCATGTGCATCATGTTTTATTGCATGTGCAGCCATGTATTAATATGCAGAATAGCCATATCATTGCTTAGTGGGACTGTCCCCGCAAAAATTTGTGGACATATGTTGCAAAGCACACTCACTAATATTGGTCTCTCTTTTCTCTCTCAATTCCCTTTTCTCTCCTTCAACTTTCATTTTCTTTCCGTAGAAACCATAACCCTGATTACGACTACAAAGTTAAACAAAAATTTAACTAATACACAATCATAGTTGTCAACCTAAATATACAAAATAGTCCGCATCAAACATGTGAGAGTAACTGAACCACCTCTCGGTAATATGGTTGAGGTATCCCCTCTTCACCGAGGGGTCCTAGGTTCAAGTTTTGCCCCTACTGATAGGGGGAAGATTTAACGAGGAAAATTAAAATAAAAAAGACAAAAAAAAATTACTAACCCAAAAAAAAAACATGGGAGAGTACACAAACTAAACTTCAAATGAAAAGGGGATGAAAAACTAACCGGGATAGATACTTTGGGTCATAAGTCCCATAGACAACATCATAGTGACCATTTACTGAATCAACTAATTCCAAGTCACCTGTCAACATATCCCACCTGCAAAGATAAATTTTTAGAAATATTTGTATATTCATAGAATAGCTAAAAGTTGTTAAACTTACTCATATCTTTTGTGTTGGTCAAGGCTTAAAACAATTTCAAAGACTATATCCAAATTTGCATCTACAACTCCAACAGCCTTAACAAGAAAACCTTTGGCACCCTACAGAGATTGAAGAACCCAATAAACAACTTTTTGATACCATGGATATTTGATCGGAAAAATAAGAAGCAAGTATTAGAAAATGATGCACATAGTTTTAATTTTTTTGTCTATGTAACATTAATTGTTTGCACAAATTTGTAAGTCAGGAACATGATCATAGACTTCATCTACATAACATTGAGATTACAGATCATTTGCGAAATATTGTCTCATTAATTGGATTTCTTTAAGACCCAGCTACAAAAAGGTATTACGTATCACTGAAGGCATGATGTTCCAGAGTATAACCAATTAGTGCATCTATTATCACAGACGTCCATGCATCATTATTTATATCAAGAGCACAACACACAGGAAATGTTTAACAAGTTAAATAGGCATATATAAAACACACACAACAAAACAAGTAGGATGATATATAATTGATAAGATATACATAAAAGCCCCAAATTTTCTCTCAAGAAGCAAGTGAAATGCATGTAGACTAAAGAGAAATGATCAAGATTTCAAGATCAAATCCTCCTTCATATCAGTCACCTATAAACATGTAAGTTGCATAGAAATAGTGTTCCACAACAGATTTGTTTTACAGTTATCAACCATAATGCTCTTCAAGTGGCAGTTTGCATAATATGCAACTTAGCATAAGAATACAAACTGATAACAACAAAGTAAAAGAATCATAATCAATATAGTGGTAGAAGCACAGCTCTCAATGTGAGGAAGAATGGAAGAGGCCTCAATTATTCACATTACCAGTAGTTCACTTAATCACATGAAAGCGCAGGCCTAAGGCTTGGGAAAACTTGTAAATACATTTCAGTTGCATGTTACCATAAAGAATGGTGAAATAACAAATTCTCAAGTCTTGATCTATATACATACTGTCATGTATATTCTTATCATTATCATTAATCCTTTTACAGCAGAGTCAACAATTTACCGTATTAATAAACCATCATGATCTGGCTTTACGTCAAATTAATTATGCATATGCCATTTTCCACAGGTCTAACCCAAAAGAACTACATAATATGCGCATAGAAGATTGACATAAATTTATGTGTGCGCGCGCACAAATAGTAGCATTTTATATGGACATAGGGGCAGAAACAGACATAAAAACAGTAACAATAAGAATAATCATATTTTAAAAATGGAGTTGACATGGAGCATATTTTTATAAGACCACAAAGTACTAAGAAATAAAAGATGAGTACCTTTGAGCTAATCATATCCTCAAAAATTCTTATACCTGGATACAAAAAAAAAGTAAATGATTTTGGAATATATTTCTAAAAAAAATGAAACAGAGTAGTTGACAATGCTCTGGTATTGAAACCGAATAGAATAATCAGATAACTTGTGTTTTCTTACAAAGATAATATATTATTACCATCAAACAATGGTAGTGAATCCAATACTCGGATTTTAACTGGTGATAATTGACTCTAGCCTACTATTCTGTATATGTAGTAAAATCACTGGTGTCTAAATGAAAGGAAATCATAATGAATAAGCATTCAGAAGAAGATTTTTAACCAAATAACTGCTACAATTACTTGGTTGGTTAATGGCCCCTAGGTCATAAAAAGGAGACATGAAGAGACAAATGGTAAGTTTATGCTTCATTAACCAAAGTTGGGTTGTGCCTCTAAAATGCCGTGTCACATTAAGAAAAATAAAACATCTAGAACCCATTGTTATATTTCCATCCCTGTATTTAAATCCATTTCATTTCCTCTTTTCTGAATTTTTTTATTACCAGCATTGTATTTAAAACTTTCTAATTCATTTCGACTACACAACTGTTATACAATATGGAGCATGTATGTCAATTTTCACATGGGTATCCAAATTATTAAGAATCTGGTGTAATAGTATCAAAGGATAAGATTAGAAGAAAACTGGATTATTGAAGTGATATTCGAGTATATAGTTTTTTTTGCATCATATATGTCAGACTTGGTTCCTATGATATTTTGGGGATTTGATATGTTTACTGAAAATTAAATAATATATGTTACATGGAAGCTTGTGTGGTGTATAACTATAACGGCAATATGTCGTATCAGTCAGCACACTATTCTATGAAGCAAAACATGGGTTGGGCATGGCTGAAACAACATTGTGTGAATATTGAGTAAGCTAAAGACCACCTCAACAGATAAACAACTGATGGAATCCATGGGGGTAATTTTGGAAATGGGCAAAGGTACCCAAAAAAAATGCTAACTGGAAGGAAAGAAAACACAAAATTTTGCATATCTACCGGCAATAGGCATCAGTAAATTGGAAAAATGTAAATCATATGCATGGATATAAAACATATCAACTTTTATAACAATGATTGCGTAGGAATGGTATTCAATACCTAAAACAAAAGATTATGGTCTCTATGCATCAGGATAATCGAAGGATAATGTTACAACATAGAGTAGAATCATATTAAATACCATTAACCGTGCGTACACATTTCCATTCATGTGCTTCAATCGCGTCTCCCTGCTGTTCTTCTAGATACTTCGAGCTCATAGACCTTCCCAGGTTTGAGGACTTACGAAGCAGTAACTCTGGACCTGCAAGTGTAGATGAAATGAACAACAGTTGTGAGATTCGTATGCATTGTTAGAGGGTTAATGACAACAATATCAATGTTATATGAGAAAAAATAACATATCTGTTTCACAGATTTGGGAGAGAAAACTACAAAACATTACCTGTGTTTAAAAAGCAACACTACCAGGTACGAGGCATTCAGGAGACAAACAAGTCTTCAGATTTATTGTTCCCAATAGTTTAAAACTTCTAGAGCAAGTTCAAAATAGCATAACCTTTATTCTTCAAAAAATTTGGAGCAGCTCATAGAGAAAACATTCATTTATTTTTACTTTTTTGAAGAAAAAAAAAAGGTAGGTTTCCTACCCCAGTTTTATTAAAGAGGAGAATGCCCAAATACTTCGAAAATCTGCCAATAGATATTCATGAACGGGACAGGGGGAAAATCACCTTTTCCTATTTTTATAAGCTTCTTTAAACCATGTGCATACCGCCTTACTCGGGGTCGATGTCCTTCAAGATTGATCCTTCAGCCAAAAGATGGTTTAATAAATATTATTGGAGAATATTCCACAATATGTCGATAAACCAGTGCCATTAAACACACAGATTAAAAAAACATACTCAGTCTCAACATTGAGTTTATGCCTGCTACCTCCTCTTGTTAGGTCATTATCAGCCTGATGAAAAGATACCACATAAAAATAGAAAGAAAAGAAAAGGAAAACAAGTATGGAACAAAAAAGGGTACAAGCAGGTGCTGCTTCCACATTTCTAGTTCAATGTTATAAAGCCATGGTCACAGATGATTTAAGGGAAATCTCGCTTTTAGGCATTCAGTGAGTTTAAAATAAATAAATAAATAACCCAAAGATGGAATGCAACTTAAAAAATGTGAATCATTTAATGGTGATGATAAATACCTCTCCCAAAAAAATTTAATTTTTCTTTATCATGTTTGCAATATGTAAAGTTACTGCTTTCTTACTTTTTATGCTACCAAGTTTTTTCTAATTATTTTTTATATTATAACCATAATTTTGAATGTGGACCAATCTGCTTCAAACTGCATACAATCAAACAATATAAAGACATTATTTTTTAAAATGTATGAGATAGAACCATAGTTTAAAAAGCATGTGCGGACCCATGTGCGGTGGGGTCCGCATACAGTACATGCGGCCGCATGTACGGTACATGCAGCCGCACATTGTTTTTATTTATTTTTTTTAAAAAAAATAGTATATGCGTTTGAACTGTTCGAACGGAATCGAACGCCAAAGGACCGTTTGAATCCCGTTCGATGGGTTCGAACTGTTTGATCCCGTTCGAACTGGATTCGAACCGTGAATCGTCCTGGGTTCGAACGCCGAAGGGCCGTGCCCGTTCGACATTCGAGCACCGCATCCGCATTGCTCCGCAATGACCGCACATGGCCGCACATGACCGCACATGGCCGCACATACCGCACTTTGAAACTTGGACAGCACTTGGGTGTTATGTGCGCCGAGGGGGGCTCAGCACGTGCGGCCGCACGTACCGGTAGTGCGGCCGCACTTTGAACTATGATAGAACTTTTTGGATATTCCATACCTGTTGTTTGGCCTGATCGAACGCTTCCATCCATTTTCGTGCGTCCTCGGCCGATGCACAAGCAATCTTGCAATTAGATTAAAAAATTATACTTTAAGAAAGATTTCATTGCATTACGGACGATAATCATGATTTGCACTTGAAAAATGCAAATTGAATTTCACATGAGTCTAGAAATGAAGCAGAGTACTTCGCCTACCATTTAGGATGGAAGCAACTGGACTGGTGGGAGTGGGACCATACCCCTTGGGGTTTTATAACCAGATAACACATTGATATCTGAACACTTCTCTGGACTTCCCATTCATTTTAAACCCTTTCAACATAAAGTTTCAAAAAAAAATGTTTTGGTTTTATTTCCATAGAATATCAATTTTAAAACAACACTAAAGACATCTTATTTGATTTATACCCACTAATTCACAGGGTTTCTAGTTTGATTCCTCACAAAAAAAATTATTTTTGGAGGTAGGAAAACCAAAAAAACATGAAGACTATTGATTTAAAAGTAGAACTAGGTTTGTGTTTATAATGTTCTTACATTTTTAGTGGCTAAAATCAACTCTATATGTCATCCCAAGATAACAGTCCACAAATATTTTGGTTCAGTTAGATTTGAGATGATCTTTGAATCTCTCAATCCAACACCGATTTGCTTAGGAAAAAAATCTCCGAACAATGGAACCAAAATTGAACCACAATAATTGTGTTTACCCACACCATAAACCATAGTTAACTACAGTTTTAAAGGGACTTAATAAAAGAATCAGATCGAATAAAAAGTTGATATGTTTTACAAATGATGCAACTAGCCCCAAAAAAATAATAAATAAATAAATTTGATGGGTTACGAATACTTGTGATTTTTCAAGAATTTTAAACATTGTAGATTTAAATCATTTCACATTGCATAGCATATTTTTCAAAAATTGATGTTTTAAGGCACATTTCTGTCCAGAAGGGATGAGCAGTTGAGCACTTTAAGTGAGGTTTATTAAATGTAAAGGAATGAACAATTACCAAACAGGTGGTGAGCAAAATATGACTAAAAAAACTTGTACAAAAAATAAAATCATATCATATTTCAATATTTGGTAGTTGATTTACTACAGTGAAACAGCATTGTTGTTCCTTTGGAACTTCAAAACAAAATATTTTCTTTCCCAATAAATTCATTGATCCCTTAAAATGATCTTCTTCCCTATAGTTTTGCTCCCAAACTTTCCAGGCTGGACCAGATTATTCAAACCAAAGATCATCACGATAAGAATATAGACCCGAAATGGAATTTTTATATAAATGGATATTGGAAGAATTCAGTCGAACTGGCACAAAATGATTTCAGATTATTGGATACCATCATATCTTAAAAAGAATGCGTTATGTAAATTACCTAATCCATGGACCCACCAAATATTTTTTTTGACGGAACGGACCCACCAAATTTTATCAACACGAAACATTATGGCACATGAACTAGGTCTAGCACCAGCCAAATTTCTCTGCCAGGGACCTAATCCAGGCTGGTGGCCCATAACATGCCCATGTGACACCCAAGCATATAAAACTACCAACCATTGAGATTCTCAAGACAATGTTCAAAATTCTATTCTGATCCTAATGCACTTTGTAAAACTGGTTTTTTTCTATAACCAACTCGAGGCTACAAAAGCCGGCTGGGGAGACAAAGTTCATAATCTACAAGCAAGATTACTATCTAAGAGCAAGTTCTTGAAAACATCAATTCATTGTCATAATAGTAAGCATTATAATCGATGTTGCATGCTATGATCCATAACTAATACTACATGAATGATCAAATATGACATATTCACAAATTTGAATTTCAATCCCCAGGATCTTTCTATAAATAATCATAGATAATAAAAAAAAAGAGAAAAACTTAAGCTTGCAATTGCCCATTGGGGTAAACAAGGTTTCATGGTTAACATTGACTTGTATTTTGGAGATTTTAGTTATAGAGAAATCTGCAGCCAAGGCTACTATTAAAGTAAGAGTTAGTTCATGAAAACAATAGATTCCTTATCTTAATAGTGGTGCCATTATCAATGCCACAAGTTATGATCCACAAACCATACCGCAAGACAGGACTTAATTGAGCAAAACATGATAACTACTGGTAAAAAGCTCATGCACTGAATGTCTCAAACAGATTGTAAAAGTTCACGCAACTAAATTTAAAAAAAGAAATACTGACATAAATCTTAAAGACAATAATGGAAATTAATCACCTACTTCTCCTTTTTTTGTCTCATCCAACCGGTTGTAAAATCTGAGAACATAGAAATCCTAGAAGAATGATAATTTAAACCATCAGCTGCTAAAAATGGACAGAGTATCAGCTCACCAAAGAAAGAATAGAATTTTTATGCAACGAAGACAAAATTCATATAGAGAATTTATAATCACTTTCATCTATCAAATTTATATTTAAAAAAATGACAGTACCCCTTCATTGATCCTTCGGCGTCCTAGCTCCTCCACCATCAAAGTGGGGCCAATAACACCCTTCCTGATGGGTTTCTGTAAGAATTATGCAAATAAGAAGTTAGAATTTGACAGCAAATTCCTGCTGAATGCTACAATGATTAACCAATGTCTTCTTATTTTAAGCAAACAATAAGGTAGAAAGAAATGTAGCACCCACATGTTCCCCAACAATGAGAAGCCGAACCATACCTTTTATATTTCATTGGATGATGCATATAAAAAGAATACTAAATACACCAGAAAAAAATATATACACAGGGTATCAACGGTAAGCTTTCCAATGTCAAATAACCTGAAGCTTCATCGATCAAACCAATAACATTCCTCCTAGTCAATTGTTCTATGTAGTAGGCCAATGACTTTACAAAATATTTATTTTGGTTTACGCAACAAAAGC